>BLSH010524993.1:1891905-1902989 GCA_018402905.1 Glandirana rugosa | reverse complement strand
GACTCCTTTTTTTTTTTTCAGTCGTCGATGTTTATGACATCGACGACTGAAAATTAATTTCTAGTGAGTGGACAGGTCCCCAGGGTCGTGCCACAAGTGGGGTTGGACCAAGAAACGAACAGAAACCCAGGGACTACGGTCATATAAATGGCACCCGTCGGTCGACCCTAAGGAACGCCGAGGTGTCAGCAGACGGGTGACGTGATACACTTACCAGGGTGTCGGAAGACCCTGGACGCTGAACAGGGTCTTCCAACACCCACCCTCCCCCATAGCCAGTTTTGGTCCATGGACGGGGGGGAGAAAGGGAGCCCCAGATAGCAGAAGGGAGCAAAGCTCCTTAATAGGGTTTACATAGACTTTAAAGTGGAACTTCACCCTAAAGGGGAAGTTCTGCTGTATGCCCTCCTCCCCCTCCTCTTCTATTTTGGGGAAAGAGGGGGGGCAGGTACCTGGTTTTGACCGATACCCCCTCCCACCCACAACCTTCTGGGACAAGTCGCAGGTCCCAGAAGGCTGTGGGACCATTCACATAGTGCAGTGGGCAGACGACTGTGGAGCCGCAAGGAATCCCAGCTGGCTGCCCACGGTAAATATACTGGCATCAGGGACCCAAAGACAAGCAAAGAACCAGGTTGGGGTGAACACCGTGCTGGGACCCCTGGACAGGTGAGTGATCTTTAATTAAAAGTCAGCAGCTACAGTATTTGTAGCTGCTGACTTTTTTTTTTTTCCTCAGCAGTACAAAGAACCGCTTTAATAATTCAAACTGAAAAAGAAAGTGGAGCAGGAGTTCATAGAGCTAGGATGACAGTGAAAGAGACATTTGTATTCAGAGCACTTCAGGTCTATGCTTTATAGGCAAATGGGAAAAAGCAAGAATGGAGGGTATTAGTCATGGTAAGAGTGGAATCTGGCCTGATGTAACTTCACAAACCGCGCTGCTCAATGAATGCAGTGATTTCAGCTCTGCACTCTAAAAGGCTAATTGATGGATGAAATACTTGTAGCCAGTACAGACAAATGCCAAGAAATTCTACAGAGCCTAAAGAGACTTTGTACTGGGAAAAAAAAATCAAAGCAACACGGAGACTGCACCACAGTTACCATAAGTTCCCTGCTTATATGTTTCTGACCCACCACCAAAATCCTGAACAGGACTGATTGATACTCCTTGACACCCTAGGCCACACCTGTTTTGTGCTGCCCCTCTGTTCCCTAGACCATAGACCCAGATAACTGGCTATGGAGAAAAAGGAGGAACGGCTGCACACCCTAACTCTAAAATGTATTAATAGGAGGTCATAAAAACAACTTACAAAGCCACAGGAAAGGTTAACTGGCTAGCCTCTGCATCACAATAACATGACCTGACATGCTAGCCATGAAAGCCATGCTCAGACTGGAGGAAAAGAGGCGGAAGGAAACATATTGGGGTCAATTTACTAATGGTAGTTGCTCCAGAGCTTAGTAAATCAGGGGAAGTTCTGCAGACTTCCATCATTAAATCATATGCAGTTTACCTTGCATGTGATTGGACATTCTTTGTCATTTACTAAGCTCTGGGGCAACTGCACTTGCAAAGTGCTCAGTCTATTTGCTTTAGTAAATCAACCCCACCGCCTATTATGTGTTAGTATACTGCTGTATACTGCTATATGCAGCTTGAATTTTGGCCCATTCCTACTGAACTGGCCAAAATTTGAGACGTGGGTGGCCCTCTAGGCAGACCACAATAACAAGCTGAGGTTCTAGAATTCTGACATACAGTAGGTTTCTCATATTCCCCTTTTTAAAGTGGATGTAAACCCTTCATTTTTAAGCACTTTTAGCAGCTGATTTAATCCAGACTAAGTATTCCACTTCTTCATCCTTTAATCCTTGTTCTAATTTGTGTTGGTGCCATGCCATAACCACTGCCCCATGTTAAATGCTTCAGAGTGGCTCCTATGGAGCCACCCTTGCATGCTAGATATGTGACTCTCTATAACAGCGGTGTTCAACTGGTGGCTGGAACCCTTTTGATGTGGCCCGCAACCCCAGCACAAACTGAAAGCTAAGGTCAGTTTCTATTAAACATCACAGTTTAGCAATGGGCATATTATGTATTAATCAAAAAAAAAAAAAAATTATATATCCGTGCAAAAACAAAGACACTAAAACAAGCTGCTGTGCACAATGTCCAGACACTTGACATTCAAATGCATATAAAATAGAACAGTGCAGTGCTAGATATCAAATATATAATAAATATGTGCAAAGTACAAATAAGTCAATCAATTGGTAGCAATTAAATGTCCACCAAAGTGCAAATCCACAAGAGGGTTATCCAGAGAATTGTGCATTCGTATAGGAGTAAGATGAGAAGTCCCACATGCCGTGAAGGAGGAGATCAGAATTGGTGACATGAGGCTTTAGGCTCCTCAATCGGTCCAAACTGGTCTACCTGTCCGTTTTCTGTCTTGCTGTGATTAAGCAGTGGATAAACATCCATTGGGGAAAAAGCCGCATGGAAATTGGTGATCATGATTGTTTACAATTTTTATTATGCTAAAAGGAGAAATGTGTTTAGGCAGGTGCAGTTAGCTTGCCTGCCACTAGATGGCTCTGTTGCTATTATGCCATGGTAAAAGGAAAGCTATAAGCAGGTGTTGGCTTTCTTTTTAGAGGCCCTTAGAAACCCTTCCTGTAGTGATGTAATGGCATAGCTCCCAACTGTCCCTGATTTGGTACAAAGTCCCTCTTTCCTCCTCATTTGTCCCTCATTTTGGTCTGATCTATATAAAATGCACTTTTTATGTTTCAAATCGTGTTTCACAGTGCTAAACCTTTCATCCAATTTCTAAATTGCTGCATTTGTACATTTAAAAAGCCAGTATAAAGGTATATTAGTGGTAAAAAAAAAGCACTTGTGGGTTTAACTAATGATTTTTTGTTGTTCTATAATTCTCCTTTAAGAGGGCATGGCAGGAGGCATGGCCCATGCATACATACTTTTGCTAATAGGTGTCCCTCATTCCCATCTCAAAAAGTTGGGAGGTATGCAGTGGGTAAGGCTAGTGCCCATATAAATACTAGAGGTCGGTGGGACCCACTGTAGACTGGGTATGGGAACAGGACACTCCAGAGCTGCAAAGATGTAATCATGTACTCAGCTCATTTAAAGGACCCTGTGCAGGGCTAAACTTCCAGGCAAGCTGGTATAGATCATGGGAGGAATTGCTGAAGATGCTCTGTCTCCCCAGACCTTCTGCAGGTCCTGTAGTGGGGTTTGTAAGGCCTTAGGGAGCATGGAGAGAGTCCTTGTGTGTGAGTAATGGTGATAGCCTGGGAATGAGATTGTCATCTGGGACCATGCCCAGCTGGGCAGAGCTATAGAAGAAACATTGAAAAGAGACTGAATATTAAGCCTCTGTCTAAAGATGTTGTGGCTGGACCTCTGGGCAGGAGACATGTGACCAATATGGTGGCCACAAAGGCAGGGAAATGAGTGCTCTATCCAAGAAGAAGTTGGGTGGTACATCTTGGCACCAATCATAAGTGCCATTTTACATGAGGGTGGCACAGTGTTCAGTATGGCTTCCCCAGTGCCTTCACACAGTTTGGGGCTTGTGAGACCTCATTGTCACAACAGACTCTCCCATGCTTGCTGCAGCTTCTAATGAACACTGTGAGAAGTTTACAGTGTGCAGGAAAAACTAGGTAGGCAAATTTAGTACAGGAGAGGAGGCTGTTCATCTATGCAAGGTAGAAGGCAAGGTTGGCATTCAGGTTTACGGATTAACCCCCGATTTAAAATATTTTTTTTTTTTCTTTTTTTGTTTTGTCTTTGTATATCGTAGGAAAAAGTACTTTTTTTTTTTTTCAACATAAATCACACATGCATATTTTGATCTCGCCCTGTTTTCAGTAATATACCTAAGGGCCAATTTAGACCTATGTGCTGTGGTAAAAGTTATGTGTAATACACTGTATCCCATTGCCAACCACCTAACTGGCAAAATACTTAATTTGATGTTAAATACCAGGGTTATGGCTGCAGCTAGATGCCATAACCTCGGCCTTTTCTTTTCCCTCAGGCGCCTCCCCCTTCCTACCACTTTACGTTGGGTCCCAGGCTTACGTTTCCAATCGCCGAGCCCAGGAAACCATCCGGGGCTGGTTTGCCATAGACTTAAGCAATGACAAGATGGCCGTGGCTCATCTCCATGCCCTTGGAGGACCAGAGTGCCGTCATGACTTCACTTCTGGTTCTCAGGCCATGTAAACATGGCTTTTTTTAATTCTCTTAAAGCAAATGATAAAAAAAAATTGTGATCTTTTGCTTTTTTAAGGGTGGAAGAGAGATCTGGGGTCTTATTGACTCCTTATTTCTCCAAAAAAAGGACCGGTCATACTGCATTGCTATTGCAAGGGATGTTCAAATATCTTGTGATAGCTATAAAAGTGATTTAAAAAAAAAGAAAAGGAAAAGTGTAAAAATAAAAAAGTGTAAAAATAAAATAAATAAAGCACCCTGTCCCCACATGCTTGTGTGCAGTGGTAAACGCATACCTAGGCCATGCCCACATATGTAAATTGTGTTCAAACAACACATGTAAGGTAAAGCCACGAATGTCGGAGAGAGAGCAATAATTTTAGCTCTGAACCTCCTCTGTAACTCTAAACTGGTAACCTGTAGTAATGTTTAAATGCTCGCTCTATGGAGATTTTTAAGTACCATAGTTTGGCGCCATTCCACAAGCGCACACAATTTTAAAGCATGACATGTTGGGTATCTATTTACTCGGCATAACAAAATCTTTCATATAATACAACAAATTGGTGTATAAATTATGTTTTTTGTTTTCTTCTTAATTCAGTAAAGTGTATTTTCGTTTTGCGAAAATCCCTTTGCCCTTTTTATTTGCGTTTTGTAAATCCCTTTTTAACCTTGGTCCAGAAATAGCTGTCTTTACATTAGAGATGCAATATTATGTAACCGTAATTTGTCATAACTGTCCAGATGTAATCGTGTATTATTCTGCAGATTTCTTTTTTCTAATAATCCGACGTTCCCAGCTCAAGTAAAGACAACGTGTACTCTGTGGGTTTTGTATGGCTTGACTACCTTTGTTATGAAATGTCAGGACATCATTTCTCGGGAGAAATTGGCATTTAAACTACAATGCACACTTGTGTGCTATTTTCCACATCACTATTCTCTTCCAAGGGTGTTTCCATAGCAATGCTTTTTGGATCTTTCAAAAACCAGCTTGACCTCATCTATGGGGTGTTCTAGCTGCTTGCTGTATGAATATGTAGCTTGATATTTGCAGGAAGCATCTTCAAATATCACTCTGTGCTGTTAGATTGTAGGAGGATTGTATGTGAGTAGTATGGGATTGTATAGATCAGTGTCACACTGACCATTGAGTCTATCGGACCATCCTCCCATGCAGCACTGCTATATCCAAGGGTGATAAAGCTATATAAATAAAGATACCCAAAACCTATTTATGACAATCTAATGTCCCAAAACCATGATGTCTATACTCAGAAATGTAGATTTTGTATTTAACCTGTAACTCCAGTTTCCAGAATTGATAAACTATATACATTCCAAGGATTTTAGCAAACGGTTTTGCAAATGTTTACTATTCCCAATAACTTCTGAATGGGGGGAATCAGCATACATTATAACCACATGGTGAAGTTGCATTGTTGTAATGAGAAAAGCTGCAGTGTCTGCACAAAAGAACAGAAGGCCTTGGAAAATATCTTGCCAAAAGTGATACTCTTATTGCAGAAGATGCCTATAGTATGACTGGTATCCCAACACAGATGTCTGGGAAAGGCAATGAGCCAGGCTACAGCTTGTATGTATGAGCTCTAGTAAGGATCAGATTGTTTAGGGCAACCATTGTCAACCAGGGTTCTCTGGATCCTGGGGTTCTTCCAGAGGGTGCTAGGGACAGAGAAGTGGCTGAATGATCCCCTGCCTACATTGATGTATGTCAATGCCACCAATGTAACGGGTCACTTCTACAATGGCCACCAATGTAGAATTAACTACAATTTTCACTGTCTGTGTTTCTTTTCTGACCATTATTATTTGTTGGTTATATGATTATTACTTATGGAAATTTTAGAGGGGGGTAGGTTTAGGTACACCCCGTTCTTTATTTGTTATTTAACTCTTTATGGCCTACTGATCAAACGAATGCAGTGATTCTCAAACTGTGTTCCACGTGAGATTTGCAGATGTGCCATGGGAGTTTTGAAAAATATTTAAAATTGCCAGCATTTTGAAACCTTGAACATATCAAAAAATTAAATTGTAAATCAATGTCGCAAAAGTTAAAATAACATATATAAAAAAGCAATCTCTGTCAGTCTGTCATTCATTGGTTCCTTGCGTAACGCAAGACTTGTGCGAGATCTCGGGAGAACTCGATCGCTCTAATTATATTATAATAGAGACCGACCAAAGTGTTTGTTCCGTTTGTCAACTTTGGAGCCTCGCTTCAATCGGATTTCTTCTTGAAAGCTGGCACATCCTTCACATTAAATTTAAAATTAAATACAGTATCTCACAAAAGTGAGTACACCCCTCACATTTTTGTAAATATTTTATTCTATCTTTTCATGTGACAACACTGAATAAATTATACTTTGCTACAATATAAAGCAGTGAGTGTACAGCTTGTATAACAGTGTAAATTTGCTGTCCCCTCACAATAACTCAACACACAGCCATTAATGTCTAAACCGCTGGCAACATGGCAAGCATGGTATATGTGTGTGTGTGTTGTGTATATGTGTGTGTGTATGTGTGTGTGTGTGTGTGTGTGTATATATATATATATATATATATATATATATATATATATATATATATATATATATATATATATATGTATATGTGTGTGTATATGTATGTATGTGTGTGTGTGTGTGTGTGTGTATATGTATGTATGTGTGTGTGTGTAAAAATAAATACGTTCTTCACCACATAAATTTGTTAAATCTTTTCAGGTGTGCTGTGAAAATGTTTGGATCTTTCTGGTGCGCCGCAAGCCAAAAAAGGTTTGAGAAACACTGAGCTAATGTATCGTGAGATGTAATACTTTAGCAGGAGTTTCTTGAGACCTGAAAACTATTTCAAAGGGTCCTTCATGGTAAATAGAATGAGAAAGGCTGGTTTAGGGGTTAAAGGAGATATTGAGTTGCAATATAAATCTTTTGTAAGCTTGCATGTGGTCTGATTATGTGTACTTTGTATTTTTGTACTGTTAATTGCAGTAGTGCCCGCATGTTTCAGGTGAAATCAATAAATCAAGTCTGTATTTGTTTAAAAAAAAAAAAAAAAGTGTGAGTTGGGAAAAAATGACTTGTATTTGGGTGCTTGGCTTTAACCATATGAACAGGTGGAACCTTTAGGCTCCTTTCACACGGGTGTTCCTTTGATGGATGAAAAACGGACAGCAATTCATTTTTATGGGCAAGCTGATGTAAGTGGATACTCAAAATAATAAGTGACATCTGCTCTTGGAAATTTAAATGAATTAAGCAGCCAGCAAACATCAGTTTGATCACAAATTAAATGTATAACATAAATATGTGCAGCGTGCACATATTTATGTACAGATGTAAACGGATGATCATCTGTTATTTGCTGATATAGATTTGTTTGACAGGATTCAGAACACTTTGTGAGATTGCCAATTTCTAGATGCTATCTGGCTTATTGTCACTAGTGGGCACTGGAAGTTCTAGTATTAGCCTAGGCTACTTTTATTTTTAATGGCCCCTGGAGGTTAAAGAGGAAGTAAATCCAGATTGGGTTTACTTCCTTAACCACTTCCTTACTGGGCACTTAAACCCCCCTCCTGCCCAGATCAATTTTTGGCTTTCAGCGCTGTCACATTTTGAATGACAATTGCACGGTTGTGCGATGTTGTACCCAAATAAAATTTGCGTCTTTTTTTTCCCACAAATAGAGCTTTCTTTTGGTGGTATTTGATCACCTCTGCGTCATTTCTGATCGCCGCTATAAACAAAAAATGAGCGACAATTTTGCAAAAAGGAACAATATTTTTTACTTTTTGCTAAAGTACAAATCCATTAAAAAAAAAATATTCATCAGTTTAGGCCGATATATATTCTTCTGCATATTTTTGGTGAAAAAAAATCGCAATCGGCGTATATTGATTGGTTTGCGCAAAAGTTATCGCGTCTACAAACTATGGGAATTGATTTATGGCGTTTTTATTATTTTTATTTTTTTTACTAGTAATGGCGGCGATCTGCGATTTTTATCGTGTCTGCGATATTGCAGTAGAAATGTCGGACATTTTTTACACATTTTTGGAACCAATGACATTTATACAGTGATCAGGAATTTAAATACCCACTGATTACTGTGTAAATGACATTGGCATTGAAGGGGTTAACCTGCAGGGGGCAGTGAAGGGGTTAACAAATTTTCCCTGGGTGTGTTCTAACTGTGGGGGGGGGCGGGGCTGGCCGGGACATAACAGATCTAACTGATCCCAGTGACAGGGATAAGTAGATCTGCTATGTCCCCCTTCACAGAACGGGGAACCGCCGTGATTACAACGGCGGTTCCCCGTTCTGCCGCTCTGTCAGGCGATTGTGGGTCTCGAGCGGACATCGAGTCCGCCCGACCCACGGGCACACCCGTGCCGCCGCTGCCGCCAGGGGGGCGCGCCAGGAGCGTGCACAGGGGACGACGTCCATGGACGTCCTCCTGGCATTTCAGATCCGCGCTGGAGCCGTACTTAGGGCAGCATCCTGCACGCACCTGTTCTCGAACATGGTGCGTACTGCCAAGTTAGACCCGTCTTTCCATAATGATTTAAAAAAAGTTTGAATTTGCTGTAAATGGAAGCTCTCTGCGGGGAGCATCCCCAGACTGCCTATGAAGTGTGAGGGAGGCCGTATTCCTCTATGGTGTAGGTAGTCGCCAATCTGGTATAGTCCTTTGTTCGTCCACCAGCCAAATCTGTCGGGCTGTGTGCCAGGGGGGAGCAGGGGATTGCCAAAGAGTGGGGCCACTGGGGTATGTGCGGACCGTAGGGACCATCTCCTGCAACTAATATCCCAGATGTGTAAGGAATTGGACAGCGTTGGGCTCAAGATAGCCTTATGGTGCTTTGGGGAAGTCCAAAGGATAAGGTCCAAAGCGAAGTGCGCGCCAGAGATTCCAGTGGGACCCACTCAGGGCAATAGAGATGGCTGTGGAGTTGGAGTAGTTAGGCCAGCTGTGCAGCCAAGTAATTCTACTGAAATTCTGGAACAGACCCCCCAGGTCTTTGGTAGTGTACATCGTAGCCCGAGCTATTCTAGGACCTTTGGTACCCCAAACGGAGGATTTTAGATTGGAAACGGCGCGTGGCAGCAACGAAGACCTGAATGGGCAGTGTTCGAAAATAGTACAATAACCTTGGTAGGACTGTCATTTTAACTGACCCAATTCTTCCCATCCAAGACAAACTCCAATCTGACCATGCCTTCACGTCTTCCAATAAACAAGTAAACAAGGGCGAGTAGTTGGCTTTGTACATAGAGGTTACATCAGAAGTCCGTTGGATACCCAAATAAGAGAGGGATGACTGTTGCCATGAGAAAGGGAATTGAGATTTGATACTTTGAAGTGTTGAGGTTGGCAAGTTGACATTTAGCGCTTCTGCTTTATCATGATAAACCAATTCAGGAATATTTCAGGTTTGTTAGTTAAATAGGGACAGGAGATTTGGTAGTGTAGTATGAGGGGATGTGATGAACAGCAGAAGGTCATCTGCAAATCAGACAGACCTTCAATGGTATATTAAACGCCAATAGAAAGCAAATAAGAAATGCTTATTGTTAGGGTTTCCATATACTTTAACATATGTAAACCTTATTTATCTATTTTACCATGAAGGTAAAATGCACCTTATACAGACTCACTAATTCATGATCATGTCGTCATGTATGGCTGTGCTGCTAGTGTTCTCATAATACAGAAGGGCCACTGGTGTAAAACTAATATCCAGGAGAAGGGGGTAATATTTATTACAACATGGTGGAACGGCGTGATTATTAAACTTAACATAATCTGTTTAATTTACTGGTTCATTTCATACATGGTATTTATGTGTTGACCATTTCCACAATAGCCTAATACAATTAGACTATCTATTTTCTGTAGCCTGGCAATAAAATCCAGTGGCAGATAAATCTTTATATCCCTCTTGTGTAGTATCTGCTTCTCCAATATGGGTAATTGCACTGGCTGATTAGTCTAATTGTTTAACGGCAGCCTACGCCCTTCGTATGGGCATTCTGCTTTGAATTATCTTTGCATGAGTGCTTAGAAGTGCAGTCATTTTTCAGTTGTTTAGCAGAGTATGTTGGCTGGAAACTACAACCTAACGCACAGTGTTCATTTTGTCGCCTAAATTAAAAAAGTAAACCCTTTACAACCACTTTAATCTACAGGTAAGCCTATGATAAGACTTACAGTACCTGTAGGTTTCGGGAATATCTCCTAAACTTCCACCATTTAGGAGATATTCACTTTATCCGCATGTGCCGACGTCATTGGCACATACGCAGTGAAGAAAAAGCCCAACTGGGCCGTTTCCCCACTAGGTGTGCCACTACCAATGGCTCCCGCACGCATGCGCGGCGTCACTGCGGCTCCGGCCAATCAGAGTGCAGGAGCCCTCGCTGTGATTGGCCGGGGCCGCCGAACCCGGAAGAAGCATGTCGCCGGTCACATCGGTGTTCAGGACCGCTGCATCAGCTTTGTTCCAAGGTATTTCATAATGAGCTAGTATGCAATGCATTATATTACCTCATTATGCCTTTGTCTTGCAGGGTTTTTTTTTTTTTTAAATGTTAATTCGAGTTTCACAGCTTAGCGTTTTTCACGAGACCAGGATTGGACCCTTTAGGAAGGCCCCAACTTCACAAATTTCACCAACATTTGAGCTTAATTGTAAATTTTTTTTTTTTTTGGGACGTTCTGTTTCCGTATTACTCCATTATATTACGTAACGTATGATCGAGTAATACTTTATGGAACCTTGTTTCGA
>BLSH010524993.1:1865779-1882745 GCA_018402905.1 Glandirana rugosa | reverse complement strand
AGCCCAAAACTGTGGACACGGGCCCAAAGGTGGACGGCTTTGGGCCTGTGTTGTCAAGTTGTTAGGACACTGGTCACCGCATCGCACGCCGTCGGTCTAGAGAGCGGGGCCGGCGATGTAGATCTCGTGACTGACAGAGGGGGGGTGACACACAGAGGAGCGGGGGCTGACACAGCTGATGGATGAGACCTCAGGAGAGGAGTGCACGCTAGGCAGCAAGGCGGGACACCGGGGCCACGATTATCCACAGTCCAGTCTGCACATGTGACCAGCAGCTCCGAGACCATCACAGACCTTCATGTCCGCCACCCGCACATGACCCGCTCGGCCAATCACAGGGCGCCCGCTGCCCATCGCTGATCTGGGCTCGGAGTGCACCAGTGCAGTGTGTGACAGGGCATGGGATGCGCTACTCTAGATGTAGCGGCCGGGGCGAGAGATCTGGCTGCCGCACGCTACGCCACTGGTCACAGGATTGTTGAACTGTTGTGTCCGGGTTTCGGCAGGTGGAAACCCGGGCACAGGTGTCAAAACCCGAACTGTCCGGGTCAAAACCGGACAGGTGGCAACCCTAATCTGGAGTCTTCTAGGGAGCCCTGACCAATTCCCAGGCAGGATTGGCAGGGGGCAGGCCTCCTTAAATACTCTGAGTCAGCCCAATCTGGGAGGAGTAGTGTCTGGTGGAAATCTGGAGATGTAGCAGAGGTGCTGTGGTGCAGGCCTCTACCCGGGAGGTTGCCCTCAGTCTAGGGAGGGTGACCTTGGGCCCTGGGTGTTCGGGTGCAGCCAGGAAGCAGAGCCATTCCTGGAGCGGCACAGGAGGAACAGGAGAACAGCGGAGGGTGCTACAGGCGGAGTGAGAGACTTTAAGGCCTCATCTACACGGGATTTTTGAAAAAGCGAGCTGTAACTTTGGGTCCGACGCCAGGAAAAAAATCGGCATTAAAAGCGCGACTTCATCAGCGTTTTGCATTGGCGTTAATGCGCGTTATTGAGCGTCAGCACTAAGACGCGTTCTGTTTAGAAAGACATCCCTCTGCTATTTTTGTACATTTTAAAACATAAAACGCTGGCGCTAAAAACGGCGGTTAACGTCGCTATGGCGCTAATGCGCGTTATTGAGCGTTGAGCGCTTTGCCGGCTCAGCATCAAAAACACCATAACTCTGCAGCTTTGGAACGTGTGGGTCCTGTGTTAGATTTACAGCTTAAGAACGCCGACACCATCTACAGCTCAATAACATCAACGTGTATAAGAGGCCATTGAGTAACATGGTGTGGCGTTCTTCATCTGTAAAAACAGCTCAAAAACGCAGCGTTAATAACGCTTGTGTATATGAGGCCTAAAGTATCCACCTGTGAGTGACGGTCCCTGGGACTGGAAGAGAAAGTGCTGGAGCAGGCTGGGAGAGGAATGGTGGACAGTCTGTCAGAGCCTTGGGAGTCAGTCAAGGGAAAGGAGAGTCACTACCAGAGAGCAGGTCGACGGGACCTGGAGAAAATGGGCTGAGAGTTGTAGTCTGTCAAAGGCCCGGCTAGCACTTAAGTACTTTGTTGCACATTCAGGGGCCCGTGATCCCTGGCCTGTAATGGGTGTTCCTGAGGTCCTGCTGAAACAGGCTAGGCCTCACCACGTGCTAACCACGGTGAAGAGAAAGGTATAGAGAAGCCTGATAAGTTTCCCTTCAGGCTGGAAACTAAGTTCTGAGCTGGAGAGAAGCAAAGGAGTGGAAAGCTATAAGAGTAACAGTCAGCAAGTGAAGTGCTGAAGTGTTGAGTGGAGCAATAGTCTGCAGAGGGAGAGTCTGCAGTGAAGTGTGCATATACAGGCTTGTATATGGGAACTTTGTACCATAATTCCCTGGGCATCCCACAGTTACCCCTTATCCCCATCCAAGTTTTTTCCCCAAAAAAAACAACAAAAACAAGAACCGGCCTGGTCAGGATCTCTGAATGTGTGCATATGCTGCGATTGAGGTCAGCTATCAGGTGAACCACTACTACAAGCCACTCTCAAGGGAGCACATGGCTACATTTGCTTTCTGCAGACACTGTATAATGTCTATCATGTGTAGCTGCTAAACACCCACAAATAGCCAGCTCATTGCCAAAAGTACCTCCTCTTTTGGAAGGCAACACGCTGCGCGTTCCTGTGCGGTTCACGTGCAGTGTGATGCAATTTGAGCCCATCATTTTGACTGGGCTAAATCCCACTAGACTACAGAAAAACTAGTGCACTACTTTAAAAAAAGCTCTGCAATTGGACTGCATGGTATGCGACCTGGTGCAGGCAGACATTTGCAATCGGGGTGTCAGTAACTTTGATACTGCAGTGTGTTTTTTCTGCACTTTGTTGTGGTGTGAACTGGCCCTAAAAGCTTAAGTTTTTAGTTTTTTAAAAAAATCAGTACGAGTAATATGACTTGCTATTAACCTGATGCATCTCTTGTGCTGCTGGCTGCTGCATTTATTAAAATTTTCCTCCGTCCAATGACACCACCATCACAGTCATAATTTTCTGGTGCAGCGGGATTAATAGCGCTGCCAGACCCGATTGAAAGGTTTGCCCCCTTCATTCACAAATCATGTTTCATTCATAGCAGCTGTAGTACAGCTTCTATGAATGGAGGTGCTGGGCAGAAAGCGCCGGCATAGTCGATCACTCTTGATGAGTGCTTGTATATTTTATCTATGCTAAGTGAATGTTCAGGACAATGTGTGAAATTGTAATATCGAGGGCTAGGACTGCACCCACAAATAACAGTCAGCTTATTGCCAAAAGTACCTCCTATTTTATGTTTCCAGTGTCTTTTTTTTTTTTTACGGGGGGGGGGGGGGCGCACACAGGCGCACACTACAAGACCAGATTCCACACATGCAATTCAAGTCTCTGCCTGGTATTCAGGACCTAGAAGGACCTTCAGCATGTTTGTGCATGTGCAGACGATCCCCCACACATACGCAAGGGTTCCAGATTCCGGAACCCAGCAATATCTGTGCACATGTGCAGGGGTCCCCCTTGTAAGAACATACATACTGGAAATATAGTTGCAGCACACATCTTCAGGGTAAAAGATAAGCTTTATTTGTCATGATTAGAAAGTTCAATAATTCGTGCCAGCACTTACGTGTTTCTGACCAGTTCGGCCTTAGTCATAGCCATTGGCTATGACTAAGGCCTGTACTGGTCAGAAACATGTAAGCATTGTGACAAATTATGGAACTTTTTTAATCGTGACAAATATTATCTTTGACCCTGAAGATGTGTACTGTGAATATACTTCATATCTGGTGGATGGCATGCAGGAGCCACTAGTGAGCACCGTGTCTGACAGCTGAGGAAATTGAGATGGAGTGGCGGTGAGTACATAATGCACAGGCATACTGCAAGTCCCAAATACCTGGCAGAGACCTGCGACACAGCTGCACCCGCGTAAGATGTTTAAAGATGGCAATGTAGAATAGGAGCAGCGGTAGAGAAATATTGCAGACGTGAAGTTTCTCTTTAAGGAATTGACATTTATATGTCCTTGTAATACAATATCTCTGCATTTCAAAGATCAACATTGATCTAACAGTCGCACAGATGCAGAAGAATTCAAACATCTGGAAACCCTGTATCCTTTGCCAAAATGAATGGTCTGTGCTTCTTTTCAACCACTTGAAGGCTCTGTGCATGTAACAGTTGTATGATCAGAATCGTCAATAGAATAAAACCTCGTAGCACAGATGCTGAGGATCCTAGCATTTACATACTTCCCTTTCTTGCATATCCAAGGACAGCATGGATTTATATGCTGACTATTTCGGTGTGGGGGTACCGGGGTAACTTTTATGCATATTCAGGATTCTGGAAGATCTCGAGAGGCATAGAAATATTTTAGTAATATATAGGACCTATTTGCAGCATGGACATTAGTATTGCTTTTTTGGCTGAATTTTTCAAAGCATATTTGGCTACTGTTTTTGGCCCAGCTCCATACAGTGAGTAACCATCCTTGTCTCTTCTTGTAATGTCACAGGTGTTTGCAGAACTACATTCCAGCTCACAGTTTGACCCTCTCTTGCCCAGTCTGTCGCCAGACTTCAATTCTACCCGAGAAGGGTGTGTCTGCACTACAGAACAACTTCTTCATTACTAACCTGATGGATGTGCTGCAGAGGAGTCCAGATAATGGTATTGAAGAGTCCTCCATACTGGAGACAGTGAATGCTGTTGCTGCTGGAAAACCTTTGTCTTGTCCCAACCATGATGGAAATGTAAGAAATTCAACAATATGGAAATAACCAAACCACATATGGTGTAGTAAAATAAAAGCAAAGCTGCACAGTAATTTAAAAAGGGGGTTTGAGAGTAAATAGAGATGAGCAAAACAGTATTGAACCCAGATTGTACTATTTCATGTATTCACAAGCTGTTGTCAGCTAGTGTCAACTACCACATATTTTGCACTATAATTCATGCTTTGTGGCCCTTGGCTTTCCGATGGTTTTCTGCATGCCTTTCTGTCCTTCCTTACCAATCACAGGGAATCAGATGGGTTGTCAGACAATCCCCATGTAAAAGCATTGCTGGCGCACAGGGGTCACATTTCATAAATGTATTGGATCTGGATGCCATTCCCATTATCCATTGCTGTTACTGCATTGGCTAACATCCAGTGTTTACCACTTGCAGTTTGTGTGAGTGAGGCAAAGGTGCCATTGCAACCTTCTCACGGCACTGTCAGCAAGCAGGCTTTAATTGTCGTCACTTCTCATTTCTTGATCTGATTAACAGATTTCCTTTGCACACCATATTTCAATAGACCTTACTGGTTAGGGCCCTGTGACAATCTTCCACCAGCATCACATTAAACATAAGTAGAACTATGTCAACAACACAAGGTAGATCTTGCTGCAAAGTCCATGTGTTTATTATAAGATGCTAACATGATATAGATAGATATAGATATATATATATATATACACACACACACACACACACACACACACACACACACACACATACTCAGAGAGGGATCTGAGGGAGCTCTATGTCTGGACTTTAAAAGACAAGGTTTGCATTGTGGCTTTTGTTTTGTGGGTGTGGGGGGGCCAGCCCCACACCGTATAGTGAGGAAACTATCATGTTTAGTTTAGTGCCAAACGGCAAGGATTTATTTTCTGTTTTGTTTGTTTTTTAATATGCAAATCTTTTACCAATAAACCTGGAAAAATTTGCCAGATTTTGAAGAAAGTTGCCCGCATCTTTCACCATGTGTGGGAGGTTAGCTCATGGGGATCAACTTTCCTGAGGAAAAATAGTCATCGTGCAGGCAACTTTCTTTAAAATCTGGCAGCTTACCAGGTTTATTGGTAAAAGATTTGCATATTAACCACTTGCCAACCGCCCGCCACAGCGGTACGACGGCAGAGTGGCTCGTTATCGCAAACCACCGTCACCTGACGGCGGCTGCGATAACTAGTATTGTGAGCGCAGGCGCACTCACTGTGTTCTGGGGGGCAGGAAGCGGGTAGGACGGACTCGATCAGTGTCGGCTACCCGTGATCCCCCCCGGAGCAACAGAACAGAGGTCTGTGTATGTAAACACGGATCTCCGTTCTGACAGAGGAGGAAGGGCTGTGATCACAGGCTTCCTGGATATGGAAGCCGTGATCACTCCCCTCCCCCTGCCAGCTCAGGCCCCATACAGTTAGAACACACTGAGGGAACACAGTTAACCCTTAGAGTGCCCCCTCCAGGTTAACCCTTTCACTGCCAATGGCATTTACACAGTAATCGGTGCATTTTTATAGCACTGATCGCTGTATAAATGTCATTGGTCCCAAAAAAAGTGTCAAAATGGTCCGACATGTCCGCCACAATATCGCAGTACCGCAAAAAATCGCAGATCGCCACCATTACTAGTAAAAAATAAAAAAAAAATAAAAACCCCAGAAATTAATTCTCATAATTTTGTAAACGCGGCAACTTTTGCGCAAACCAATCAATAAACGCTGATTGCGATTTATTTATTTTTTTTACCAAAAATATGAGGAAGAATATAAATCGGCCAAAACCAATGAAAAAAAATGTTTTTTTCAATTTTTTTTTTTTGGATTTGTATTTTAGCAAAAAGTAAGAAAAATTGTTTTTTTTTTTTTTGCAAAATTGTCGCTATTCTTTTGTTCATAGCAGCGATCAGAAATGACGCAGAGGTGATCAAATACCACCAAAAGAAAGCTCTATATGTTATTTAGTTTGGGTACAATGTCCCACGGACGCGCAATTGTCAGTTAAAGCGACGCTGTGCCGAATTGCAAAAAGTGCTCTGGTCCTAAAGTGTGAAATCCTTCCGGGGCTGAAGTGGTTAAAAAACAAACAAAACAGAAAATAAATCCTTGCCGTCTGGCGCTAAACTAAACATTATAGTTTCTACTATACAGTGTGGGGCTGGCCCCCAACACCCAAAAAGCATTAGCCACAATGCAAACGTTGTCTTTTAAAGTCCAAACGGACACAGAGCTCCCTCAGATCCCTCTCTGAGTTCCAGATCAGAGCTCTAGTGAGATCTCTTCCTGATCATTTAAGCCACCTGCTGGTGGGCTCCAGTGAACCACAAATTCTGGACCAGCCATGGTGGCTGGCAAAATCCGGACCGGACTCTGTTTTAATCAAGTCGCCTCATATGAACGCATACGAGGCGACAGGTAGCGTCCGTCTACCACTTCGCATTGCATACTGTCACCAAAAAAAAAAAAAAAAATATATATATATATATATATATATATATATATATATATATATATATATATATATATATATATATATATTATTTATTAATGAGAAATGCAGAACTAAAATGCTTGGCCATAAAATGGACATTATAAACAATCTGTATGAGTGTGTATATATGTTACTCAAAACTTAACACACCTATAAATTTCACGCACATCTGTTTGTGTACCCTAACCATTATTACCTACCATCTGCAGCAGTGGGAGGAAGTACAGAAGCTTGGAATATGGGTCATGTGGTCTCTTATAAGCTTCGACTTAGAAAACAGCATCATGCCACTAAAGTATATGTTTTTTATCTATTTATAGAAAACCTTAGCTAGCAAACTTAAAGTAGAATTCCGGGATATATGTAGCTAATCGTAAAACGACTCCCTCCTTCTTACCTAACACTTTTACCAGCTAACCTGTGTAAGAAAGATCTGTATACTTTTATATTTTCGGGCTGCTCCAGTCCGGTCATGTGATCGCCCCTGGTTCAGCCAGCACCAGCTGCAGGGGAGAGGAGAGCGCTCAAGAACTGCTGAAATGCCTGAGAGGTGATGTCACCATAGGCTTACTAAGGCCCATTCGTTGTTGGCACTCCCTCCTCTCCCTTGAAGCCGACTGGAGCAGCCTGAAAATCGGCACGTATACAAATCTTTCTTCCACAGGTTGGTTAGCATATGTGTTAGGAAGGGCGAGGAAGCAGTTTTAAGATCAAGTATATTCAGGAGTGATACTTTAACTAGCAAAATTACTATTAAAGTGCTATTTAACAAAATGTAATATATTAAATTTACCAATCCTGAAATGTGGTGACTGCATAATTTTCTCTTTTACCTTTATTTTTTCACCTGGTGATGTAGGCAGTACCACACCTCCTGTCTTAGGTGTGCAAGGGTTTTGCACAGAGTGGCCCCGATCCTCCTCTTCTGGGGTCCCTCAGCGGCGCTCTTGACTCCTCCGCACATCAAGTGCACTGTCGGAGGAGCGCTCTCCATGGTTGCAGCCGTGCGTGCACACTACCATGTCTTGCTGCTGCGTCCATTGACACAGAGAGCAGGACTCTCCCCCGCCCCCAGCTTTCGCGTCATTGGATTCGGTTGGCAGCAGCGGTAGCCAATGATTGCGCTGCTATCAGTCTATCCAATCAGGACTCGAGACACAGGCTGGAGTGGATCTGTATGTCCCCGGACTGGAAAGATTGGGCTCAGGTAAGTATTAGGGGGACTCTGGTGCATCACAGGAGGTTTTTCACCTTAGTGCATATAATAGTGCATATAATGCATTAAGGTGAAAAATCTTGAGACTTTACAACCGCTTTAAATGATTTGATATAACCCTTTTAACTGCTGCTTATGCTGGACAACTTGATCTGTTAAATGAAGTTAAAAAAACAGCCTTGGGTAAATTTTTTTTTTTTTTTCGTTCAACTCGCTGGTTGAACAAAAATTAAATAAAAAAGACTCCTCTATGTTCCAGAAGAACAGGTGAATATAGAGAGGGGAAAAAAAGAAGAGGATTAAAAGAAGAGGAGGAAAAAGAGGATTAAAGTAAAGAAAACCACATCTAAGAATTCTGAAGTAATCTGCAATATAATACAATAATCAATGTGTTTTTAGGATTAATCAACTTTAATAATATGTGAATGGGATTGCCATGTGAATGGCTTACTTTGTCAGAAAGACGTGAAAGGAGCTGATTAAATAGGCTTGAGATTAATTCTGACTGCTGTATATACAATCTTGTTTAACCTAACAAATCCCATTGACCTTGTTAATTGTGAACTAATCACTAATTCCTTTGTACATCATATTTAAAGCTTAGCAGCAATCATTCAAATTTTGAGCTAGTGCCAGGCTTGCCATTTTTTGTTATGAGTCTTACCTGTAGATAGAATTGGAACATAAAGTGATGCAGTTTGGGATTATTTTGTGAAAGCTGAAACGTATACACTTCCCTCTAAGGCTGCAGGATTTATGCACCTTTTGTTTCATCAGCTATCTCCTGGTCATTTCTACGTATACACATATACTGGACATATACAGATGTGCTCATAAGTTTACATACCCTGGCAGAATTTATGATTTCTTGGCCATTTTTCAGAGAATATGAATGATAGCACAAAAACTTTTCTTTCACTCATGGTTAGTGTTTGGCTGAAGCCATTTATTATCAGTCAACTGTGTTTACTCTTTTTAAGTCATAATGACAACAGAAACTACCCCAATGACCCTGATCAAAAGTTTACATAACCCAGTTCTTAATACCGTGTATTGCCCCTTTTAACATCAATGACAGCTTGAAGTCTTTTGTGGTATTTTTTTATGAGGCTCTTTATTTCCTTAGATGGTAAAGCTGCCCATTCCTCTTAGCAAAAAGCCTCCAGTTCCTGTAAATTCTTGGGCTGTCTTGCATGAACTGCACGTTTGAGATCTCTCCAGAGTTGCTCAATGATATTGAGGTCAGGAGACTGAGATGGCCACTCCAGAACCTTCATTTTATTCTGCTGTAGCCAATGACAGGTTGACTTGGCCTTGTGTTTTGGATCATTGTCATGTTGGAATGTCCAAGTACGTCTCATGCGCAGCTATACCTACATACTTTTGCTAATAGATATCCCTTGCTTCCATCTCAAAAAGTTGGTAGGTATAGGTTGGTAACTGCCTAGACCAAAATAATACCTTCAGCCTGCTGCAGGCAGAATAAAACATTTCCTCATTCTCCTCCCCCAGAGTGATCAGACTGCATTTATTTTGAATGGGCTGCAAAGGCACCAGCAGGGAAAACAATATTTTCCTCAACACACCACACCACAGTGTATTGTGTGTTACCATAGGTTGCTTTGGGTGTTGATGTGCTATTCAAACTTCATGGCACTGCAACACATGCAAAATGTGGTTTCTTGCACAAGTTTTAGTTGACCCCCATCATTGCCCCCACACTGACCTCTTTGTTGGGTTCAGGGCCCCTCAACAATTGGCAGCAGGTTTAGAGTCCATTCTTGGGCTCTGAGACTGCTGTCTCTCCAGCCCTGGCTCATTTTGGTTCCAGGGCCTGGGCTAAAGTCATTACCTGCTGATCCACCCAATAACATTGCAGCATCCTCCTCCATCTTCTCCCAGGCTGCACTGTCCAATCAAGCATCAGGAAGGAGAGGGATCCAATATGGCAGCCTTTATGAGCAGGCTGCAAGCATGGAGGAAGCCAGACTGGACAGACCATTGTTTTGGCTAAAAGTGAGGTGCAAAAGTAGTGCCTACTTTATGTAATTTCATTTCCAAAAATGATCTAAATCTGCTGTTTTATGTTCCTTTGCAGGTAATGGAATTTTACTGCCAGTCATGTGAAACTGCTATGTGCCAAGACTGTACTGGAGGGGAGCATGCCGAGCACCCCACAGTTCCACTCAAAGATGTGGTGGAACAACATAAGGCAGCGCTGCAGGCTCAGCTGGATGCCGTTAAGAAAAGGTACTGCAAAGAATATTTCTCCTGTTTTCTAATGTACCAGCATAGCTTGGTTAATGGGCATTTGTGCTTAAATAACTGCATATCGCTAAATTCACAAACTTGCAACAATTTTTATTTGCTATGACAGTCAAGGAGAAAAGAATACAACACCTCAAGGCAGACTCACAGTGGTCACAGTTTATTGAAGAGTCTTAAATCTAACATTAAAAATGTCTCTTTAACTTCTGTTGCACCCCTGACAGTGTTAGGCCTTGTTTACAGGGACGGCAAGGGATTGCTTTTCAGATGGGCAATAGAGACTGCCACCCATGGAAATGAGGCCTAATAATTTGCCCTGCATTTTTCTGGACAGATTAGTGTGTGTGTGTGTGTGTGTGTGTGTGTGTGTGTGTATGTATATGTGTTTCCTTTCTCTCCCCCCTCCCCCTTTCTTCCATATGATTCAGGGATGGAGACATACGAACTCTATAGCAGTCGTTTCATATAAAGTCCCCAACTCTTTATTTTATTTAATGTAATCCCTTTCTAAGCTCTGTTTCAGTTAGTGTTTATGGTGTTCCCCCCATTTGAGAGTGTTTGGGTTGGAAATTTGATGCTCAGGCCTGGGCACTGCATCCTAGGAGGAAGGAGAGAAAGCCACATGCTCCCACATCAGGGCTGCCCTGGGTCCAAGAATGAAATGCGCCCCCCCCCCCAAAAAAAAAAATCACGCCCACCAAAAGGCCCCACATAAATTATTTTTATATCATGATAATTAAAACTAAGGTTAAATTTATCAAGATGTCAGATTTACATGCAACAGCACCTTGTCTATATATCCAAAATTTATGACATACCATTATGTTCAATTTCAAGAGGAGGGCTAGGGCAGTAAATGGACAGGCTAGTATAGTATATGGACAGGCTAGTATAGTATATGGACAGGCTAGTATAGTATATGGACAGGCTAGGGTAGTATAGGGACAGGCTAGGGTAGTATAGGGGCAGGCGGAGCGGCTGGGGGCAGTCATCCTGATACACAAAAGTGCTGGTAAAAAAATCTTGGTTGTCAATTTGCTGGGTAAATAGAAGAGAAGGAGAGGCAGCCGTGTTTGAAATTGCTGCCCCCTCTCAAAGTGCTGCCTGAGTCCAATGGACCCACTGGGACCCATGGTAGGGCTGGCCCTGACCTGCCATCTACCCAAAATTAGCGTTTCAATATTCTATCCAAATACCATACAATATGACAATTGCAATACGGCACTGCGTTATTTTAACTGACTATTGCTTGGTCATGGGGCACTGTACCCAAATAAAATTGATGTTCCTTTTTTTCCCCACAAATAGAGCTTTCTTTTGGTGGTATTTGATCACCTCTGCGGTTTTTATTTTTTGCGCTATAAACAAAAAGACTGACAATTTTGAAAAAAAAAAAAACAATATTTTTTACTTTCTGCTATAAAACATACCCAGTAAAAGATGGGGTTCCCACCATCCCTGTGCTGAGTTACCAGGTCTGTACACCTGCTGCGCCCATTATGATGGGTTCCCACCATCCTTGTGCTGAGTTCCCGGGTCTGTACATCTGCTGTGCCCATTAGGAGGGGTTCCCACCATCCCTGTGCAGAGTTCCTGGGGCTAGGTACACTTGCTGTGTCCTTTGTAAGAGGCTTGCACCACCTCTGCTACATTTTCCTATTTATTTTATATCATGGGTGGGACTCACAAAGCAGAGTCAGGAAATATGGAACATTACTGCCACATCCAAGACATGGGAACAGTAGCCAACTCCACACAGCAGGCTCCATTATTCCCACTTTTGACATGTGACAGGTGACACATCATAAAAGCTTGTTGAAGCTGTATGAGCTTTAATGAACGTTGAAGCCGAAGCAAGTGTAAACTATCCCTTAAAGTGCTGCCCGGGACCCACTGGGACCCATGGTAGGGCCAGCCCTGTCCCACATACCCAGAAGTACATGGTATTTCTGAGGGTTACAGGAGACAGAGTGGTGAAGGAGCATGGAGAAAGTGAATATTAGTGGATAGGAGGAGAGGTTTGTTTTCAAGAGGACCTATCGCTTTTCCCTGATTAGGTAAAATGATACATTCCCTTTTGAAGGGTCAAAGGGAAACTCGGGAGGCAGAGATAGAGCCATGATCAAATTTTACAATATATATTTTAAAGCTGCCTGAACCTCATGCAACTTCTACTGAAATCGGAACTACACAGTATTTGAGCACCAAAAAAAACGATATTTCATTAATTGTAAATATTCAAAGCAAAGTCAGACATCCATCTATTTCTCAATTGTTTATTTAGCTGAGAAATCACTTTGAAAAACACCCCCTAGCATTTCTGTCCGTGGTCATCTTGAGTAAAGGCAGATGATTATTGTAGCATTTACTTCCTGGAATCCATCTGCCCTTAACTCAGGCATGCAGGCAGGAGAGTGTACTGAGAAAGGCCATCCTGAAGATTCCTGGGATATATGACATCATTTGCCTAGGCCTGGAAACCAGGAAGTAACTGTAAGAAATGTACAAACAAGTAAATACAATATACTTTCCTTTCTATTTACTAATGCTAGCAGCATAAAGATTAAAAATAGCCAGTGTTGAGGATTGAGAGTGTGAAGTTTTGCTTTTTAAGTATTATTTTCATAAGATACTCTGAATTTTCCAGATGTGTGAATGGTTTACTTTAAACGTGTTTTAGTTTTCAACTTGTCATTTTCACATCATTTTTATGTCCTGCTTATTATTCACATGATATATTTCTTATAAAGATTTATGTAACATGTTTAGGTTACCAGAAATAGACTCAGCCCTTCAGGTCGTGTCCGAAATCATCAATCAGCTAGCTACACAAAAGTCAAGTATTGTAGACGAAATCCATTCCACCTTTGAGGACCTGCAGAAAACACTAAATGTACGGAAGAGTGTCTTACTCATGGAACTGGAAGTGAACTATGGACTGAAACATAAAGTGAGTGTTTACTTATTCCTTATTGGGAAAGGCATGTTGCTCAGTATACTTCTAACTAGCAAAACATAAAGGAGGGGCAAGCTTTGGTTACTGGTTTACAAAAACATTGCCTGATCGATTTCATTGGAGTGCTTCTCTTGCATCGTCCAATCATTCTGTCTTTAACTGTTACTTAGGCTTTACTGGTTTATGCCGATTCGCTGAGTAATCGGTGCAATCTGTACTTTCCCCACAGGTCCTCCAGGCACAGCTGGACACGTTAATTGAAGGACAGGAAAGTATAAAAAGTTGTAGCACTTTTACAGCACAAGCACTCAACCATGGGACAGAAACAGAAGTCTTGCTAGTGAAAAAGCAAATGAGCGACAAGCTGAATGAGTTGGCCGAGCAGGACTTTCCATTACAGCCTCATGAAAATGACCAGTTGGACTTTATAGTTGAAACTGAAGGACTAAAAAAATCTATACACAACCTTGGGACGATACTTACTACAAATGCTGTGGCTTCTGAGACCGTGGCCACAGGTGAAGGGTTAAGGCAGAGTGTGGTTGGTCAGCCTATGTCTGTTACAATTACCACAAAGGACAAAGACGGGGAACTCTGTAAAACTGGCAGTGCCTACATTTCAGCTGAGCTGTGCACCCCCGATGGAAGCGTTACAGATGGGGAAATATTAGACAATAAGAATGGCACCTATGAGTATTTGTATACAATTCCAAAAGAGGGTGACTTTACTCTTTCTTTGAGACTGTATGATCAACATATTAAAGGAAGTCCCTTTAGGCTGAAAGTAGTAAAGTCTGCAGATGTGTCCCCTACAACAGAAGGTGTAAAAAGGAGGGTGAAATCTCCAGGCAGTGGGCACGTCAAACAGAAAGCTGTGAAGAGGCCAGCAAGTATGTATAGCACGGGCAAAAGGAAAGAAAATCCCATAGAAGATGACTTGATATTCCGAGTTGGTAAGTTGAGTTTGTCCTATCATTTCCAAGCTTTTACTCAATATGGTCACGTTGTTTTGAGTTGTTTTAATGCATGGAAAGTGATTATGTCCTATATTGGGGGTATTGAAGTCAAATTCACCAAGGTCTAGTTAGCAAAATATTTTTCCAGTAGAGGTCCAACTCACATGTCTGTGTTATTGCACAGCCTTCTTTGAATCACAATCCCCCGATTTACATCACAGCGCAATATTTACATCACAGACCTCCATTTTTGCATTGCATTCCCCCCCCCCCCTTTGCTTCATAGTCCCCCATATTTACATCACATGCCCCCCTTTAGATTACAGCCTCCTTTCACATAAAAGTCCCCCTTTTTAAGATGTAGTTACCCCTTTACATTATACCACTTCCTTCACGTCACAGCCCTCCTTTTATATAGCATCCTCCCCTTTTATATTGCTTCCCCCTTTACATCACAGTCCCAGCCACATCAAAGCCCCCTTGTACAGTACAGCCCCCCTTTTATATTATAGAACTCCCTCTTTACATCACAGCACCCTTCTTACATCTCAGTGCCCCCTCTTTACATAGCAGTCCACTGCCCATCTTAACAGCACAGCTTCCCTTCCTTTACATCAGTATGCCCATCCCTCCCCCTCCCTATCTCTGCTAGGATAGGTAGGACAGGAAGGGGAAGTGCTGTCAGTCTGGATGGATGGGGGGAGCTTCCTAATTTCTCCTATTAACAAGTGGGTGATTGGTTGCTAGGACTGCCCCACAACATAGCAACCAACTGGCCGCGTGTTAACTTTTTTAACTGTTAAAAGTTTAGCTGCTTTCCATGCAGACCAATCAGACCTCTCGCTCTCTGTGTAGATGGCAACTGTGGCAGGGGGGAACAGAGGACACACAGGCAGCTACATGGTGCGGCCATAGTGGTCCCGACAGGATTGCTATTCAGTCTGGGTCCAGACCGTGGCCTGTTGATGCCTGTCCTATATGAATTCTCTTTCAACAATTTCTTCTAGGTTTATAAGTTATTAAATGCCTCCATGGCTGATCTAAAAGACACAAATTAATGCAGCCCTGCATTTATTAAGAAATCATATGAATAGTTTAAATAAGTATATCCTTTTTTTACAGTAGTCAGTTCCTGATGGAACAAAACATGTGGTACTTTTTCCCATTTTCTAGGTGCCCTGTAAAGCTAGCTGCAATGTCAGACAGGGGTCTCCCCTGTCCCTACCTTTGTGTCCAAGCCTCAATGTGTGGGGCGAAACATGTCAGAGGAAGTGGCTGGAGCAGCACTGGCTGAGGCCACACTCATTCACCTATTCATGCACTGGGTTGGTGAGCAGTGTTCCTTTTTTGTTGATGCTTCTACACCCTTGAATGGTGCATAGGCGCCTGCTCCCTCAGTGCAGCCAGTGGGGAGATCTTTGTCCCAGTTTAGAGCGGCACTGCAAGTTATACCTGAATCGGGGCGCTCCCCTTGACACATGGCCGCCCAGTACTGAAGCTAGCAAGGAGATTTGTTGCTTTGTTTGTGAGTGCTTGTCTCAGGCTCCAAGTACTTGCCCAAGGTGAATGCCAGCAAAAGGAATGCAGAGGAAGATCAGGCATGTCAGGCACTTGCTTGTGAACAACCATCTCCCTACTAGCTACGGTGTTGGGATGGTGTGTGCCAAAGGGGGGGGGGGGTGCCCTGTCTGACATTACAGCTAGCATTACAGGGCTCCTAGGAAGATGGGACAAAGTACTACATGTACTCTGTCCCATCGGGAGCTGAATACTGTAAAAAAAAGTGATATTTCTTTGAAATGAGACGAATGTAAGATGTAGGATTAGCTTCTTGCACATCCTTATACAATAGAATAGGAGAGGGAAATCCAGGACTGGGAACTAATAAAGTGTGCTAAAAGTGAGGACAAATCTGTAATTTTGAGTTGCCACCAGAATAGGAATAGAGGGGAAATCTTCCAATGTGAACTTGTGTTCCTGTGACCACTGTCCAAGAGAGAGTTTCCCTTACACGGGAAGGAGGTCCTATCATTTCCTGTTGAGCCCACAGGACTGTATGTGAAGGGGAATCTACTTAATTAAACACAGATGACAAAAAACTCACCGTGGTTTTAACCCTGTCCTGGTTTATCCAAAATGGGGAAAAATTTTGGCTTCAGATATACTTTAACTGTAAGTGGTATCATATACCTGGCTGTGCATAGTTATGGAGCTGTATACATTTTAGGACAGGATGGACAAAAATACATATCATTTGGAAAGTAAACACCTTCCATATTGTATGTTTCATCTATGTATTTAGCGGTTTGTCTGGAATTGAACTTTAAACTTGAGAATGTATAGCAAATTATGCAAAATGAACTGTAGAGTTTTTTTCTCTATCTATCAATGACCAAAGGGGCCCACACAAGAGAACATCTATTTATTTCTGTAGGAGTGATGAGATTCCCAGATTATTGTTTCCTTCAATTATGCATGTGTTTGGTTGCAGGCAGCCTGGCATAGGTTGCAATGTATGTAAGAGAGTCCGTGCTGATCAGAAATATAATAATCTAATCTAAAACAGATGTCCTCCTACTGCCAAGAAGATATGAATAGAGGCAGAGCTGGAGATATGTCCAATTCATTGTCCTCTTCTTATGAAGTAAGGTTTTTACTAAAACTGGAAAAAAAATCTTTAACGTCCCTAAAGCGAAGTTCCACCCAAAAGTGGAACTTCCGCTTTAAGTACTTCATACCCCCTGACATGCCACATTTGGCATGTCATTTTTTGGGGGGGGGGGGGGGCGGGTACCATACTTC
>BLSH010524993.1:1823903-1846711 GCA_018402905.1 Glandirana rugosa | reverse complement strand
GTTATGGTAGAGTGTCTCTTATTTTAATGCTTTAGAACCACTTTCATTTCACCTGAGAATCATAGAAATAACACCCTTCCTATCACTTTGTGCCTACATGACCTGTGTGGAAGTAGCCATGATTGCCACCCAGGTTGGACTTGAAACATGCCTGCCTTTGTTCATTTCCATTACATGGAGAATTGACAGGACTAGTAGTTTACAAAAGAGAGATAACATTGTTTATGCTGTCTTTTCAACTCACTGGAAGTGACAAGGATATGACATTTCTGGCAAGTATAATAGGTATTTTTCTGTACTTGCTAAACATGTTTCTAGCCTGAAAAAGGAAATAAATGCGGCTACCAAATCCGAAGGACTGCTGAGCTGCAATATATTACATTCTTCGTTTTGGGGTTTAGATAAATAGGGGCAACATAACCGTTTTGTAGCTGCTTTCCTTAAAATTAACTCACAACGGGATTATGAAGAGGCATTTAATCGAATGATGCTATGCAGACTTTTTGTGCACATGCTCATATTGGCCTTAAGTAGGCCATAGATATTGCGATTTTCTTTTCTGCAAACACTGGTTGCAATAAAAAAATTGCTTGATTCCCACAGTCAGTGTTAATGGGGGAATCACTCCAGCGGAGCTACTGTGTTCTGGCGGGGGTGGGGGGGCACGGGGAGCCAGAAGAACACCATGATTACTCTAGTGGCTATAGCCACTGGCAATAATTGCATCCTAGAGATCCAACATGCTGGTTGTACCCAACTTAATCAATGGATCGACTTGGGTACAATCAACCTGCACATAGATGGATCGAATGTTGGCCGGTCCCTGCTGAGATCCGGTCGAGCGAGATTCGATCCATCTATGGCCGGCTTATATAAAACACAGTCGAAGATGTTTATAAAACTCTAACTGGACCAAACCTACTGATTTTGTATACTACTTTCAGTTTTGGAAGATAGAAGCATTGTTTGTGTTTTTTTTTTACACTGCACTGATGAAAAGTCTGAAGCAACTGTATGCCGTTTTGGAACAAATGGCTAAAAATATTAGGCCATATTTGTACTGTACACCCGCTGTTCTGGGTGTTTATTTTATTCCAATAAGTCAGGGGGACAATCTAAACTGTGGATTTCCCCCCTTACGTTTATTGGAATAAAGCTGCATCTGGTCCTCTTAGCAGTGGTGTGGCATAAATTTTTCTTACATTACACTATAAACCAAGGAGAACGATGGAGACCCACCGGGGTGTAGAAGCTTCCTGCATGGAAACCAGATAATTTACATTAACATTAATACTTTGGGTTTTGGGTTAGTGAGATAACCCTATGGACCCAGAGCCATTTTTCTTCTTTCCTCAACTGAATGTGCATTTTGCTGTTTCAGGTGTAAAGGAATGATGCATAGTTACTCTTCTGTCCTGAAATAAAAAATAGTGCCTTTATTTTTGATATTTGTATTACACCTCCCAAGAGCCAGCCCATTGCTTGGATCAGACAGGGTACTGTGATGTTTGCAGGAAGCTATTTACAGAACCAAACAGGTCCCTGCATTGCATTCAGAAGCACAGAGACCCAGTGATGACATCACTGAATCTAAAATATAGAGTATAATGAAAACAGGTTTTATTTAAAAATTGTGTTGGCATATTGTTGAGGGGGAAAGGGGGGGTCTTGGAAGACAAATACAATTAGATAAAAACTGCAGCTTTAATTCTAGAAAAAGTCTAGCTCTTTGGCTATTAACATTATAGTAGCAGTTACAAGATAAACATATACAGTACATACAACATGCCCTGGAGTATTCCGCTACAAAGTTATGTAAGTGAGGGTAGCCTTCTTCAACTGGAGAATAGCTGAGGTTTCAATCAAATTCTTAAACCCGCTTATGGCCACATAGGAGTGAGAGAACCATGTAGATCAAAAAACACCAGTTTGATGTGCCTGCCTTAGAGAATAGCATATATCCGTCCTTACTCTATGTAAACTATTAGAGGCCCTATCTTTTAAACATTGTGTGATTACATTTTTCTGTCCAGGTATTTAACCAAGATGGCGAGTTCATCTTGAAGTTCGGTTCAAATGGAGAAGGCAATGGACAATTTAATGCACCTACAGGAGTGGCTGTAGATTCCAATGGAAATATCATTGTAGCTGACTGGGGAAACAGCAGAATACAAGTAAGTTCTGTCAAATAATTATTATGCTTTCTGGAAAGACAATATTCTGTACATATCTTTTCTATAATAAACAGATTTGATTAAACTACAAACCAGCAAGAACAGAAAAATATTCTGATAAGATGATTGGCATCTTCTGAATGGGTTTAGATTCAGAATGTTCCAGATGGCTGGCTTTGATGTTGTCTAAATATATTCATGCATTGATATGGATGTAAATGAGATTGGAGCATGTAATATATGTGTAGTTAATTATACAAAACCAGCATACACACTCTCCTTATATTGTTGTCCGCAACACTCATGCTTTCATGCTTAGAATCAAGTCTCCAAAGGACAAATTTTATACTCTCCTGATCCCAAAGTACGGCACTGAGATGTATGGATCTATATGGAACTACCTGTTAAAAAACAAAAACAGATTTTTGTTTACATATCTTGGGATCATTGCTTAAAGTTACTAAACCCAGTAATATGAGAATAGTTCATCTGCCCCCCCCCCCCCCACAGTGTATATATCTTTTTACATTAAAATACTGCCACTATATATATACCTTTTTGGAGGATCTGCATACCACATTTACACAATAGACTATACAGTTTCTTCATGCTGAGAGTTCAGGAAGGAGGAGATTTCAACTACAGCCTGTATACACGCCCACATGTGTGATCTCAATGTCATTTGACCTGGCTATCTCTGAGAACAAGTACATGTTCTCTCCAGCATAAAAGACTCAACTGCGCAAGTGCAGATAGTGCAGGAGGGAAGGATCTACATCATACAGGATAAAACAGCCTTTTTACACAATGCAGAGGATTAACCCCTTAAGTTCCACAGTGAGTATAACAAGCATGCTATACTGCATATACAGACTGATTTTACTGTTGTGGGTTTAGTAACACTTTAATGATCTTGATGCCCCAGCAGTGAAGGCCTACAATATAGAGTCCTGTTAATTAAACAGGCATGCCTTGCTTTAATTTAAGCACACACATTTGCTGCCAATGTCAGCATGAATATTAAATTATGTCTCACATCTTTGTGACATTTTGTGTAATTAAATCTAGTATCTCATGCAGAAAAAGGTAAACGGCTTGACTGTCAAAGCTCTAAGGTGCAGAAAGGTGAGGTAATGATGTAAGCAGGGTGGAGGCTTTTATAATAGGAGAAACACCCTACCTATTGTATGCATTATTACATTCACAGAGCGCCCATCAGCACCCTTCAGATTCTGCACAAAATTAAGTCCTGCAAAATATGTTGGTGCTAGAAAGCATTAAAACTTCAAAGAAGGCGGTGCCACGGATCCATATTGGCAAGAATACAGCAATGAGGATGCCCTGGCCTTTTCTTTTTATAAACCTAGGCTGAGAGTTCTTATTTTCAGCATAGTTTAATATTACATGTCTTTCTTGCTTCAGCATTGAAACCTTGATATAACCTTATATAAAATATTCTGGAAATGTTCTCATTACACTGGCCAATGAAAACCGCAAAGCAAGACACAACTTTGTATTGACCATAAAGCTGGCCATACACTGGCTTTTTTTCTTTTTTTTGCCAGTGGGCTGATTGATAGAAAATAACAGATTCCTCCATCCGCAAAATTGAGGTGGAAGGAAGACATGCCCCACCAGAACATTGTATTCTGGCAGCAGCATCTACAGATGTCAGATTACAATGTTCAGCAGCTGCAACCACTGATCTTGAAAAGTTTTCCAACCTGTCCCTTCGACAGAAGGTGATTTAAATGGTCGACTACCGTCAAGCAGGGATGGTCACACACTGATCAATATTCATCCTGTTACCCTTAAACCAGACAAATTTTGATTGGGGTATGGCCAGCTTTAGTCACATGTTATTTCAATAAACCGTAAATGGCTGTTACCCATTATAGTAGCCTGCAGCATATGTTGATCTGTGAAAAATAGTATCAGAAAAAAACATGGTTAAAATGGTTGTAAAACCTTACATTTACCCAGTGAGATGACAACCTTCAGGTCATTCATAGCGATGAAGCAATTCCTCCTCAAAACGTTGGATCTGTTTATCTGAAACCGTCTCTCCTGTACATCCTTCTAAAACACACAAATCAAATCATTTTTCTCAACTTCAGCAGGCAGGGGACAGGGATTTGACGTCCCACTGTATAGACTAGAGAGGAGAGATCAGTGGGGTTGATTTACTAAACGTCGAAAGTGCAAAATCTGGTGCAGCTCAACATGGAAACCAATCTGCTTCCAGATTTTATTTTCAAAGCTTAATTGAACAAGCTGAAGTTAGAAGCTGATTGGCTACCATGCATAGCTGCGCCAGATTTTGCACACTCCAGCTTTAATAAATCTCACCCGCTGTAACCAGAGACCTGAATGGAGGCAAAGGGCTCACCCCCCTCTACACCAGATAATAGCCTCTGGTGTGTATGTTTCCCTATCAGTCCCCTGCTGTTTGCTGCGAGGGGGGGTGGGTGGGGGGTGGCAGGGCCGTCACTGGGAATTCTGTAGTGTTGAGTTACACTTTCAGAAGTAAATCATGCAGAGAAAAGAGAGATCAGAGAAGTTTGGGCCCCCCTCTCTTTGCCCACAGCCTTCTGGGACACCTCACAGGTCCCAGAGGGCTGTGGGACCATTCACAATGTGCATTGTGAAGCCGCAAGGAGTCCCAGACAGCTCCCCATAGTAAACACGCTGGTGGTATCGGGGACCATAAGACCAGTGAAGAACCGGCTCAGGTGAGGATGGCACTAAATCCCTGGACAGGTAAGTGTCTTTTTATTAAAAGCCATCAGCTACAATATTTGTAGCTGCTGACTTTTATTTTTTCCTCACTAGGGTAATGTAGTTACAAATCTTTTGCCAGATAGAACATTATCCATATACTGTATGTATTTCAGCTGCATATTTAGCTGTTTGCCTGGAGTTCAGCTTTAAACTATAAGGCCTCTTGCACACGGGGGTAAAAAACGCCATGTTTTTTACTGATTTGAAATGAGATGTATTATTGTCTATGGACCAATGCACACAGCTGAGCAAAGATCAGTGATGAGTAGAGAACTGTAAAACAAAAATAGAACATTTTACATTTACAGTAATTTACTGTATGCGTGTTTACTCGTCAATAAGCATGTTTATGTGAGTATAAAATCGGTGTTTCTCAACTCCAGTCCTCAAGACGCACCAACAGGTCATGTTTTCATGATTTCCATTATTTTACACAGGTGATTTGGTCAGTTTCACTGCCTTGGTAATTACCACAACCGTTTCATCTGATCATACTGAAAACATGACCTGTTGGTGCGGCTTGAGGAGTGGAGTTGGGAAATGCTGGTATAAATGATTACATTACAAGACTAGCAATGACGAAGAATTATACACGTCTATACACTTATGCACCTTTTGTATGCCTATACTCAACATTACTATACATAGTTTTTTTACTCAGGGAATTTCTGTTAATAAGTTCCTGAGTAAACATCAGCAAATTATGATGCTCATGTGCAAGATGCTTAAGACCCCTTTCACACTGAGGCGCTTTACAGGCAGTTTTATGCTAAAAATAGCGCCTGTAAAGCGCCTCTAAACTGCCTCCTAATCCACCAAGCAGCATCTTTGGGGCGGTGGAGGAGTGGTGTATACACCGCTCCTCCACCGCCCCTACCCATTGAAATGAATGGGCAGAGCTTCCGAAGCTGTGGAAAACCTGGCGCTTTTAACTCCTTCTTAGGGGTTAAAAGCGCCCCGCTGCTGCCCTAATAGCACCAAAGCATCGCTTTACCGCTATCGCCCTGCCCGCCCCATTCTGAAAGGGTTCTTAGTATACTACAAGCTCCCACCAGGACATTCAATGCAAGAAGTAAACAATCTGTTTATGTCAAATTCTTTTTTTCATCTTCAGGTTTTTGATGGAAGCGGATCATTTTTATCCTACATCAACACTTCTGCTGACCCACTCTATGGTCCACAAGGACTTGCCTTGACATCAGATGGTCATGTTGTCGTAGCAGACTCTGGAAACCACTGTTTTAAGGTTTACCGGTACTTACAGTAAATGAACAGCCACAATTTTTGTGGGATTTTCTGCACTGGATATGAACCAACTTCAGGGTGGATAAAAGCATCTCAACTTTCATCTGAAGTGATCTTCAAATGACTTTCCTTTATTTAAACTCCACTCAGTTATGTTTACGTTTTCAGCAATGGGTCCTTTCTGTGTCAAATGTTTAATCGCTACACAATAGAAAAATAACCTTTCCATTGTAATATAGGACACCATTAATGTGTTAGAAGAGGTCTTCAAACACAATTGTTTTGAAGGAAAACTCATCTCGTGCACTTAGCTCTTAGGCCTCTTGGAGAACTATAATTTACAGATAGGATGTTCCTCATCTGATCTTCCATGTTCTACAGTATCAATTGTTGTTACTCATTGTTTGCCCAGCACTGAAATCTGGAAGCCTTTGAGACATGTAAATCCTGGTAGGTATTGTATTTAAGCATAGGGTAAATACAACCTTTGTCTTTAATAACAGTAATGTAATATAGTTAATGTACACGTGTATTCGGGAGTAAAACTTTCCAATGTTGTCACATTTGTAACATTGACTTGCGTCTTCTCTACACAGCCATTTACAATGTATGTACACTTCTATTTATCCTGTGAACATTGATAAAGCATTATTAACTATGTGATGTTTCATTTCATGCCTTTTCCATTTTTTATACAAAACGGAAAAAAGTACAATGATAACTTTTGATTATGAAGCTAAAGGGAGAGGGGGATTTGGGTTCAGGTTATAGTTATTGCCAAAGGAGTAATGACTTTTTTTTACAACCTAGGATGCTTAACTGTCAGCACTAGAAATGTTGCATGCTTTCTTCTTGTGAAATGCTACTTTAGATACTTGCATAAGAACTGAAAGAAAAGTGGGAGTGTTGCAGCTAGTAATAGATCTTGCCACCTATATAAAAGTAAACTTCTTATTGGCTGCTGAGGAGGCAACACCCACACATTACTTTTTGTTCAGTTGTATACATTTGTTTAGATGTATACATTGGTCCATTGTGCATTATGTCTCCCAAGAAAACGAGGGCAGCGTGGGGCCTTGCTGGATAAATAGCCATAAGAATTATGGGCCAATGTTACATTTCTTTTATCAAAATTTGAGGTACTTTGACTATTTAATTGCATATATATTTTTACTTTATGTGATTTAAGTCATCTTTGATACCATTGGTAGATAAAGTCACAAAGCTTAAATGTGTTAAGGCCAAATCTGCCTTTGTGTACAGGCTCTGGTTTGGACTACGTTCTGAATGTATTTATATCCATTCCAGTTTTTGTATACTTTCCAATTTTTATTGCAAGAAACGTTAGATTTGTTGGGTTAAATTGCTTGTTAAGCTAACCCAAAGTGATGTGTGCCTTCATCATGCAATCTTTCAGCAGAACCCTTAAGGTGAATTCATGTGAAGGGTGCCTGCAAAAGATGGAACAAATATATTGACCAAAAATTAAATTGCTTTTAAACGAAGATAGCAAAAATAATCCCAGCTCTTGTATAATTTCAGGTTTCATTGACCCAATTCTTTGTATTTCAACATCACAGCTAAAGATGAAGTCCAAATTACACGTTTACTATTCCATGAATAGAAATCCTTACATAAATGTTATATTGATTTCTGCAGGTATAATATTAGCAGGTGTACAGTTAGTTATTCCTCTTAAGCCCAACTCTGGGCAAACAAAACATTATCTCTTGCAGTGGGGCTGTGCCCACACTGCAATGGTTAATAGCTTGTATTTTTCCAGGATCCCCCGCTCCTCCCTGCAACTAGGCCAATTGCAACAGTGTCTGCACCCCCGCGCTCCACCGGTCTATGGTCCTGACATTGTCAAGACAAGAGTAGGGTCCATAGCCCTGCTCTGCAGAGACAGTCCACCGTTGGATCATGGGAGCAGCACCATCTGCTGGGGTAACAGAGGATCAGGAGAGTAAAACTGTTTCTCCTCTTCCCTAAACAAAAGGAGCAATTTCAAACTTTCCTGTAGCTGGGCTTTAAGGCTTCAGTCTCCTAAAAACCTATGGGTGCACTGTGGGGTTGATTTACCCAACAGGCACAGTGAGATCAGCATTTTATGGCCAAGGCAAAGGTGTTAATATGGCAACTCTGCTGCAAAGCTGGGATGCTGGGAAATGATCCATGCCCGTTCCATAACCTGTGAGCATTCATGATTGCTGTTGAATGCACTGCATTTATCTCCGTAGTGACAAGGCAAATGCCTATTGTTTAGAAATTTGCATTCAGACTATTTTTCCCTTATATAGATATTGTAAATTACATGCAATCCAGTAGTCGAAAAAGCATTAAGAGCAACTGAAGGATAACAGTCCTTCGTAATAGCATGTTTATTGGTATTCCATCAATGTTCTGTATGGAACATATCATTTGTTTACAAGGAATGATTTTCTTGTTACGATATGTGCATCATGTTAGAGCTGCTCTATTTAAACTTGTACCCCGACATTTAAATTTTTGTCTCTTGACTTGTAGAGGGGAAGAAATTCCATTCTTGCTCGTAATGCTGTATCCTTTAAAAGACTGAAACCAATTTTACTGATGTTAATATTGACATTACATTATCATTTTTTTCTTGGGCAAAACAGTCCATGAATGCTAATGTAACCCAATGTGTGTGCCTGAAAGATTGCTTTACTGTGCTATTTCTAAATTGGCTGAAGTGAACATTTTAGATATAATGTCAAGCTAGTACCTGATTTTCTACAATAGTTTTGTAAAAAAGAAATTAAATATTGAAAATCGCCAACTTATGCTTGCTGTATTCCTATCTATGCTTTTGTGAAATCTTTAAGGATAGATGCATGGTTTCCTAACTATATTATGACAAATTAAGCAAGTTTGCAAATATAATAACATCTTCCTTGCTTTCCCTGTTCTTAGAACTACTATCAAGAGTCCTGTCAATTTAGATTTCTGTCTGTTTACTTTAATGCCATTGCAGTCTTATAGGAGCTTTGAGCGGTGGCTCCATGCACACTGGGTTTAAAAAATGTCTGTCCCTTGGCAGAAAAAAAAAAATCCTCATATAGAGCTTTCTTTTGTATATAGTTTAGGAGAGTTTTGCGTTTTTTTTTTTTTTGCCAGAAAGCTCCAATCAGAAACGCAAACCAGAAGGTTTCTTTTCCTGCCTCTAAACGTTGAGCTTAAAATATACCTGTAATTGTCCTAATGTGCATGGACACATAGGATAACATTGAGCTGCTTCTACAGGCAGAATACAAAACTCCTCTGGATGCAGCAATTTTTAAAGAGGAAGTAGACCCTGATGGGTTTTCCTTCCTTTCTTCTTCTCTGCAAAGTATATTGCATGCATCGCATACTAGCACATTATGTGACCCCTGCAAACAAAGCCTGTGCCGTCCCCGCTGCAGGTGCATCCTACTTTGCTTGTCTTCCTTCCGGGGCCACAGACTCGTGTGACTTGTGTGACTGGCAAGAGCCGCGTGAGGTCACTCCTGGAGGTGCCGGGCACAGCACGGAGCTCGGAAGGAACGGCACCCGTGCCCGTTCCTTCAGAGTGTGAGCGCCGACGACCTCATCGGCACAGTATACAGTAAACCTCTCCTAAATGGCGCACATTTAGTAGATATTTACAGTACCTATAGGTAAGCCTTATTCTAGGCTTAGCTATAGGTACAAATGTTAGATGGAGGTTTACAACCTCTTTAAAGCGGAGTTCCACCAGCAGCTACAAAAAGTGTAGCTGCTGACTTTTTACAATTGGACACTCACCTGTCCCTGGCTCCAGCGATGCGGTCGCCCTAGGGCTCGCTCTTCTCCCCCTCCCCTCAGCGGCGCCGGCATCACAAGTTTGAGCACCTGGCTTTGGCTTCAAAGCCGGGCACGCACTGTGCATGCGCAAGTGGCGCTGTGCCTTGTGAATGGCCAGCGTATCTTCTGGGACCTGTGACATGTCCCAGAAGATCGCCGAGGGGGGAGGGTTGGGGAAGGTGAACTTCCTTCCGGAGCCGCGGCTCAAGGAGAGGAAGTGGAACTGGGACCCTGTGAAAACAGGGTCCCTGGTCCCCCCAAAAAAATTACATGCCAATTGCGGCATGTCAGGGGGTCACCTTCCCTTAAAGCGGAAGTTCCACTTTTGGGTGGAACGCCGTTTTAAGCCAGTGTGCATGGAACCTTAGTGTTTCGATTTCAGCCCCCTGTTAGATGTGAATACTTCTAAAAGCTTGCTTACATATGGAATGACCTCAGCCAACAAGTCTTTGGAATTGCCTTCTTCTATAGGTCTTCTGGGTGTACAATCTCTACACATACTCTTTGCACTGAAGGCATGTGGCCTGTAACGGTTCTCATTTAATGGATAATGGCAAATGAATCTGTCAGCTCAGATGAGCAATATAACATTTAATTTGTATCACAAGGTGCGCTTATCATTTATTATCAACTAAAACTACGATCTAAAGCAATCCCATATAATGCTAGACTATAGCCATTCCATCTCATGAAAAAGGCATAATAGTGAAGTAGAAAAGTTTCAAACTGTAACTGATTTACTTGGCACGAAAGTGCAATGATGTGCTGTGGCCCTTAGCAAAGCGACTTGCATTACCTTATTAGAGTTTAAATAATGAGAGGATATCTTGTTGCTGTGGAGAACAGTGCATCATTGATGTTTGCCCCAAGTTATTAAACAAGGACCACTTTGTCCACTTTCATTATTCACAAACCTTTTTCTTACAGATTTTCATTAAAACACAGAAGTGAGGAGAGAGAGTAGAGCGAACAGAAAGGAGGCAAGTTGGATTACAATTTAAGGCCATGCTCTAGCTACATCTTAAACTGGTCATACATCAGTAGAATTCCATTTGAAAAAAATCATGTTTGAACTTTTAATAACTGAGTTCAAATCTATGATCCATAGATGTTTTTTGACCGTAATGACAACGAAAATCTAAGACAAAGGATAGGAAATTTTTCTTGAGTGATGTAAGAAAAAATCATGCTTGCTGTAACGTGCATCCCAAAATCCAACATTGAATTTCAAACACTGGCATGCAAATCATACTAAATTTTCATACAAACTTTGTTGAATCCATAATGGTATTGTGGAATGCCTGACAAATTATTTTACTGCTGGTTCGTACCAGAACGTGGTGCGGGAAAGGTGCAGTCTGCACGTGTTTTGGGCAGATTGCAAATAAAGTGCATTTGTTTGCACCAGATCGCATTTACCGCATTACCATATGATTTAGTGCGGTGTGTTTTTGAAAAGTAGTGCATGTACTACTTTTTCTGCTATTTTTTGAATGAATGGGCTGAAAATCGCACCATGGCGAGTCACACAGGATCTCACAGGAACGTGGACCGCAGTCCTGTATGATTCAGGTGTGAATCAGCCCTTACTGAATTGCAATACAATAATTCAAACTAAATTCTACTGATGTATGGCCAGCAGTACTAAACCATGAACTAAAGGGGAGACCCCTACTAGTGAAGTGAAAGAGAATTTTGCAGTTTTCCAAGAAGGTAGCATAAAACCTTCTATGCTGAAGTTAATCTTTAGAATTAATAGGTTTAGGGTAACACATGATCCACAGGTTTTATAAAGTAGTGTCATCCTCTGGTTCTATAGAATAGCAGGAGTGTGCTAATTACAACCTTGCCTAAGCAGAATTGCAGACATTTGGGTGAAACTGAATAAATATATTTCATTTAGCTGTTTTCTGGAGTTCTGGTTTAACATCAAGGCTCCACATCTATTTTTCAGGTACCCTCAATGAACACAAGTGTTTATATTTAATCTGCTGTATGAATCCCAAATTACTCATTAGGATTCATATGTTATAAACTGAATATATTTTGCTTGCACTAAGGCTACCTAGACAGTTGCACATACCTCTGCCACTTTATGAACCCATAACACTCTAGTCATATTAATCTATGAAAGCATGTTGAAGGAACTGTAGAATGAAGGGCTTTGTTTCACATTTAAACTGGACCGAAGTTAAACATTTGGGAGATGCAGCACTTTAAATATGATGTAAGCATTTAAATGTATATGTAGAAGGTATTTGTTAATGCCCATGTCACTATTATTTATGTATCTTGCACATATGATACACACAGGTGCAAAGTCTGTATTTATAGGTTGTGTAGAATATGCCACATAGGCATTCCCAGGCAAAGCTGCTGATATTTCTACTGGCTCTGTGAAACTGCAGAAACTTGTATAAAAAATGGTAAATCCACTTCATGACACATATGTTCCATCTACTTACTGGAATCCCTGTATAAATGGTTCACAACTCCAACAACCTAATAAACAGCTTGATTGTACAAACTGGTTTTCAGAACTGGATTTTTGGAAACTGTGATTTTTCTGGTTACTGAGAATAATTTTATGTGCGAGTGACTTGGAGAGTGATTGCAAGTAAATGGATGTGATCTTACCAGCATTATTCCAGGCAAAACACAACCACTGATCTTACTCTGATAATTCAAGGCAATCTGGCTATTCAACAATCATTTCATTCAACAGCTCAGTTAAACCATTTATTGAAATACACATACTGAGGGCAATGCGGTGTGGGGGGCTCAAAGCCCTCATGTGAAATGCAGGACTGCTGGTTCTGCATTCTATGTGATATCAGACAGCCCAAATCTGACCAAAATTGTGTAATGCCCTCCTTTTTTTGTGATGGCCACTTGTTGAGCTCCCACCAACCCCACCAGAAAAAGGATATACAACATGGACATCATGGTGCAGGCAGTGTCTTGTCCTCAGGGGTTGGGACTTTCTTGCAGTGGAAGGCGTGAATCCAAGTGTTCTTCCAAGTCAACTTGACAGATGTGGTTGTGGTCAGCAGGACCTGGAAGGGACCATCATATCTGGGTTCAAGGGAATGTTTTCTCACAAATGTTTTCACTAGTACCCATTCTCCAGGTACCAGCATATGTGTTCCTATATCTAATTCAGGAACTGGAATGGAAGAAAACACTTGGACATGTATTCGGGTTAATTCTCATGACAATGCAGTTACATAGTCAACACATCAGATTGCAACTGTAAGTGTTGTGGAAAATAACAAAATAACAACAAAGTCTGGGAGCCGACCCAAACAAAATGTCATAAGGGGATAGGGAGTGTTCTCCCTTAGGTATGTATCTGACACTGAATAGGGCAATGGGCAGGCTGTCTGGCCAATTCATGCCTGTCTCTTGGGCCATTTTCAGCATTTGGGTTTTTAAGGTACCGTTCATTCTCTCAACCTTCCCGCTACTCTGGGGGTGGTAGGGTGTGTGGAAAACTAGGGTAAGCCCCAGGCAATCCAGATTTCCTTGGTCACTGAGGCTGTGAAGGCAGGGCCTTGGTCACTCTCTATCACCTCTGGGACCCCATATCTACATATTATCTCAGTGAGGAGTTTTTTAGCAGTGGTCTTGGCCTTCATATTAGTGACTGGGTATGCTTCTGGCCATCCTGAAAACATGTCTACCACCACAATGGCGTATTCAAATCTGCCACATTTTGGCATTTGGATGTGATCAATTTGTATTCTTTAAAAGGGGTACAGGGCTTTTGCCAAATGTCTTTGTGGTGTCTTCTCTGTGTGGCCTGGGTTACATTTGGCACAGATAGTGCATGATCTGCAGAAGTTGTTGGTCAGTGGAGTGATTCCTGGTGCTACATAGTACTTGTTGATAAGAGAGTTCATAAGAGTCTTTAAGTGGGCAGCTCCATGTGCTCATTGCACTACGGCTGGGTACATACTCCTGGGTAGACAAGGCTTCTTATTAAACTCAAATAGTCCGTCTTTGAGGGTTGCTCCCCTCTGCGTCCAGCTTTCCTTCTCATCTGGGCTTGCCGCTTCCTGTAGTTCTTTCAGATGGGCTCTGTCCACCGCTGTGGTCTGTAGGGTGAGTATCGGTTGTTCTTCGATTTCCACCCCTCCATCGATTTCCCTCAGCCTGCTGGCAGCTTGTTTGGCTGCTGAGTCCGCTAGATGATTGCCTCGGGCCTCCTGTGAGTTCGACTTGCCTTCACCTTCAAGATGGCCACCTGTTTGGGAAGGAGTAGGGCATCCATCAAGTCCTTGATGGCTGAGACATGCTTTACTAGTGTGCCTGCCGCTGTCAGGAATCCTCTGGCCTTCCAAATGACTCCAAAGTCGTGGGCGGCACCGTGGGCATATCTTGAGTATGTGTAAATGCTGCCTCTTTTGTCTTCAGCTAGTTTACAGGCAGTGGTGAGTTCTTGTAGCTCTGCCACTTGTGCAGACATCGTTGGTGGCAAAGGTTCAGTCTGTAGGACTGTGTCTTTGGTGGTAACAGCGTACCCTGTATGATACTTGCCTCGCTCATTGGAAAACCTGGAGCCATCAACAAAAAGTATAAGATCTGGATTCTCCAAAGGCATTTTGCTCACAGTGGGAAGGTGTGTTGTTTCCATGCGCATCATTTCAAAACCGTCATGTGCATGTGTAGGGCTAGAATCAGGATCTTCGGCTCCCCCCTCGGGAAATGGAAGGAGGGTGGCGGTCTTGATGCTTACAGGTTGGCCCCTGCCACCATAAGCGGCGTGGTCTTCTTGGTGGCCTGGGAGGATTCCAGACCTTTTGCTACCAGCAGGAGGGTATCCAGAGGCAGCACCTGGTACTCTGGTCGAGCCATAATAAGGCCTTTTTGGATTGGTTCCTTCAGGCCTGTCAAAAAGGCCGATGACAGTATTTGGCTATGCACCTTGTTATGGACAGAGATTCCTAGATCTGAGAATACTTATGACAGTCTAGTGTAAAACTTCTCTACTGACTCTGCCTTGTCTTGGGTGAAATCTTGGATGCTCGTAGCATGATCAGCCAGCCTCTCCTTTGCCCACTCGCGCAACTGCTCACCGTACTCCACACCTGAGGTGAAGGTATTGTCATTGACAATCCTTGCATCTTGGAAACATTTTTCCATGATTGGCCAGTAAGCGTCTCCTGCTTTTATTTCACATACGCTATCTAGATCTCTCCATGCTGCTGAATACGTTTTTTTGATCTGGGCTACCCATTGGTAAAAGGGCATGGGCTGTTTTTCTGGGTCCGGTAGGGTAGCCACTAGGGTAGATGCTTGGGATGGGGTGAAGGTGACATACATGACGGGTGCATCAGCTACCGGCCCAGGGGGCACCGTTGATGCCTGAGGTAGCGGGGTATTCCCAGGGGTTGGGTGCCATGTAATCAAATCCCCTTTCACATCTTGTGGATCGACTTGCGAAGCTGGGGGATCCTGGTAGGAATGTAAGCTTGGAAAGCTCACATCAGTGCGGTTCTGATAAGAGTGTAAACTTCCGGCCGGTCTTCCACTCGGGGTGGGAAACAGTAAAATGCCTCCCGTGGGGGATCCATTTGAGCGGAGTGGGCTGTGGTGTCCGGGCCTACCATATTAAGCATAAGGGGCATCGCAGGGTCCGGAGGGGGCATATAATAGGAGCCGTCCGCCTTCAGGACTGGGTATAGGGGCACAGGCCTTCCGGTAAGCTGGCTGGGTGTGCTAAGATGGCGCCACCGGAAGGTGTCATAGGAGTTCCGGTGAGTTGATTGGGTGTTGTAAGATGGCTGCCGGCAGAAGCAGATATGGGGTTAGTACTGGCAGCCGGAAGTGGAAGCATAGGTAATAATGGGACGACTGGCACTGGGCGGGACTTGGTGAGAGGGGTGGCACAGGTACAACAAGCGTCCCTCCACTGAGGATTTTGAGCATTACATTTGGCGCAGGCCCAGCAGGAAGCACTGCCATGATAGGGTGGTGGCTGGCTGTCTGCGGCCATTACACTTGATGGTTCACACTCATTAGTACATTGGTGAAAAACAAGTAACCCCTATTGGTGGGACTTTAAAAGCGGTAGAGCAGAAAAATTATTAATACCACATATTCATATAAAAGGTTTTCATTTATTGCACATGAATTCAAATAAAAAGTGGAATGACAAAAAGAGTTTTCTCATATACATAAGTTTACAACCTGTTTAAAACCGTGAAAACACTCCGGCCAGTATGGCGCACACCAATTTGAGTATATATATTCTGTACGCCATTCTGCAGTCCTATGCAAAAGGAGAAGACGCTGACGCGTTTCAGGTTCAAGCCTTTCGTCAGGGGCTTATTGCAGTATGTATTTGCGTATCTAGACGCACTTTCTCTATCTATTGGTGACACTCAAAGGTTTCCCAATGCTAGTGTGCAACAGAAGATAGTTCAAAAATAGAACGGGGGTCAGGGTGTTGCTTCAGGGTCAGAATAACCAGGATGATTCAGGTCCGAGCCTCATTATATATTGCGGTTACCCTTGCCAAATACTCAGAGTCGCATATTCAAGACTGACATCCCAGCACCCATAAGGATGTAGTGGAAGTGGGGGAGAGAGGAAGAGGACACCTGTGTTTCCTGGTCGTTTTGTATCAAGGCGTTTACGTAAAGTTTTGCATTATAGTATTTCTGCAGCACCAACACCTCAGTCCATATGGATAATGCTGTCTGTACGTATTCCTAAACCCACAACGGGATCTACCCTTGTGTTCTGTTCAGGGGGTGCCTTAGTCTCCCACACCTCCTGTCTCCTCCTCGGCCAGCATTGCCCCGTGTGGAGACAGGAGGCATGGGAGACTAGGGCACCCCACTGAACAGAACATGAGGGTAGATCCCCTCGTGGGTTTAGGAATATGTACAGACAGCATTGTCCATATGGACTGAGTTGTTGATGCTGCAGAAATACTATAATGCAAAACTTTAAGTAAACGCCTCCTGTGTTGCAGCTGTGTGTGCCAGATCACATATGTAAATGTGATGCGGCTCTTTCAGGTAGCGGGCGAGAATGCACACTGCTGGCGGCTCACACCCACTACTGTGATTACATACAGCGGGAGCCGATCAGCGGGTATCGTGGACTTGATGTCTGCTGGCACCCACTGATCCTCCTGCAGAGCCACAGAACGGTGGTCTGCCTATGCAAACATGGCAAATCGCGCCTCTGACAGGAGGGAAGGCATAGATCCTGTGTCTCTGCAAAGCAGGCATCCATCTCTTCCCCTAGTAAAAGCACCTCCCACACTGTAGTAAAATGCTGGTTAGGCACACAGTTAACCCTTTTATTGCCCCTGTTAACCCCTTCCCAGCCAGTGTCATTGGTACAGTGCATATTTTTTTTAGCACTGATCACTGTATAAGTCACTGGTCCCCCAAAAAATGTCAAAATCGTCAGTTGGTGTCCGAATATCCACCGCAATATTGCAGTCCTGCTGCCATTACTAGTAAAATAAATAAATAAAAATATCCCATACATTGTAGATGCTATCATTTTTGTGCAAACTAATGTACACTGAGCAAAATTATAAACGCAACACTTTTGTGTTTGCCCTTATTTATGATAAGCTGAAGTCAAAGGTCTATGACTTTTTCTATGGACACGAAAGGCCTATTTCTCTTAAATATTGTTCACAAATCTGTCTAAATCTGTGTTAGTGAGCACTTCTCCTTTTCCGAGATAATCCATCCACCTCACAGGTGTGGCATATCAAGATGCTGATTAGACAGCATGATTATTGCACAGGTGTGCCTTAGGCTGGCCACAATAAAAGGCCATTCTAAAATGTGCCGTTTTACTATATTATGGGGTCCGAAAAACAGTCAGTATCCGGTGTGACCACCATTTGCCTCATGCAGTGCAGCACATCTCCTTCGCATAGAGTTGATCAGGTTGTGGATTGTGGCCTGTGGAATGTTGGTCCATTCCTCTTCAATGGCTGTGCGAAGTTTGCTGATATTGGCAGGAACTGGAACACGCTGTCATATACACCAATCCAGAGCATCCCAAACATGCTCAATGGGTGACAAGTCTGTGAGTATGCTGGCCATGCAAGAACTGGGATGTTTTCAGCTTCCAGCCGTGCATTATTATTATTATACAGGATTTATATAGCACCAACAGTTTACACAGCGCTTTACAACTTGAGGGTAGACAGTACAAATACAATACACTTAAATACAGTAGGAATAAGAGGGCCCTGCTCTTTAGAGCTTACAATCTAAGAGGGAAGGTCAAGAGATATAACTGTGGGGGATGTGCTGATGGAGAAAATAAATGTACAGTTGTTAGGTGGGAGCCAGATAGGCTTCTCTAAAGAGATTCGTTTTCAGAGAATGTCTGAAGGTGGACAAAGTAGGAGAAAGTCGGACAGATTGGGGTAGAACATTCCAGAGGATGGGAGAGGCTCTGGAGAAGTCCTGAAGGCGAGCATGGGATGAGGTGACAAGGGAGCTAGAGAGCAGGAGGCCTTGGGAGGAGCGAAGAGATCGATTTGGTTGGTATTTTGAGACCAGGTTAGTGATGTAGCTGGGGGCCAAGTAGTGGATGGCTTTATACGTTATTGTTAGTATCTTTAATTTAATTTGTTGGTTGAGTGGCAGCCAATGGAGGGATTGACATAGGGGTGTAGCAGACACTGAGCGGTTTTAGGGTGGATGAGCCTGGCAGCAGCGTTCATAATGGACTGAAGTGGGGATCAGCTATTTAGAGGTAAGCCAGTGAGGAGGGAGTTGCAGTAGTCGAGGCGAGCGATGACCAGGGAGTGGATTAGAAGCTTTTTGGTGTCATTGGTTAGGAAGGGGCGTATCTTGGAGATGTTGCAGAGGTTGAGGCGGCAAATTTTGGATAGCGATTGGATGTGGGGCCAAAAGGTTAGTTTGGAGTCCAGGATTACACCTAGGACCTTGGTGTTGAGGGGATGGGTTGATAGATGAGCCGTTGATTTTGACAGAGAAATCTGGGGAAGTGGCACGTGGGGGAGGAAAGATCATAAGCTCGGTTTTGGACAGGTTGAGTTTGAGGAAGTGATGTGACATCCAGGCCGATATGCCAGTTAGTAAGTTGGTGACGCGTGAGGAGACAGAATCATACTGCAACATGAGGTGATGGTCGTGGATGAATGGCACAACAATGGACCTCAGAAACTCGTCACGGTATCTCTGTGCATTCAAAATGCCATCAATAAAATGCACCTGTGTTCGTTGTCCATAGCATACGCATGCCCATACCATAACCCCACTGCCATCAAGGGTCACTCGATCCACAATGCTGACTTCAGCTAACCACTCACCTTCATGACGCCATACATGCTGTCTGCCATCTGCCTTGTACAGTGAAAACCGGGATTCATCCCTGAAGAGAACACCTCTCCAAAGTGCCTGACGTATGTGAGCATTTGCCTATTAAAGTCGGTTACGACAACGAACTGTAGTCAGGTTGTCACCCCGATGAGGAAGATGAGCATGCAGATGAGCTTCCCTGAGACGGTTATTGACAGTTTGTGCAGAAATTCTTTGGTGATGCAAACGGATTGTTGCAGCAGCTGTCCTGGTGGCTGGTCTCAGACCATCTTGGAGGTAAAGATGCTGGATGTGGAGGTCCTGGGCTGGTGTGGTTACACGTGGTCTGCGGTTGTGAGGCCGGTTGGATGTAGTGCCAAATTCTCTGAAATGCCTTTGGAGACTGCTTATGGTAGAGAAATGAGCATTCAATTCAAGGGCAACAGCTCTGGTGGACATTCCTGCAGTCAGCATGCCAATTGCACACTCCCTCAAAACTTGCGACATCTGTGGTATTGTGCTGTGTGATATAGTAAAACGGCCTTTTATTGTGGCCAGCCTAAGGCACACCTGTGCAATAATCATGCTGTCTAATCAGCATCTTCATATGCCACACCCGTGAAGTGGATGGATTATCTCAGCAAAGGAGAAGTTCTCACTAACACAGATTTAGACAGATTTGTGAACAATATTTGAGAGAAATAGGCCTTTTGTGTACATAGAAAAAGTCAGGATAAATGGGGGCAAGCACAAAAGTGTTGCGTTTATAGTTTTGCTCAGTGTACATATGCTTATTGAGATTTTCTTTTACCAAAAATATGTAGCAGAATACATATTGGCCTAAATTTTTTTAAAATTTTATTGGATGTGTTTTATAGCAGAAAATAAAAAATGTTGCCCCCCCCCCCAAATTGTCGCTTGTTTTGTTTATAGCGCAAAAAATAAAAAACGCAGTGGTAATCAAAAAACACCAAAAGAAAGCTCTATTTGTGGGATAGAAAAATACATACATTTTATTTGGCGCATGACCGCGCTATTTTCAGTTAAAATAACGTAGTGCTATATCGCAAAAAATTGCCTGGTCATGAAGGGGGGGGGTAAATCTTCCAGAGGTCAAGTGGTTAACATGTATGCAAAAAATGCCCACATTTTCCCTCACAGCCAGTAGTAACAGCAACGCACACTGATTCACATTTTTTTTTTTTTTGGTTATTATATTATTTATGGATAACCTAAAAAAAAAAAACAGTCTAGTAGCGTTCTATGGAATGTCTAGTAAATAGCGTTCTATGGAATGCGACCTCAACGTCCGTACGTTCATAAAACTTGGATATTAGACTCCGGAAAAATGGCCGCCACGTGCGCACGCCTTTCTTCTGTTTACTGACGAGAGGAAGCGGAGGTACGCGCCGTCACATTTGCAGTGAGCCTATAGAGTGAAGAAGCCAGGTTCAGCGCAGACCAATCAGCTGCATAGGAAAGACTGTTGGGCGGCGCTTGTAGCGGGACTGAATTTTCCCGCGGTCTCAGAAGCGGAGTGCAGGCAGCTGGTATAAGGTGACCAGATCCTGGCAGCATGGTGAGCGCTCTTCTCATGTTCTATTACACGGCATATTCCCCTATGAGAGGAATAAAACGGTGGAGTATGTTATGTTTTGTGGGCGTGTTTATGACTCGGATTCTCACCAATGGACGTGTGCATATAAGAACACGGCCCCCCCCCCCCCCTTTCCCCAGGTACCTTCAAGAAAACAAGAGTTGCACTTAACCACTTCAGCCTCGGAAGGATTTCCCATTGTAGGACCAGAGCACTTTTTGAGATTCGGCACTGCGTCGCTTTAACTGACAATTGCGCGGTCGTGCGACGTTGTACCCAAACCAAATTTTGCATCCTTTTTCCCCACAAATAGAGTTTTCTATTGGTGGTATTTCATCACCCATACGTCATTTCTGATCGCCGCTATAAACAAAAAAAGAGCAACAATTTTGAAAAAAAATATATATTTCTTTTTGCTAAAATACAAATCCTAAAAAAACAAATGTGTTCATCAGTTTTGGCGATTTTTATATTCGTCCTCATATTTTTGAAAAAAAAAAATGCGATCGGCGTTAATTGGTTTGCGCAAAAGTTGCAGAGTTTACAAACCATGAGAATTAATTTCTGGCGTTTTTACAATTAATTGATTTTTTTTACTAGTATTGGCGTCGATCTGCGATTTTTATCGGGACTTTGATATTGGGGGGGACATGTCGGACATTTTTGACATTTTTTTGGGACCAATGACATTTATACAGCGATCAGAAATTTAAATATCAACTGATTACTGTATAAATGTCATTGGCAGTGAAGGTGTTAACCTGCAGGGGGGCAGTAAAGGGGTTATGTGTGTTCCCTGTGCGTGTTCTAAGGGGGCTGGGCTGCCAGGGGCACCAGAGATCTAACTGATCCCGAGTACAGGGATCAGTAGAGCTCTGACATGCCGCCTATCAGAACGGGGAACCACTGTGTTTACATCAGCGGTTCCCCATTCTGGCTCTGTTACAGGGCATCACGAGTCGCTGGCGGACATCGAGTCCGCCCGACCCATGGCTCTGCTCAGGGAGCGTGCGGCGGGCACGAGCGTGTGCTCACCCCTAGCAGTCATGCATGCGAGTGACGACTGTAAGCGGCGATTCGCGGGACAGAGCCACGCTGTCGCCGCTAATAGTCACTACGCGGTCGACAAGTGGTTAAAGTGAACCTGTCTTGTGTTGCCCATACAAGGCAAAGACACAGGTTCAATTTAAAGCAGGGCTGGTGCAAGGATTTTTGACGAAACCTCATTTTGCTACCCTCCCTATTGCTCTGCCCCTGACTCCACCCTAGGGTTGTCACCTCATCCCTTTAAACCCAAACACATATGAATTACACAGGTTCTGTGGCTAATTGAATGTACATAAGGCACCAAGCGAGTTTAACCACTTCCTTACCGGCGTATTGTAAAAATACGCCGGCAAGGTGGACTCCCCATCCTAAGTGGACGTAATATTACGTCCTCTTGTTTTCGCCGATTTGCGGGCCCTCAGGGGCCCGCATCGCGGCGATCGGGGACCGGCCGTGTCCCTCGGGACCCCGGCCTTCCGTGATCGAGGTAAAGAGCCAATAAAATTGGCTCTTTACCGCGTGACCGGCTGTGTCCTATCACAGCCGGTCACTGACATCAAAGGCGACTGAGCGGCGTGCACGCCGCTCGCGCGCGCCCCAGGGGGCGCGCAGCGCGGCGATCGGGGGGCGGGCTTGTCCCTCGGACAATGCCCGACCCCGATCACGGTAAAGAGCCAATAGTATTGGCTCTTTACCACGTGACCGGCTGTGTCCAATCACAGCCGGTCACAAAATGACGGGAATCCGCGGTAACGAGCTGTTACCGGGTTCTCCCCTTCACACACCGATCGTGTGTGAGGAGGAGATAGCGCGGGGACTCCCGGGCGT
>BLSH010524993.1:1768654-1789979 GCA_018402905.1 Glandirana rugosa | reverse complement strand
CTTTCTACTACAATGCGGCTCATTTATCTATGGATTATACAGTGCGAAATTTTAACGCATGTGAACACCTTACCGCGGTTTGAAGTCATGAATTCTTAGAGGTATCTGTTGTAAAAAATCTCCAACGTATAAATCTCAATGTCTCCTCCAGATCACGATCTTAATAACGAGAGCGAGATTACAAGCGTCGTAAACATCGGACACACATAGACCGAAACTATGATCGGTCACAGAGTGGTCGATGACTGGAGTGGCGTACAGGGACGATCCGTATGATTTGGTATATTCAGAAAATAATTTTGCTCCGTACATGTATGGTAAAATCTCGGTAGAAGTCCGGTCAGTGCACCGAACACCGGCGACATGTGGAGGCTATGTTCCGATGACGTCCTCCCCGGTTCTAGAGGGAGACTGCAGTCGGCCCCTCCAGTGTACCGGGAAGTCGGGGAAGACGTCATCGGGAGCTCTGGCCGACTCTCAGTGTACTGGCCGGACTTCTATCGGTATTTTACCATGAATGTTCGGAGTAAAATTATTTTCTGAATTTGTTACTGCAGAAGGGGCTGAAGGGCCATGTGACCTCCCCGGCTGACGTCAGAGGGAGATCTTGGCCCCTCCTGCAGTAGCCTTGTATCGGAGGTGTACAGCGGCCACAAGCCACGTGACTGGCCTGAAGATGGCTCTAAAATGGTATGTACATGCCTCGTTTTAATAAAAGACTTATATGGTTTAGTATGCCTAGCAGGGACATGCGGTGAGGTCAGTAGCTGGTGAGACACTGGCTAGTATCAAAGCCAGATACACACAGGCTACAAATGCTGCGAACATTAGAGCGAGAGCAATAATTCTAGCACTAGACCTCCTCTGTAACTCTAAATATGCAACCTCTAAAAAATGTTGTCTATGGAGATTCTTAAGTACTGAAGTTTGGCGCCATTCCACAAGTGTACGCAATTTTAAAGCGTGACATATTAGGTATCTATTTACTCGGCGTAACATCATCTTTCTTATTATACCAAAAAAATCGGTCTAACGTTACTCCTTTTTTTTTATTCATGAAATGGTTTTCCAAAAAAACGCTTTTGAAAAATTGCTGCGCAAATACTGTTTATTCTGTAGGGTGTCTGTTAAAACAATATATATAATGTTTGGGGGTTCTGAGTAATTTTTTAGCAAAAAAAATTATGATTTACATGTAGAAGAGAAGTGTCAGAATTGGCCTGGGTGGCAAGGGTTTAATTACCATAAGTAATATACAAATAATTATTATATATTATTTTTAAGGTAATTTACTATATTTTCAAAAACTGTACTCAAGCAGGTGGCTTAATGGACAAATTACTGAAGTTTGAAGTTGTAACTTCAGACCAGTAATTTCACAGTAAATATATAAATAATAAATGATTATCTTATAACATATAGCATAATAATATATGATTTAGCTTGTACCTTTTTTCAGCAGCAGATTCTCATTCTCCCTCTTAACTGTGTGAGAAAAACATGGGATTGTGGGTAAATCTTATACACATAAATCTATGTATTTCCTTGTAGTTAAGAGGGCTGGGCTGGAAGGGAGCATTTGTCTTTTAGACACATGCCCCCTTCTATGACACTGCAGTGAGGCATACCTCCACTGCAGCATTTTTATTGGACAGGTTGGGCCAATGGTGCTTTACCATTGGATAAGGCTCCAAGCTGTTCAATGAGCTCAGTGCTTCTGACAAGAAGTGAGGAGAGGCACTGTGAGCACATCCTCTCAGTCTTCTGCAAACAGTGTGTCAGCTTGTATTTAACCAGTTGCCGACCGTCTTGCATACATTTACTGCTGCAAAGTGGCAGCTGTACGTAGATCGCCGTCTATAAACAGCAATTCGCGCACGCTCAGCTAGGGGGCGAGCGCGCGCCGCCGCCACGCTCTCGTGCCTGCCGCACGCTCCCTGAGTGGGGCCGCGTGTCGGGCGGACTTGATGTCCGCCGGCAACCTGCGATCGGCTGGTGCAGCTGAAAAACGGGGAACTGGTGATGTAAACACAGCGATTCCCTGCTATGTCAGGCGGCATGACAGTGATCTACTGATCTCTGCCACCGGGATCAGTTAGATCTGTTCTGCCCCTGGCAGCCCAGCCCCCACACAGTTAGAACACACCTAGCAAACACAGTTAACCCCTAGATTGCCCCCTGCAGATTAACCCCTTCACTGCCAATGACATTTATACAGTAATCAGTGGCTATTTTTTAGATCTGATCGTTGTATAAATGTCAATGGTCCCAAAAAAGTGTCAAAAATGTCTGACATGTCCGCCACAATATCGCAGTCCCAATAAAAATCGCAGATTGCTGCCATTACTAGTACAAAAAAAAATTGTAAAAACGCCATAAATGAATTCTTATGGTTTGTAAACGTGGCAAATTTTTGCGCAAACCAATCAATAAACACCGATTGCGTTTTTGTTTTTTTTAACCACAAATATAAGGAAGAATATATATCTGCCAAAACTGATGAATAAATTCGTTTTTTATATATTTTTTTGTATATGTATTATAGCAAAAAGTAAATAAAAATTGTTTATTTTTCAAAATTGTCGCTCTTTTTTTATTTATAGCGGTGATCAGAAGTGACACAGAGGTGATCAAATACCACCAAAAGAAAGCTCTATTTGTGGGAAAAAAAGGACTTTCAATTTTGTTTGGGTACAACGTCGCATGACCGCGCAATTGTCCATTAAAGCGATGCAGTGCCGAATCGCAAAAAGTGCTCTGGTCATTAAGGGGGTAAATCCTTCTGGGGTTGAGTTGGTTAAACTGGCCACTCTGTATGTAGCTGTTGACAGGCTGTGAAAGGAGACCAGAACTCTGGAACCATAGATGATAGAAGCCCCAAACCTACCAAATGTGGGGTCTCTCTGACGCCAGGTCGCTGAGCTATGACCCTCGAAATCGATTTTTCTTTTTTTCAATATTCATGGCAGATGAGGTTCTGCCTTGCCTGCCTCCCCTGACTGCACATTCCTGATGCCTTGCTATAGTAGAGGGGCTGGCAGTGAATCATCAGTTTGGGTTAACAAACACTTTAAGTCCAGTGAGGTGCATGGTGGGACTACAGTTATCTCAACGCTTTTGTTACTCCCCATTATGGACTTTTGGGTCTTTGCTCATGTAGCTGTAGAGTTGTCTGTAGCTGCTCTGTTGTGCGTCCCACCTATCCCCTAGCTCTATGACAGAGTTCTTTCTATTATCTAAACCCACTCACATAATACAAAGCCTTCTGTCAATGGACGGCAGAGGGGAGGGGGCGGGCAGAGCCTGCTGTGTGAGAAAGCAGCGACGGGAGTGTAGTATAGCTGTACTCCCAGCACTCCATAAAACTGTCAGTTGTAAATAAGGGATACGTCCATCAGGTGGCATGGACTTAACCCAAAGTAAGACAGCACATTTTAGGGAAGTGACTGAATTACTGAAGTTCAGCTTTAAAAAGTAGATTTTCTTATGCTAAGCAAAAAGGAGATGCCTTCTATGCGAACAGTGTTCTTAAAGAAACTAGTGTCCCCAATGGAAGATTTCTCCTCTTTTTTTTTCTTATTCTGGCGACACCCCAAAATGTGGGGTTCTCTCTTACTTTCACTCTCTGTAAGGTAAACAGGACAAAAAGAGGTTAATTTTTCTAATAGGGCAAAGACCACAATAAAAATCTGGCAGGCTTTCCAATCCCTTTCCACTCTATCCAAAATAATAAAAAATGCCTTTAGTTCTACTTTAATGCTTTTGCTGCCTCTTGGTGTATGGGCTAATGAATGCTAAATGAAGTTCCGTATGAAGCGTAGAACACATTAGCTATATTGTTCTTAGGTTTTTAGTAGAGAAAGACTTTTTCTTGCCCAGAATATCTTGTCGTAGCCCTATTGATGTGCACCTTCTTAATCAATGAAAGAAATGGCAGGTCATTTTGTAAGTCTATTGCATTTCCATTGTTAGGGTAATTCTTTTTTTTTTTTTCCAGCATCCATGTCCGTGAAAGACATCCTGCAAAGCCTAGTGGACGATGCCATGGTAGATTCTGATCGCATTGGGACTTCAAATTACTTTTGGGCTTTTCCCAGCAAGGCTCTTCATGCTCGGAAGAGTAAGCTGGAGACTCTGGAAAGCCAGGTAATTCAGACACTATCCTGTCACACAGTACGTGCTGTGTGTTATTTGTTTGCAATTTGTTTTTTTGTGCGTTTTTTTTAAAATTTGCATTATAAAAAAAGCAGAAACTTGGTACATAAAATGCTAACGTGTTATGACCATCCCTCATTAATAACTTTCTGCTTGCGTAATGTTTATATGACCACTAGAGGGGGTGCTATATCTGTTCCAATGTGTAAAAGGAAATGAAAGAGGAGAAATTTATGACATAATAGTGAAAACTATGTTCTTTGGCAGCTGCCTTGTGGGTTGTTTAATGTCAGTAGAATGAAGCGGAAATCTTTTCTGGGGCAACTTCCCATTCGTGTATGTCTAATATTAAGTTGCTCATCATTTTGAGAAATGCAGTTTCCTATTTTGTACACATTTTGTTGGTTGTGGATTATCTGTAGGCCTTTTTACTTTTTAACCCCCCCCCCAATCACTTGTGTTTGCTTCGTCTACATTTTGTATGTGTATTTTGGACAGAGTTAACATGAGGGTTACTAGATCAAGGCAGCATGTACTTACATGCTTTTGACTCACACTGTGTTTTTTAATACATTAATACAATAATCAATAAGAATAGAAATATGAAACATAGCAGTCAAGCAAATTTAAAATACACACTGACATACTAAAACTAATGCAGATATGCATGGTAGCCAGTGAACTTCTAACTTCAGCTTGTTCCATAAAGCTTTGACAAAAAAAAACTGGAAGCTGATGGTTTCTGTGCTGAGCTGCACCGTATTTTATATGCTCCAGTTTTAGTAAATAACCCCCACTGATTATTTCAGAGATCATCATGAAAGTAAAGCACAAGGATGAAGCCAGAAAGTAACAAAAAAAAAAAAAAAAAGACTTGCACTGCATGCTGCAGTTTGACAATGGTGGTGCATAATGTGTTCAAACATTATGTGGATGATTTCAATCACATGGGGCTGAGAGATGTAAATCCTTGTTGGAATTGCCTAATTTGCAACATATCAAGAAGCACTTAGTAACATAAGCTTAAAAATTATCTAAGGGCTCCTGCATGACTGTCTAAACCAGTGAGCGCAAACCTTAGCACCCCAGATGTTTGGGAACTACATTTCCCATGATGCTAATGCACTCTGCAGTGTAGTTGAGCATCATGGGAAATTTAGTTCCAAAACATCAGGGCTGCCAAGGCTTGCCATAACTGGAACAGTTACCAAATCCAGCTACTGTTATGCACACGCCTCATAAAACCTTCCTTTACCTTCTCTGACTAAACCAAATCTTTCATCTCACAGGGGCTTCAGAGGGCTTCATCTGCACAGGCAGTACTGCCAATCCAGAAAGCAGTGGGCGGGGCTAGATGTGTGATTTACCACTTCAGCCCCAGAAGGATTTGCCTCCTTAATGACCAGGCCATTTTTTGCGATACGACACTGCGTTACTTTAGCTGACAATTGCACGGTCCTGCAACATTGTACCCAAATAAGATTTATGTCCTTTTTTTCCCCACGAATAGAGCTTTCTTTTGGTGGTATTTATGGTTTTTATTTTTTGCGCTATAAACAAAAAAAGAGCGACAATTTTGAATAGAAAAACAATATTTTTTATTTTCTGCTATCAAACACACCCAATAAAATATTGTAGAAAATCTAATTTCTTAATCAATTTAGGCCAATTTGTATTCTGCTACATATTTTTGGTAAAAAAAACCCAGTAAGAGTATATTGATTGGTTTGCGCAAAAGTTATAGCGTCTACAAAATAGGAGATAGATTTATGGCATTTTAATTAATTTATTTTTATTTTTTGTAAAGTAATGGCGGTGATCTGAGATTTTTAGTGGGATTGTGACAGACAGATCGGACATCTGACATTTTTGACACTCTTTTGGGAACCAGTGACATTATTACAGTGATCTGTGCTAAAATATGCACTGACATTATACTAATGGCAATGGCAGGGAATGGGTTAACATCAGGGCCGATCAAGGGGTTAAATTTGTTCCCTCTGTGTGTTTACTAACTGTATGGTGGAAAGACTTACTGGGACATCACACAGATCCATCTTCCTGCATAGCAGAAAGACAGTATCTGTGTGTCATCCCCTGACAGAACAGAGATCTGCTTTGTTTACACAGCAGATCCCCGTTCTGTCTCTGCAGGGAACAATCGTAGGCGGACATAGAGTCCGCCGGACCCGCTGATTGGCTCCCCCTCTGGCCAGTCGGCTTGCGTGCCCACAGATCGTTGTGTACTAGCCCGACGTTCACCTACGGCGATTCATGCAGCCGCGCCAACCTGCTGCAGTATAACTGCAGCGGCTGGTCAGTAAGCGGTTTAGCAGGGGCAATGCCGATAGCCACCCTTGTAGCCATATTGTTTCATCCAACTGTAGTGAAAGCATATATAGCCTACCTGACAGTGGCAACTCTGCTTTGAATTCAGGATCAGTGCAGCATTATTATCATACCATTACAGGAACTGTATTAGGTGGACCTAATTGGCAGGATCAGCAAGTAAATTGTAGATTCAGATGCACAAATTAAGTTCTGCAGCACTTTTTTTTTTTTTTTTTTGAAGTCCATAATGTTACTTCAAATCTTCCCTTAGCATATGTCTTCAGTAGAGTAGCTGTGAAAAAATGTCCTCCTTCAAGCAGATGTATAAGAAACATATTTTCTTAATCATACTTTACAGGACACAGGGTGAAGTATTCTGGAACCTATGGGTTATACTGTCACCATCAAGTGAATGGAGATCTGTTCCTGTGGATGGGACTTGTTTCCTGTAAGGGTTCTCACAATGTCAGTCTGGACCACTGCCCCCAGCCTAAGTCACTTTTCTCTTTCGGGGTACCCCACTCTTCTTTTTTGACAAAGGAGGGATTGTCTAATATTATGTTGGAATTCAAGGGTGTGCTTAAAGGAAAGGTATGGCCAAAGCTCTTTTGGTCATACATTTTCTGTGGATCAGAGTAGTGCACTTAGTTTTGCACTCCTGTAATCCAGATTCAGCCAACAGTGGGCTAAAATCTGCTGTCAGCTGACATCACAGGGCTAGTCAAGGCCCTGCAGAGATCCCAACAATAATGTTGGGATCCAGCCAGGTACCCGATCAGCAGCTGGCTCAGCCTCCCAGCACGTCGCTGAGAGCTTGAGCAAGCTACTGCCACTCCTCCACAGTCCGGTGCTCCAGTGAGTATTGGAGAGACACAGCACAATCTCCGCTGTATGCTCCGAGCGGACCCAAGAACTGAGCAAACTGAGGTTTTTGATCACTCATTTCTTGGTGTAGAGCTGGTAGAGGACTGCTGCAGGCATCGAGGTGAGTATGTGTGTTTATTTTTTTGCAATCCCATACTTCTATTTTAAGGACACCAATTCATTCTTTATTGGCACAGTGCACAATTGCCTTGATTTAGAGCTGCCTGCGCCGACCTTGTCAAAGGTCACCAGCCGGGGCACCTTCAAAATACCTCGGCCTGCTAAAGCTTACCTTGTACACTGTATCATTATAATTTTTTTACAGTTCTGTCCCCTGATTCTAAGTGCTTTGTAACTGAAATTATAAGTACCGACATACAGTGAAAAAGAGAAAAAATCCAGTGCATAGTTCGTGAGTTAAAAACCGTGATCAAAAACTTATGGAACAGAAAAAAAAAAAAAACCGTGATCCTGTCTATGAATCCAGAGCCTGATAAAAAGTTCTAATAATGAGCATCCACCAACACCAGGATGTTCACACCAAAACAGTGCCGTGGTTCCTCTCCACCAACATGTGTGCACACAGCTCACTCACTAGAACTATTTGACCCCTATTACAGGTAGTCAAATATGGCATATGAAGCTAATCTTGCATTCCTAGAGGAAAACAACCAGATGGCAGCACTCCTGTGTCTCTAGGCTCTCAAACTAGGACATGTCCAGACTTTCCTTCCATTGTCTGGATGTGGTGTGTGCTGTTTGAGCTTCTCTTCCAGCTACATCTAACTTTAATCAGTCAGGCTCTCTCATTGTACTTCCTGAAGGTCTGCATCGGGGACTGCCTACTTTTTGTTTCACTAGTGCTGGGTGGAATTGTCCGCTTACGACCTCTGGGGCAAGGTTCCTCCTTTTTCTGATCAATGTACACTCCACTAGATCAGTTGATGCTTCATGGACTTTATAGAACAGGGCAGTTGTTCATCAAATTTGTAAGGCTGCCGACTGGTCTTCTGTTCACAGGTGTTAAGTTTGTTAATTTTACCAGTTTGACTTTCAGTTCTCAGCTTCCCTCATTAGGCTATTCAGCCTGCAGTGTAGGCTCTATTGCACTGCCTATGTTGGTTTGTTCCTTGTGGGCCTGTTAGCCTTTAGTTTTTCTGTTCCTCACCCTCCAGTTGAACTGCTTTTGGATATCCCATTGGTTCCTAAATGCTTCATCCTGTGTCATACAAGGCAACACAGTCCCCTCCCCTCTGTTCTTATGATCCACTCCAATAATTGCCACTATATTACTAGCTACTACATAGCTACGAATTTGAGGCATGCTGGGGTCAGCAGGGGTTATATTGGATTGATTTAACATTTTTTCTTTCTAGTGTCAATTTCTGAAGGTGGCATTAAAACCCAATGGTTCCAGAATACTTCATCCTGTGTCCTGTAATGTACATCAAGAAAACGAAGGATAGTTGTGTGTGTGCCACCTGTTAGTGTTATTCTAGCCACAGATGAGTTAATATTTTGACAGAAAATCTAATTTGACAGGGCTTCTATCAATCAAAAGCATTGCCATGCTGAGTGTGATCTCAAAGTTGGCCTACTTATGCAATGTGGTTCATGAACAAATACATTATTTTAGTTCCTGTTTCTCGGCCACCCATTTGCTCAGATCGCGGAAGGCACGCAAAGTTTGCTTCATGTATGGCCATAGTGCTGTTAACATTATGTGGATATTTTTCTATTACAGTGGTTATTACCTAAGCACATTCTCCTTTATAAAACTGTCTTATCCACAGATGAATACTTGGTTCCTTTCCTAAGCCTCTGACTGTCTGTGTTTGGCTTTATAAATTGCTACTTGTCTGTAACTAAGACTTAAGTTTGCTTAACCAGTGATTTATGGGCACTTTTACATTTGCTTATACAAATTAAATGACAAATTTAAATGTATAGTTTCTTATATATTTTTAGCTAGTGCTGTGGAGGGTTTAAATACCCTTGGCCTGCAGCCTGATATGTAGTAATGCCTTAGGCATTAACGCTTAGCTCTGTTTAGCGATATTGGTTTCCACTAATCCACGGCTTGTTGACCTTTTGTGATTTAAATACTGTGACCTATGAATTCAAGGCTAAACTGTTTTAAAGCATTACAGGAATTCTGATCTTGAGTAATAAACAGTAAATTATGTTGGTACTCAACAGTGGACTAATGTTTCTTTAAGAAGTTTGTCTCTAACTAAACATGCACAAAATTAGATCTATTATTATTCACGTCAGTAGGCTTACATCTGGTCAGAGTGAAACCACCCCAGCATAGATTGTCTACACCTTACAGCTAATGGGGAAGTGGTAAATTAATGAAAGAAGTTTTTTTTTTTTCACATAGCCTTTTTTAGTAAAAGCCAAATCTTCATATGTGATCAGTGATTAAGCTTTTTCTTCTATAGCAGATGTATTTACATGTAGATAATAGTCTGATATTTGTCCATCATATGGTGACAGAGGACTCCCCAACCACATCTCATTGCTCTTCTTTTGGTCTGGTGTTTAGTCCTATATAAAAAATGCACTATTTAAATACAAAAAGTGTTATACCACATCAAACGTTTTATGTAACATTTTAATTTTTGCAGTTGTTATTTTGAAAAGCCGGTATTCATAAAAAGTAGTGGTAAAGAAAGCATTTTTTGTGTTAATTATTTAACATTTAATTTTTCATGGTCCATGTAACAGGTTGTAGCAGGGGTGTGTCCTTTGCCTACATACTATGCAACTAAAGGTGTCCCTTTTTCTCATTTCAGAAAGTTGGATTTTGGGGAGAGTATTTATGTAAAACTTTTGAAAACCTAGAAAATATAATAAATTCAAGAGAGCTTAGGCAATTCTACATATAGAAATACTGACATAAAGATGTATTTGATACAGGCAGCACATTTTCTTTAAATGTTTTCATGAACCGAGTAATGAATTATATTAAGTATTGCAGTATTAAATTGTAATGTAATTTCCTTGTGCAGTTGCCTAAGTTTTCAAAAAACATTGCACACATGACTGTGGGAATGATGACATTTTTTTTTGTGGAAGATCTTTTTATCAGATGCTACAGATTGTATAGAATTTGAGGTGTCTACCAGCTTCAGTAAAAAGAAAAAACCTAGCTGCCCATTTCCTTTCTTGTTTCAGGATGGAGGAGCAGTGCACAATTGTGATACAGATTATGGACAGTTTATCCTATGTTGGTACTGGGTTCCAGCTCCTGTTGCCCATGCCAACCCTAGCTCTAGTGACTGATGTTTCCGTGGCTTTGGCCATCGTGGGGACATCTTACACATGTCGTCGACTTGTCCAAGTTTGATAGGCTTTTGGTCCCGATTCTTAAGCCTGTTACATTATTTCATCTGCCTATCCGAAACATGCTAAATTAGCCCTGCTGCGTTGCCCCATCCCGGGCCTCTATGCTCGCCAGAAGAATTTGGCAACTTTTTGTCTGCCAAGAGGACAATTGCCCAAGCCTGGAGGAAGCCTTTGGTTCCTTTTCAGGGCGTTAGAGATCGTATTATGGCTCTAATGCTCAATAAACAGATGTCTAGAATTCTGAAGGACTCTTATGCCAAATTTTTAAAGATTTGGGGCTCCAATACCCCTTCCCTTCACTTCCTCCAGCTAGCACTGGACACTGTGACTGACCCGCCTGACAATCCCAAGCCCACATATCCCCTTTATCCTTCCTCACCTTCTTTTCTTCTGTTGGCTTCTCTCTCTTTTGTTTTGTCCTCTTTTTCTTCCCCTTCCTCCTGGAGCTCACGCCCCCTCCATTTCTTTGTGGTTACCTTGCGCTCCCTGAGTACGTAATTATACTGCTTCAGTCACAGGGATTTAGTCTGTCCAGGTGGGACATTGACATCCTTGCGGATTTTTCTGGACCTTGCTTCAGCTGTCTAGGTCTTTTGCATATAACCAATGGCACTGTTTTTTCTTTTATTTGGTTGACAGTATGTGAAGTCTTACTATGAGTTATGCTGCCACTCCAAGCCCCTATGTGGGCAGATTGGATGTTTTTGTTATTCTTTTAAAATTTGAATAAAATATTTGTACCAGAAAATTATGGGCGTTTCATGGGAGTTAAAAAGAAAATGCCTCTATCTTAGAATGCTCTAAGAGAGCTGCTGATAATGCACTTTATGCGGTGTAGGTTAGATCTGTCAGAGACAGTGTGTGCTGTATTCTCACAGAGGATACCCTATGAATGAAGTGCAATATCTCAGTGGAAACAAAAAGTTGGTTTTTAATACAAAGTTTCTCCCAACAAGAACTTAGGGCTCATGCACACAGGACGTTTTTACAGCCACTGTTAGGGGCATTTGATGTTTTAGTTAACTGCCTCTAAAAGCCTCTCCATGTTAGCCTATGTGTCCATGCACAAATAAACTGTCAGAGGCGTTTGGAGTCATAAGCGTTTAGGGACAGGAGGAAAAAAACTACAGTCTGTGCTTGCAGGAGCAGTAAAAGTGAGCTGTAAAAACAAAAAGTGCATATAAACGCTTCAAGCTGCATTATAGGGAGTGTTTTTAAAGAAAAACGCAGGAAAACTTGACTAAGCGCTAATGTAAATACGGGCGTTTTTAGCGCTGCTGTAAAGCTGGCATTTTTAAAATGTCCTGTGTGCATGAGCCCTTAGAGGAGCTCCAGTCAATTTTGTGTTTGTTAAGTCAGCATCTACAAAAACTGTGGCGGCTGACTTTTATTAACCACAGACTCACGTGTCCCAGGATCCAGCGATATGCTCACCCAAGCCATCACTTCTCTCCCTCTTCTCTCCCCGGGGCTGGTATCTCAACTGTGGGCAACTGGCTGTGACAGCTTGCGGCTTCACAGCTGGGTGCCCACTGTGCATGCAGTCTTCTGGGACCTATGACATATCCTAGATGACTGCAAGCAGGGAGGGAGAGGAGAACGTATCTAGGCGATCTGAGCAGAAATGGAAGAGAGTACCTGTCAAAACTAGGTACTCGCCCCTCCCCCCCCAAAAAAAAAATGACATGCCAAATGGGGCAGGGGAAGAGGGGAGGAGTACTTAAAGTGGTTCTAAAGTCTCAAGGTTTTTTTACCTTCATGCCTTCTCTGTGCAGCAGCCCCCCCAATACTTGCCTGAACTTCATCGTGGTTCAGCATTGTGCATGAGAGCTGTCAATCACAGCCAGTGAGCCAATGAGGAGAGAGAGGGGGCGCGGCTGAGCTGTGGCTCTGTGTGTCAATGCACACGCAGAGCCGTGGCTTGGGAGAAAGCCTGTTTGGGTGCCCCCATTGCAAGCTCTTTGCTCTGCTCTTTGCTCTGGAGCCAGCTGAGTCCTGCTGCTAGGCGGGCACAGGTCAAGTGCTGGGAACTGTGCTGTCTTCCTGTCCTCCACATTGACAGACCTGTAGAGGAGGCGCAGTGCTGCAGTGACCACTGTAAGTAATCCCCTTGAGGAAACCACGTGACCCTGTGGTGTAACGCGTAGAGGAGGGGCAAACAGGATAGCACAGTGCCCAAAACCATTGTTGCGATGCTGGCTATTGCAGCTTGTGCGGTGTCGAGGAGATATCACATAAACTATAAAGCGTGGATAGACTGGTGTGCTGGAAGCACCAGACAAATGTGAGTTGTGTCTTTAGCAATTTTAATAAAGCAAAACTGTTTTTATGGTACAATCACTATTGGCATTTCTTTCCCTGCACATGTGCTATTGGATGTGACTGACATGGCATGAGGCAGCAGCACGGAGGAGGAGTAAAGAGGAGATCTAGATTACTTACACCCTAGCCCAGGAGAGGCCAAAAAGCTCTTATTCACCAAACTTAATTGGGAGGTCACATTGTTTAAGGTGAGCGTACACCCATAAGTGGGAGCACGAGTGTGGTGATTCACTATTATGATTACCAAGCACTTCAAGCAGCATATGGAATAAGGAGCACTGGTGGGATTGGTGAACGGCAATTAGACAACACATCGCAGGATTTATTATATGGACACATTGTGATTGATCACTACAATATAATTTCATCACAGAACTTAGGGTACACGCTTATTGCATATATTATCTGTTTATCACTGTCCACATTTTGTCATGTTACAACTAAAAACTTAAATGATTTTATGTGATAGACCAACACGAAGTGGCACATAATTGTGAAGTGGAAGGAAAATGATTTTTTTTTTTGCAAATAAATATGTCGAGTGTGGCGTGCATTTGTATTCAGTCCCCCTGAGTCAATACTTTGTAGAACCACCTTTCCCTGCAATTACAGCTGCAAGTCTTTTTGGGTATGTTTCTACCAGCTTTGCACATCTAGAGAGTGACATTTTTGCCCATTCTTTTTTGTAAAATAGCTCAGGCTCTGTCAGATGGAGAGCGTCTGTGAACAGCAAATTTCAAGCCTTGCCACAGATTCTCAATTGGATTTAGGTCTGGACTTTGACTGGACCATTCTAACACATGAATATTCTTTGATCTAAACCATTCCATTGTAGTTCTGGCTGTATGTTTAGGGTCATTGTCCTGCTAGGTGTACCTCCGCCCCAGTCTCAAGTCTTTTGCAGTCTCTAACAGGTTTTCTTCTAAGATTGCCCTATATTTGGCTCCATCAATCTTCCCATCAACTCTGACCAACTTCCCTGTCCCTGCTGAAGAAAAGCATCCCCACAACATGATGCTGCCACCGCCATGTTTCACGGTGGGGATGGTGTGTTCAGGGTGATGTACAGTGTTAGTTTTCGGTCACACATAGCGTTTTGCTTTTAGGCCAAAAAGTTAAATTTTGGTCTTATCTGACCAGAGCACTAAGGTTCTCTAAAAAACCCTCTGAAGGCTTCACAGAACAGCTGTATTTTTACTGAGATTAAATTACACACAGGTGGACTCTATTTACTAATTAGGTGACTTCTGAAGGCAATTGGTTCCACTAGATTTTAGTTAGGGTGATCAGAGTAAAGGGGACTGAATACAAACGCACGCCACACTTTTCAAATATTTATTTGTAAAAATGTTGAAAACCATTTATCATTTTCCTTCCACTTCACAATTATGTGCCAGTTTGTGTTGGTCTGACATAAAATCCCAATAAAATAGATTTACATTTTTGGTTGTAACATGACAAAATGTGGACAATTTCAAGAGGTATGAATACTTTTTCAAGGCACTGTATGTGCAAGATACACTGAATATTTATGTGGCATACTTGTATTGTTTAGCTAGATTTTTCAAAATATATAAGATTACATTTGTATGATTTGTTTAGCGGAGCACAGCGTGGCACATTGTTTTGTTTTTTTTTTATTAGGGAAGTATAACATGTTTGATATTTTTAAACTATAAAAAAGCCTTTGCTATCACTTTAAAGCTGAACTTCCCCTTTTAGGAGTCAGAGATCCGCTAATGTGTTGTGTGATGTATTTTAAGAGTTACATATGCTTCTTACAGTGGATAGTGGATTTTATTTTATACAGTTGTGCTCATAAGTTTACATACCCTGTCAGAATTTATGATTTCTTGGCCATTTTTCAGAGAATATGAATGAGAAAACAAAAACATTTCTTTCACTCATGGTTAGTGTTTGGCGGAAGCCATTTATTATCAATCAACTGTATTTACTCTTTTTAAATCATAATGACAACAGAAACTACCCAAATGACTCTGATCAAAAGTTTACATACCCTGGTGATTTTGGCCTGATAACATGCACACAAGTTGACACAAAGGGGTTTGAATGGCTATTAAAGGTAACCATCCTCATCTGTCATCTGTTTGCTTGTAATTAGGGTGTGTGTGTAAAAGGTCAATGGGTTTCTGGACTCCTGACAGACCCTTGCATCTTTCGTCCAGTGCTGCACTAACGTTTCTGGATTCTGAGTCATGGGGAAAGCAAAAGAATTCTCAAAGGATCTGTGGGAAAAAGTAGTTGAACTGTATAAAACAGGAAAGGGATATAAAAAGATATCTAAGTAATTGAGAATGCCAATCAGCAGTGTTCAATCTCCAATAAAGAAGTGGAAAATGAAGGGTTCTGTTGAAACCAAACCACGTTCAGGTAGACCAACTAAAATTTCAGTCACAACTGCCAGGAAAATTGTTCAGGATGCAAAGAAAAGCCCACAAATAACTTCAGGTGAAATACAGGACTCGCTGAAAACGTGGTGGGGCTGTTCCAAGATGCACAATAAGCAGGCACCTGAAGAAAGATGGGCTGCTTGGTCGAGTCGCCAGAAGAAAGCCATTACTATGCAAATACCACAAAGTATCCCACTTATAATACCCCAAACAGCACACAAACCAGCCTCAAACCTTCTGGCACAGAGTCATTTGGAGTGATGAGACCAAAATTGAGCTTTTTGGCCACAACCATAATGTTTTGGGCATGTGTGGGCTACAAAGGCACAGGAAATTTGTTCAAAATTGATGGCAAGATGAATGCAGTATGTTATCAAAACATACTGGAGGAATATTTGCATTCATCAGCCAGGAAGTTGCGCATGGGACGTACTTGGACATTCCAACATGACAATGATCCAAAACACAAGGCCAAGTTGACCTGTCATTGACAACAGCAGAATAAAGTGAAGGTTCTGGAGTGGCCATCTCAGTCTCCTGACCTCAATATCATTGAGCCACTCTGGGGAGATCTCAAACATGCAGTTCATGCAAGACAGCCCAAGAATTTCCAGGAACTGGAGGCTTTTTGCTAAGAGGAATGGGCAGCTTTACCACCTGAGAAGATAAAGAGCCTCATCCACAAATACCACAAAATACTTCAAGCTGTCATTGATGTTAAAGGGGGCAATACACTGTATTAAGAACTGGGGTATGTAAACTTTTGATCAGGGTCATTTGGGTAGTTTCTGTTGTCATTATGATTTAAAAAGAGTAAACACAGTTGATTGATAATAAATGGCTTCAGCCAAACACTAACCATGAGCGAAAGAAACGTTTTTGTGTGATTATTCATATTCTCTAAAAATGGCCAAGAAATCATAAATTCTGCCAGGGTATGTAAACTTATGAGCACAACTGTATGCATATTGATATCAAAATTGTTAGATGTATGGTCTGGACAACTGAGTAATTTTGTTTGAGATATTGAATTATTACCCCATTCAGGGAAAGAGAGAGATCACTGATTGCAGCCATTCTGAGAGATATGATCTATGGGAGTGTTTCCTTACTGGCTACACAATTAAAATAAATATATATATATATATAATCACACAAAAGTGAGTACACCCCTCACATTTTTGTAAATATTTTATTATATCTTTTCATGTGACAACACTGAAGAAATTACACTTTGATACAATGTAAAGTAGTGAGTGTACAGCTTGTATAACAGTGTGAATTTGCTGCCCCCTCAAAATAACTTAACACACAGCCATTATTGTCTAAACCGCTGGCAACAAAAGTGAGTACACCCCTAAGTGAAAATGTCCAAATTGAGCCCAAAGTGTCAATATTTTGTGAGGCCACCATTATTTTTCAGCACTGCCTTAAGGGTATGGAGTGCACTAGAGCTTCAAAGTTTGCCACTGGAGTCCTCTTCCACTCCACCATGACGACATCACGGAGCTGGTGGATGTTAGAGACCTTGCGCTCCCCCACCTTCCATTTGAGGATGCCCCACACATGCTCAATAGGGTTTAGGTCTGGAGACCTACTTGGCCAGTCCATCACCTTTACTCTCAGCTTCTTTAGCAAGGCAGTGGTCGTCTTGGAGGTGTATTTGGGGCAGTTTATCGTGTTGGAATACTGCCCTGCGGCCCAGTCTGCGAAGGGAGGGGGATCATGCTCTGCTTCAGTATGTCACAGTACATGTTAGCATTTATGGTTCCCTCAATGAACTGTAGCGATAACACCAAATTTAACACACCTGCTCCCTATTCACACCTGAGAGCTTGTAATATGACACCCGGGAGGGAAAATGGGTAATTGGGCCCAATTTGGACATGTTTACTTAGGGGTGTACTCACTTTTGCCAGCGGTTTAGACATTAATGGCTGTGTGTTGAGATATTTTGAGGGGACAGCAACTTTACACTTATACAAGCTGTACACTCAGTACTTACATTGTAGCAAAGTGTAATTTCTTCACATTCTTGTAACATGAAAAGATATAATAAAATATTTACAAAAATGTGAGGGGGTGTACTCACTTTTTGAGATACTGTGTGTGTGTGTGTGTGTGTGTGTATGTGTGTATATATATATATACAGTGACGTTATGCGAGGCGAAGTGGTAGATGAATGCTATCTGTTGCCTCGTATGCTTTCATTTGGAATGGACTAGAGCGGGATCCGGCCCAGACTTTACCAACCACTGTGGCAGGGCTGGTTCTGGACCGGATGTTCTGGTCCACCAAAGCCCTCTCCAGGTGTAGTTTAAATCAACCAGGAAGAGAGCACAGTTTTGCTCTGGCCTGAGAGAGCTGATCTTGGAAAAGTTTGCTTATGGACTTTAAGAAAAGGTTTGCATTGTTTGTCTTTGTTTTGTGGGTGTCAGGGATCAGCCCTACACCGTCTAGAACAGGCGCCTCCGACTCTGGGGCCTCGTACGAGAACAAATAGAGCGAGCCCTGATGGCTCAGAGAAAGGTTTATAATCGGGGTGCTAAGACCCAAACCTTCAACCCCTTGGATAGAGTACTGGTGCTGGTCCCCACTGTTGAAAGTAAATTCCTCGCAAATTGCCAGGGTCTCTTTAAGATTAGGGAAAGAGTAGGGGAAGTAAACTACAAAGTTTACCAGCCGGGGCAAAGGAAGCCAGAACAAATCTATCATGTTAACCTCTTAAAACCGTGGAAGGACAGAGAGACTTTGCTGGCCGTACCAACTCCTCAAAAATGCTGAGTACCAATGACACCTGACGTCCCCCTAACGGAATCCTTGTCAGTGGCGCAACAACGTGATGTTAAAGAGCTTGTGACCAAAAATAAAGACTTTTTCTCCCCTTTGCCTGGACTGACCACAGTGATTCAGCATGACCTAGTCACAGAGCCAGGTGTTCGCATAAATGTGAAGCCTTATAGAATACCTGAGGCTAGGCACGAGGCAGTGGCAAAAGGAGATCCAGAACATGCTAGAGTTGGATGTGATAGAGGAGTCCCACAGTGCCTGGTCGAGCCCCATAGTGCTGGTCCCAAAACCTGATGGCACTATCAGGTTCTGTAATGACTTTAGAAAGCTGAATAGTGTGTCTAAGTTTGACGCGTAGCCAATGCCGCGGGTTGATGAACTTGTGGACAGGTTAGGAGGGGCCCGGTACATAATAACCCTTGACCTGACTAAGGGCTACTGGCAGATACCCGTAACAGAGTCAGCCAAGGAGAAAAAGGCCTTTATACTCCTGAGGGCTCCTTTCAGTACAAGCGTATGCATTTTGGTCTACATGGGGCACCTGCATCATTCCAGAGAATGATGGACAATATGTTATTTAATTTATAACGTCTATTTGGAGGACGTGGTCATCCACAGTCCAGATTGGAAATCAAGCAGTGGTAGATTTCCTTAGGGAAGCAGGTCTCACAGCCAACCCAAAAAAAGTGTCATAGGCCTGGAGGAGGCCAAATACCCTGGGTATGTTATTGGTCGGGGGCTGGTCAAGCCCCCAGACCAATAAAATCCAGGCAGTTCAAAAGTGGCCCCAACTGGTAAATAAAAAACAAGTTTGTGCCTTCCTGGGGATTAAGTGGTGGTATTACAGGTGTTTTCATACCCGACTTCACCACCATTGTGGCCCCCCTGACCAATCTGACGAAGGGTAGACGGTCATGGTTAAATGGAATCCTGAAGCCGAGAAGGCTTTTCAGAGGTTGAAACAAGCACTTTGAGTACAACTGGTGCTCCTGACCCCGGACTTCACAAAGGAGTTTGTTTTACAGACAGACGCCTCTGAGGTGGGTCTAGGTGCTTTACTATCCCAGATCAGAGATGGTGAGGAGCATCCGGTCGTCTAAGCAGGATGCTTAACAGACATGAGAGAAACTATGCCATTGTGGAGAAGGAGTGCTTGGCTGTCAAGTAGGCCTTAGAGGCCCTGAAATACTACTTTTTAGGGAGGCCATTTAAGTTAGTCACCTATCATGCCCCGCTCAGATGGATGTGTGACAACTGGGAAAAAAATAGTTTGGTGACAAGGTGGTATCTGACGCTACAAGCATTCAAGTTTACAGTGAAACATAGGGCAGAAAAGCTCCAGAACAATGTGGATGCCCTTTCCGGAGTCCACTGTATGGTTGGGACAGTTGCCCAGCCGCAGGGGCTTGACCGCGCGCGGGGGGGATATTTGACGTTATGCGAGGCGATGTGGTAGATGGACGCTATCTGTCGCCTCGTATACTTTCAATTGGAATGGACTAGAGCGGGATCCGGCCCAGACTTTACCAGCCACTGTGGCAGGGCTGGTTCCAGACCGGATGTCCTGGTCCACCAAAGCCCTCTCCAAGTGTGGTTTAAATGAACCAAGAAGAGAGCACAGTTTTGCTCTGGCCTGGGACTCAGAAGTCAGCAATCTGCGAGAGCTGATCTTAGAATGGTATGCTTATGGACTTCAAGAAAAGGTTTGCACGGTTTGTCTTTGTTTTGTGGGTGTTGGGGATCAGCCCTACACTGACTTGGCAGGAAGATGGAACTGTATAGTTTAGTGCCGGATGGCAAGGATTCATTTTCTGTTTTGTTTGTTTTGATTTGCAACCTTTAAATAAACCTAGCAGCAAGCTAAAATTTTAAGTAAATCTGCCTACGAACTGATTTCATCCCAGGGAAAGTGATCCCCATAAGAGGTAATCCCTCACAATAAACAGTGGGGCAAAAACGTATTTAGTCAGCCACCAGTTGTGCAGGTTCTCCCACTTAAAAAGATGAGAGAGGCCTGTAATTTTCATCACAGGTGCACTTCAAGGCAAAATCACAGGGTCTCAATTATAACATCACCCAGCTCTCCAAACTCATGATGATGGCACTCATTCTTCTAATGGGTAACCATTGTAAAGAAGGCTGCTAAAAATCTATACGCTGTCCCTTCCTGTGCATGATCAGTGTTAGCCTGCAAGCAGCATGTAGTGCAATGAAGCCCCACTTTCCTCGTTTATGCTGTCTCTCCCAGACTGAGGCTATTGTGTGGGATATTACAGAAGGCCAATATCAAGAAAAAAATCAGACATATTCTCTAGTTGCATTTTAAAAAAAGCATTTAATGCTTATTTTTAAAATAATATGCAATTGGATGATCTATTTTACATAGATTTATATAATTCAACAAACATTCAGTTGTCATTCAGAATTGAATAGTACCCAACTAGTGCAAAATAGTGCTTTGAGATGTGCAGCAGGTTATGGTGGTTTAGCCACTAGAGGATGTTTGCCTCTCTTTTTTTTTATTTTGCAAAATGTACTCTTCATGTAGGCAGCAGTATAACCATCACTCATTAATCTATAGTTCTGGGTCTTTCAATTTAAATGTAAGAAATACATTTTAAAGTGAGTACACATAAAAATAGGATTTAATTAAAAGTTTTAAACACATAAACTATGTCTTTGCTATGGCTCCAGTTAATGCTATTTATGAATAACTTACAATTTATAGGACAGCCACTGAGTTCATCTCCGTCGTGTACAGCAGTGGCTCGGCAGAGGCGTCTGTGCTGTGATGTACAGTTGCAGCTATTTGCTTGGTTGGGAGCGCCGCTCGGCGCTCAGATGGCTCTCCTCCTCCCGACCTGGCTGACGTTGTTCTCGGGCCCACCCACTGCAATTGTCAGATGAAGAGAAGAGACAGGGAACGGCGTCGGTCGGTCGGGAGGAGGAGAGGTGTGGCCAGTGAGTCATCGGAGCGCCGGGTGGTGCTCTTGATCAAGTGGCTTCAGTTGTGTTTTATAACACGGACGCTTTAGTGGGCATGGGGGGGCTGCTGGGGTGGCTGTGGACGGGGGGGCTGCGGGCTGTCTCTTATACACAT
>BLSH010524993.1:1740761-1759144 GCA_018402905.1 Glandirana rugosa | reverse complement strand
GGGTGTCCAGACCTTGCGACATCTTCCTCGTCGTCAAGTTACGTCCTCAGGGACCCAAATTTATCCGCGGCAAAGGCCGTGCACGCGCACGTGTCCGCGTGCGCGTGCCCTCGCGCACGTGGTGGCGCCTTTGCCGGTCTTAACGACCGTTGTTCAATAAAGAAGATTGTCCCTCACACAATCCTTTCTTTTCTAAACGGACCACTTCAGTCCGGTACAAGACCTGAAAAAACGGCTCAAAACGTCAAGTGGTTTATCGAGATAAATTCGAGAGACGTGGACAGTCGTCCACGACAGGCAAGATGTCGCAGACTCATGGACACTCGAAGTCGAGAGGATGCTGACAGGTGCAGAGAGCTTAAATAGAGCTATTTGGTGAACTGCAAAACTCGGCAAAAAAGTCCAGAACATGGCCTGACTTCACCAGGCAAATCTTTTCTTTCCTAACACACTCCCTGTTAGAAGAAATAACTTGTTGCCAGCAATTCTGGCCGTTTCCGCGGTGGTGCACGCGCTCCCGTGCGCGTGCGCCTGTGCACGCGCACGTGCCGGAAACGGCGCCTATTTAAACCCAGGGACTCCTGCATTGAACTGCTGCTCCTTCTACAGCGTTCCAGACCTGTGGGCCACAGCTCCCCCAACTGTTCCTGTGTTCTTCTGCCTCCTGTTGACCCGGCTTGCCTTGACCTGTTGTCCGCTACCTGCACCGACCCCGGCTATCCACGACCATCCGCTTGTCTACTTCTCTGTACCTCCGCTGCCCGCCCGTTAAACGAACCTTTGCCTGGACTTGACGATCCGCCTGCCTGATCCTTTTGTACCTCTCTGCCTGCCTGTTGCTGACCCTGCCTGTACGACCACTCTTCTGTCCGCACGACTTCCTGGAACCTCACTACAGCATCAGTGACCATCCAGCCCTCGTGCCATCCCACACTCTCGGGCCTCTGTCTACACTAGCAGGGGTCCTTGAATCGGGTGCGCAAGAGCGGTTGTTCCCTGCACAAGACAGACTCCACCGTCAGGTACGTAACAGAAACGAGCAGCCATGACTGAGTCTGTGCAGGGAACACGGTCCGCTATGGACGACTTGTGCGCCTATCTGGCTGGCCTCACCCAGGCCATCAAGAACCTGCAAGAGGGATACACCCGATTGGAAGAGCGGGTACAGGAACTATCTAACTCCCCGGCCTCCGGTTCCGCAGCTGCCCGCACCATCGTGGCCCTGCCCTCGGAGCCCAAAGTCCCGCTGCCGGATAAATTCTCCGGGGACCGACGCAAGTTTCGGGTCTTCCGGAGCGCCTGCGACCTATATCTGGGTCTCCAGCCATGGACATTTTCGTTAGAGAGCACCAAGGTGGGATTCGTGATCTCTCTGTTGCAGGGTGAACCCCAAGCCTGGGCCCTCCGACTATGGGAGCAGAATGCCCCCGAGATTGCCTCTGCTGCAGCCCTTTTCCTGGCTATGGCGCAGCTTTATGATGATCCCCATCTGGCCTCCACGGCCGAAGCCACCCTGTACAACCTCCAGCAGGGCCGCCGCCCTGTGGAGGATTATGCCGCTGAATTTCGGCGTTTGAGTTCAGATACCGCCTGGGGCAGCGCGGCACTCATCTTTCAATTTCGCATGGGGCTGTCAGAGGCAGTAAAAGATGAGTTGGCTCGAGTGGGGATTCCTAAGACCCTGGAGGAGCTGGTCACCTTGGCCATCTCCATAGACCAGCGCATCAGAGAGCGCCGCGCCGAGAGGTCCTCTGGACAATTGCGTCCCACCTGGATGCTCCCTCGGGTGCCCAGTTACCCGACGCTGCCGGCCTTCCGGCCAACGACCTCCTCCTCCTCTCCTCCGGATTCTTCTGAGCCCATGCAGGTTGGGTTGCTTCGACCATCACTCTCCAGTGAGGAAAGACAACACCGGTTCCAGCTAAGTCTATGTCTCTATTGTGGAGAACCTGGTCACATGGTTCGGACATGCCCCGCGAAGCGCAGTAAGTGCTTGTCCACTGTCTCTGGTGTACCGGTTAACTCCCGGGCCCATTTCACTATTTTCTTGTCTCTGCAGCTTCTCGGAGGGATTATCACGGTTCCGGCAATCCTTGATTCCGGCGCGTGCAGCTGTTTTGTCGATCTGGATTTTGCGGCACAGCACCACATCCCCCTGCAACCCAAGGCTCACAAACTGGTGATCCGCCTGGCCGACGGATCACACATCAAATCCGGAGTCGTCACACATGAGACGATCCCTCTGCTCACCTGCACCCTGGATGGTCACCAGGAACATCTGCGGCTGGATGTCATTGCCTCTCCGCTCTGCCCCATCATCCTGGGATTGCCCTGGCTCCAGGCCCACAACCCCAGCATCGACTGTCCGGTTCCTGTCTCCGTATTGCCTTCGGCATTGTCTGGGCCCTAGGGATGGGACTGTTCCAAATCTCCTCAGCCTGGAGGTCGACACCGAACCGGATGTTCGGGCCCTTCTTCCCCCAGCCTACCATGCATTCATAGATGTCTTTAGTAAGAAGGGGGCAGACAAACTTCCGCCGCACAGGCCCTATGATTGCCCCATTGAACTGCTGCCCGGGGCAGAGGTGCCGTTCGGGAGGATCTACCCTCTATCCGAACCTGAATTGGCGGCCCTTAAACCCTACTTGGAGGAGAACACCAAGAAAGGATTCATCAGGCCATCTACATCTCCGGCCGGAGCCGACATCTTCTTCGTGGAGAAAAAAGACCACTCACTCCGTCTGTGCATAGATTATAGTGAGCTCAACCGGGTAACCATCAAGAACCGGTACCTGCTACCTTTGGTTCCTGAACTGTTTCAGTGGCTAGGGTCAGCAACTGTCTTTACCAAGCTTGACTTGCGGGGGGCATATAATCTTATCCGGATCAGGGAGGGAGATGAGTGGAAGACTGCATTTCGTACTAGGTTTGGGCATTACGAATACCTGGTGATGCCCTTCGGCCTATGTAATGCCCCGCAACCTTCCAACATTTCGTCAACTACGTGTTTCGAGACTTCCTGGATCTTTTTGTTATAATTTACTTAGATGACATCCTGGTCTTTTCCAATTCCTTGGAGGAACACCACAGGCACGTCACCAAGGTTCTTGGGCGTCTACGGCAGCATGGCTTATACGCCAAAGTGGAGAAATGTTCGTTTGAACAGCCCAGCATGCATTTCCTGGGGCTGGTCATCTCTACGACGGGCGTCCACATGGATCCCCAGAAGGTTTCCACCATCCTGGAATGGCCTGCACCCACGGACCGAAAAGGAGTACAGAGGTTTGTGGGCTTCGCAAACTTTTACAGAAAATTTATTAAAGGATTTTCCGCCATCGTGGAGCCCGTCACAAGTTTAACCAAACAAAATATCCGGTTCCAGTGGTCCCCCGAAGCTCAAGCCGCTTTTCAGAAACTCAAGGCCCTCTTCACGTCTGCTCCTATTCTGAAGCACCCGGATCCAGCTTTGCCATACGTCCTGGAGGTGGACGCATCTGAGACTGCAGTAGGGGCTATCCTGTCCCAGCGCCAGGGTGTCAAGGCCCTGCTCCACCCAGTGGCATTCTTTTCTAGGAAGCTGACCGCCCCGGAGTGGAACTACGACGTGGGAGACCGGGAGCTACTGGCTATTAAATCTGCATTAGAGGAGTGGCGCTATTTGTTGGAAGGGGCCTCTCACCCTATTTTGATATTCACTGACCATAAAAACCTGGAATATCTCCGAACTGCAAAAAGATTGAGACCTAGGCAAGCCCGCTAGGCGCTATTCTTTTCCAGGTTTCATTTTCACCTTACATACCGTCTCGGATCCAAGAATAGTAAGCCCGACGCCCTCTCCCGAATGTTCACAGAACCAGGCAATACCACTCCACCGGATACTATACTTCCTGCACGGAATTTCCTGTTAACAGATGAGGACTTTCTCTCCCAACTTCGTTGGGTCTTGGACAAGTCCGCCACCGATCGAGACACTCAATTGTCCGTAAGGGATGGTCTATGGTGGCTGGGACGGAAGATGTTCATTCCGGCAAGCCTGTGGCTTAGAGTTTTGGGTCGTTGCCACGACCCACAACTGGCAGGACATTTTGGCACACAAAAGACCGCTGAGCTCGTCTCACGATCGTTCTGGTGGCCCAACATTTTGGAGGACTGTAGGAAGTATGTTGGAGCCTGTCCCGTCTGTGCCAGGAACAAAACAGACAGAGCTAAAGCCTGGGGTCTGTTGAACACCCTTCCTATACCTGAACGCCCGTGGTCGCAACTGGCGATCGATTTCATCGTGGAACTCCCTCCGTCAGAGGGGTTTTCTACCATCTTTGTCATTGTGGACCGGATGACAAAGATGGCTCATTTCATCCTTATGAAGGGGACCCCTTCAGCGGCCGAAACAGCCCGTATATTCATAAAGGAAGTTGTCCGACTGCATGGAGTGCCCAGCAACATTGTGTCTGATCGAGGCGTCCAGTTCACGTCAAAATTTTGGAGAGCCTTGTGTGCTGGATTAGAAATCGAACTGGCATTCTCCTCAGCGTACCACCCCCAGACCAACGGACAAACAGAAAGGATGAACCAGACGCTGGAGCAATACTTGCGATGTTTTTCGTCCTTCTCCCAAGATGATTGGGTTGCACTGCTGCCTGTGGCCGAGTTCGCCTACAATAATTCTATCCATTCGGCCACCCAGCAGTCCCCATTTTGGGCCAATTATGGCTATCATCCCACATTTCTGCCCGACTTGAATCCAGAATGTTCCGTTCCAGCAGCACAGGATATCACCAACTTCCTCCACACCAATTGTCGACTCCTTCAGGACACATTAACCAAATCCCGGGAGGCTAGCAAGGAAGCCTATAACAAGAAGAGACGGGGGGAGATGGAGCTCCAACCTGGTGACCATGTTTGGTTATCAACCAAAAATTTGAAACTCGCATGCCCCTCAAAAAAATTGGGCCCGAGGTTTCTGGGGCCTTTTCCCGTGAAAAGACAGATTAACCGGGTGGCATTCGAACTTGATCTTCCACCATCTCTGAAGATCCACCGGGTTTTCCACGTTTCCCTACTAAAGCCCGTGGTCCGCGATTCCTCCTCTGGCCGAAAAATAGGACCACCAGGTCCCATCCTAGTTAACGGAGAGGAGGAGTTTGAGGTGGAAGCAATTTTAAAAAGCCGCCGGAGAACTGGTGTGACCCAATATCTGATCAAGTGGAAGGGTTTCGGCCCGGAAGAGAACTCGTGGGAACCCGAAGGGAACATCCATGCTCCCGGACTGATTCAGGCTTTCAAACGAAAGCGCCAGGATGGTGACACTCGGTAAGGCATCCGGAGGCTGCCCCTTGGGGGGGGGGGGCAATTTTAGAAGAAATAACTTGTTGCCAGCAATTCTGGCCGTTTCCGCGGTGGTTCCGGCGCCTATTTAAACCCAGGGACTCCTGCATTGAACTGCTGCTCATTCTACAGCGTTCCAGACCTGTGGGCCACAGCTCCCCCACCTGTTCCTGTGTTCTTCTGCCTCCTGTTGACCCGGCTTGCCTTGACCTGTTGTCCGCTACCTGCACCGACCCTGGCTATCCACGACCATCCCCTTGTCTACTCCTCTGTACCTCCGCTGCCCGCCCGTTAAACGAACCTTTGCCTATACTTGACGATCCTCCTGCCTGATCCTTTTGTACCTCTCTGCCTGCCTGTTGCCGACCCTGCCTGTACGACCACTCTTCTGTCCGCACGACTTCCTGGAACCTCACTACAGCATCAGTGACCATCCAGCCCTCGTGCCATCCCACACTCTCGGGCCTCTGTCTACACTACCAGGGGTTCTTGAATCGGGTGCGCAAGAGCGGTTGTTCCCTGCACAAGACAGACTCCACTGTCAGGTACGTAACACTCCCCCTACACAAAACACTAAACAGTTATTATATTTGTGAAAATCCTTACTATTTAAGATAAAAGTCTAATTGAATCTTCAGGAAGTCAGCTCTGTAATTAAAAAATATGGAATCTATTCTGCCAAGGAGGATCAGTTAGAACATTGATTACATCATATCCTCTTCTCTCTCTACACTGTAATCAAACTACATTTCCCATGAATCTTTGTAAATTGCAATGAATGTGGGAGGGACACTAGTGAACAAGCCCACTTCAACATAAATCACGCCCCTCAATCTGCAGCCAGCCATACTGCTCAGTAACACACAGCAGGATAGGTAGGTTACAGCTTTATAAATGCAAAGCATGTTTGTGCTGCTATCATCATGTGATCTCTCCCCCTCCAGCCACATCAGGAGATAAACATATTGCCCTTACGTGCTTTATGTAATCATTATCGAACTGTAAACACATGCCCTTAATGATATATTATACACACTGTGCTCTACTGTAATTCAATATTAGAAATATTGCTCCTCATGCTGTAGCTTTGAGATCTTTTTAACAGCAATCAGTGCTGGTATAGTGTATATGAGCACATCCCCAGCCGCACCACAGAAAGAGCCTGGCCATGATGCTTTACATCAGCATGTGGCACAAGTAAATGTTGGCATGAGGAAAAAAAATAATCTGTGGACATAAGTGCCACCTCATCTGTGCCCATAAGCGTGGTCTCGTCTGTGCCTATTAGTGCAGCTTATCAGTGCCCATAAATGCAACCTCATCTGTGCCCATATGTGCGGTCTCTTCTGTGCCCATTAATGCAGCTTATCAATGCCCATAAATGCAACCTCATCTGTGCCCATAAGTGTGGTCTCATCTGTGCCCATAAGTGTGCTCTCATCTGTGCCTATAAGTGCGGTCTCATCTATGCCCACCAGTGCAGTCTCATCTGTGTCCACTGGTGCAGCTTATCTGTGCCCACCAGTGCGCTCTCATCTATGCCCACCAGTGCGGTCTTATCTATGCTCACCACTGAGGTCTCATCTGTGCCCACCAGTGCAATCTCATCTATGCCCATCAGTGTGGTCTCATCTATGCCCATCAGTGTAGTCTAATCTATGCCCACCAGTGCGGTCTCATCTGTACCCACCAGTACGGTCTCATCTGTGTCCACCAGTGCGGTCTCATCTGTGCCCACCAGTGCGGTCCCATCTATGCTCATTAGTGCGGTCTCATATATGCCCATTACTGCAGTCTCATCTATGCCCATCAGTGCGGCCTCATCTATGCCCATCAGTACGGTCTCATCTATGCCCATCAGTGCGGTCTCATCTATGCCCATCAGTGCGGTCTTATTTGTGCCCATTAGTGCGGTTTTATTTATGCCCACTAGTGCGGTCTCATCTATGTCCATTAGTGTGGTCGGTCTTATCTATGCCCATATGTGCAGAGCAGGGATAGTTAACGGACATCAGGCAGATGACAAAGCGGAAATCTCGGGCTTTGACAGGTCTTGTATATGAAAACACAGCTCGCTGTAACATCCTTCCTCCCGAACCGGCATTGTGATAGATAGTGCACTGTTCCGATGCCGTTCCAGTAGGTGGGAAGTTGTGACGATCAGTGTTTTCACATACAAGACCTGTCATCCGGCTGGTATCTGGTAACGATCCCAGCTCTGCACTGAGGGATAGCAGGTAGGCGGTGGAGAGGGGGCGGTGCTGGCAGGGAGCTGAGGAGGAGGAGAGGAAACCACCTCCATAGGCGGCACAGACCAGGGTCTGTGAGACCACTCCTCCCACCGCAGCAAGCGGGGACAGAAATAGAAGTCCCCTCTTGTTTGAGAGAACTACTAGTTGGAAGTGCCAAGACCGCTGGCTGAGGATGCAAGAGAATACCAGCCAGTGGTCTTACAAACAGGATATCACTGGGCAGTAACGGTTTTTCAGCAAAATCATCAGGCTACTGCAGAGGAACTACAGAGCTCAGAAGAAGATGGATGGCGTAGTTGGTAAAGGTAGGAGATCAGCTCTTAAAGCAGAAATGCCATAACCTTTTCTTAAAATGGCAATACATAAATCTAACATACACAACAGCCACCATTGTAGTTTTTTTATTTTGCTTTGTTTTCTTTTTGGTGTAGACCCTTATTGGTATTCAGCTGCCTGGTTAAGGGGCTCTCTAAGCTTCTCGTGTTTCACAAAACCTTTAACAACTTGAGATCTTTCCATGTGTCTAGCATGTCCAAACCTCAAGGGGTTAAAACAAGCACATGTCTTTTTTAGCATAGCTTGTTTTGTGCTGCTGGCTCCCAGCTTTTATGTAAAAGTGATTTGTTGGCTATAAAACCACTCAATCACTTTTATAGGACTGTCGCAGAGTCATTCTAGTTCGGAGTGCTTCTGGTTCACGGCTCTCAAAATCCCAGCTGAAAAGCCAGGTAAACAGCTGATTGAGCACAGCTATTTTCTTGTTTGGCTGCAGCAGAGAACAGAGGAGACGGGGAGTCTCTTCCTCCTGATTGGCTCAGATGCAGAGGCCATTGGCTCCTGCTGCTGTCAATCACAGCCAGTGAGGCAGGAACGGGGGGCGTGGCTGAGCCGTGCTCTTTGTGTTTTATGGATGCAGAGAACCTGCTCGGGAGTGAGCATGCACGAGTGCCCCCACAGCAAATGGCTTGCTATGGGGGCATTCGGCAAAGGGGAGGGGCCCAGAGTGCCAATGGAGGACCCGATAAGAGGAGGATCAGGGCTACTCTGTGCAAAACCACTGGATAGAGCAGGTAAGTATAACATGCTTTTTTTTCTCTTTAAGATATCTGAAAAACTAAACTGCTCTAGAGGGGAAATGGTTAAGGAGGATTGGGCTGCCTCCAGATGAGCCTGCTCTCTGTGCATTTCTATTTTTGTCCCATTGTTTGGAAATTCAGATAGTTTAGAACAGTTGTCTACAAATTTCATCTGGCAGGCTGGATTGCGCCCTTTGCTTGCCTTCATCTGTCCCTTGGGGCACTATTACCCCCCCTGCTAAGAGGCATTATTCCTCTCACTGACACCAACAATGACACAACATTCTTTTTTGCTGACACCCAAAGTGGGGCATTATTCCTCTCATTAGCAACAATTGGGCATGGCCAGCTAAAGGGGCCACATTTATCAGAGGTACTGAAGCAGCAATGTAGCTTCCATGTGTATTTGCAAATGTGTGCACAATGGTCCCTTCCAGTGGGAATGCCCCTGCACTGCAAGAGTTAAATGCTTGTTTAGGTCTAGCGGACTGCAAAAAGCACATACCCAAGCGCCTCTCCCGCAGGCGCCCTCCAGGCTGTATAACCAGCCCCCGCAGCCTCTTCTCTCCTATGCTCTGGCGGTTTCAGGTTCTCTGACTTCATCAAGTTCAATGCAGAGCCCATAGCCCTGCATTGGATGAGAAGACACAGAGAAAAAGCCCTAAAATGCATAGAGGAGAGTTCCAGCTGCCAGGAGAGTGGAGAGTTCCAGCTGCCAGGAGAGTGGAGAATTGGGTAAGTAAAACTCATTTTTGGGGCCACCTAGACCTAAATGAGTATTTAATCCTAGCAGTGCAGGTATAACCGTTAATATTAACCAGGCAGTAATATTGTAGAATTTTTATTAAAATAACTGAAAATAAAATTGGACTTACAGTATAAGAGCTATTGAGTGTATCACTCATTCAAAAAAAGAGAGTAATAAAGCAGAAGTGGTGAAGAGAAAGAGAACACACTACTGCTTCATTGTTTTAACTATTGTTCACATAGCCTCAGAGCAGGCTAAATTTAGACTGGCTTAGTTCCACTGAAAAAACATACTAACCTTTGTTCCTTTAACTGAACAAGTCAACAGGACATCACTTTTTTTTAGAGTTTTGATCAAATATCTTTTATTAGAAGTTTTTTGTAGGTTTTACAAAAAAGAAAAAAAATTTACACACGAGAGAAAAATAAAAAGGAGGGGATCAAGTAAAATGGACAGCAGCTTTGCAATCCTGAACAGTGCTAGCATACAGAACAGCTTAAAGTGGTTGTAAAGTCTGTGTGTTTTTCACCCTAATGCATTTTATGCATTAGGGTGAAAAACCTTTTTGGTGCAGCAGCCCCCCAGAGGCCCCCCCCCCCTTTACTTACCTGAGCCCGAACCGATCCCGCGCCGGGGACGAGCCTTGTCCCTGTAGCTGCCAGCTCTGGTCCTCATTGGATGGATTTTTAGCAGCGCAGCCATTGGATCCCGCTGCTGTCAATCAAGTCCAGTGACACGGTAGCTGGGAGGCGGGGCCGAGTCCCACTGTATGTGTGAATACACGGAACAGCAGGACTCGGGGGCGCGCCCGCATGGGTGAAAACCAGGGAAAGCGCATTCCTGGCGGGTCACTGGATGCAGAGGGGGAGTCAAGATCGCCGCCGAGGGACCCCAGAAGATGAAGATCAGGGCCACTCTGTACAAAACTGCTGCACAGAGGAGGTGAGTGTAACATGTTTGTTATTTAAAAAAAAAAAAAGGAGCCTTTAATATCACTTTAAGGCATATGGTTAACAAACCAAATAGCAGTCTCTGCATAATCAATAACATATCTAATGCACTAGGCTGATTATCCCATTAATATGCAGTACACTAAACTTTTTGTAAGTCTACACAAAATACAGCATTTAACTTTGATCACAAACCATACCTGCTATCACCTTTAACCTAGAACCTCCGCGGGCTTAGGTGGAGATAGTCCCGGCAAAGAGGCAAAACTCCATTGTGGAGAATATAATAGCTGAGCAGCTTTTTCATTACAGAATGACTTTTCATTGTGAAAAACAAATGATTGATGAGACATAGTTACAGAGTATTGGCTGTGCACTCCTGTGGCCAAAATGGCCTTTTAGCTTAATTGCTGGCATGCTGACTTATCAGCATAGGTAATCGGACAATTCTACATAAAATGGAAGACGTACAAAAGACAAATATGACTTCAACATGGCTGAACTACTTTTCAAATCACATTAAATATACAGTATCTCACAAAAGTGAGTATACCCCTCACATTTTTGAAAATATTTTATTATATCTTTTCATGTGACAACACTGAAGAAATGACACTTTTTCTACAATGTATAGTAGTGAGTGTACAGCTTGGATAACAGTGTAAATTTGCTGTTCCCTCAAAATAACTCCACACACAGCCATTAATGTCTAAACTGCTGGCAACAAAAGTGAGTACACTTTGAAAATGTCCAAATTGAGCCCAAAGTGTCAATATTTTGTGTGGCCACCATTATTTTTCAGCACTGCCTTAACCTTCTTGGGCATGGAGTTCACCAGAGCTTCACAGGTTGCCACTGGAGTCCACTTTCACTCCTCCATGACAACATCACGGAACTGGTGGATATTAGAGACCTTGCGCTCATCCACCTTCCATTTGAGGATGCCCCACAGATGCTCAATAGGGTTTAGGTCTGAAGACATGCTTGGCCAGTCCATCACCTTTACCCTCAGCTTCTTTAGCAAGACATTGGTCATTTTGGAGGTGTGCTTGGGGTCGTTATCATGTTGGAATACTGCCCTGTGGCCCAGTCTCCAAGGGCATGGGGATCATGCTCTGCTTCAGTAAGTCACAGTACATGTTGGCATTCACGGTTCCCTCAATGAACTATAGCTCCCCAGTGCCAGCAGCACTCATGCAACCCCAGACCATGACACTCCCACCACCATGCTTGACTGTAGGCAAGACACACTTGTCTTTGTACTCCTCACCTGGTTGCCACCACACACGCTTGATACCATCTGAACCAGATAAGTTTATCTTGGTCTCATCAGACCACAGGACATGATTCCAGTAATCCATGTCTTTAGTCTGCTTGTCTTCAGCAAACTGTTTGCGGGCTTTCTTTTGCGTCATCTTTAGAAGAGGCTTCCTTCTGGGATGACAGCCATGCAGACCAATTTGATGCAGTGTGCGGCATATGGTCTGAGCACTGACAGGCTGACCCCCCACCCCTTCAACCTCTGCAGCACTGCTGGCAGCACTCATATGTCTATTTTCCAAATACAACCTCTGGATATGGTGCTGAGCACGTGCACTCAAGTTCTTTGGTCGACAATGTCGAGGCCTGTTCTGAGTGGAACCTGTCCTGTTAAACCGCTGTATGATCTTGGCCACTGTGCTGCAACTCAGTTTCAGGGTCTTGGCAATGTTCTTATAGCCTAGGCCAGGGATCTCCAAACTACGGCTATCCAGCTGTTGCGGAACTACACGTCCCATGAGGCATTGTAAAATTCTGACATTCACAGACATGACTAGGCATAATGGGAATTGTAGTTTCTAAACAACTGGAGGGCCATAGTTTGGAGACCCCTGGCCTAGGCCATCATTATGTAGAGCAACAATTCTTTTTTTCAGATCCTCAGAGAGTTCTTTGCCATGAGGTGCCATGTTGAACTTCCAGTGACCAGTATGAGAGAGTGAGGGTGATAACACCAAATTTAAAACAACTGCTCTCCCATTCACACCTGAGACACTAATGAGTCATATGACACTGGGGAGGGAAAATGGCTAACTGGCTCACTTAGGGGTGTACTCACTTTTGTTGCCAGCTGTTTAGACATTAATAGTTGTGTGTTGAGTTATTTTGAGGGGACAGCACATTTACACTGTTATATAAGCTGTACACTCACTACTTTACATTGTGGTAGTGTAATTTCTTCATGAAAAGATATAATAAAATATTTACAAAAATGTGTGGGGGGTACTCGCTTTTGTGAGATACTATATATATATCCTTTACTATTAAAGCATTTGTTGAATAAATAGTACCCTAGACTGTGATTCCAAGAGGGAAATAAATCAAACACAGAGATACTTTCATTTAGTCATTTTTGCAGTGTCTTTTGTGGATCCAGGCGACTTTCCCTTCAAGTTTTGCAAACAAACTGTACAAGAATAGACACTGTATTGGGTCTCCAAACATTTCCTTATATATATATGTCTCTTAACAATCCACAAGTCACCTGGCTTTAGTTTTAGATCTTTCCAAACTGTTAGCATCTGGAATTGGGGAGAAAACACATAAATGAGTTTGTCAAAAATCTTAAAAGTTCAGCAACATTCTCTGTGAGATCCGAATGGAGGACTTCAGCTGCTGAGACAAAATATAAGTAAGTGAGTAACACACTCCCAAACCAAATCTCATAGCGAGAGAGTCCAATGTCCCCTTAGGGGCTTAATAAAATATAAGAAAACATTCAGGTAATAGTTTTCTAGTTTCTTACTCTACTTTTTCCGGTACATTGTAGACAGTGGGGGTATAAAAATAAAACCTCAAAACTTCTGGTAAGGACTCTCCTATAAAAATAGTTCTTCTGTTACTCTCTGTAGATTCTGGCACTCTGTACTTACAAACTACTGATAACACTTTTTACTACGGCGTTTGCAGTAGCATTTGCCACTGGACATACAGAAAACATGTCCATTCAGACAAAATGCATACTCGGAAGATCCTGACTTGGGCATCTGGATATATGTTTTTGTAATCTCTGGAAGGGATGTTCTGCTTTTGGTAACAGGTAAAACAAGAAGTAGCATACTATAAAAACAAATGTGGTGAACCCTGGCTCTATCCCACATTCATTACTAAGGCAGCCATAACTGCTTGTGACTGATGACACGGTCCATGTGTCAAGCTGAAGGGAAAAGAGTGGATGGCAGACATAAAAGATCACCTTTTTTCCAAAGTCCTGTTTCATAAGAAGTTTCCTTCTGTGGACCACTTGTTCTTCTCATTTTGGGGTCCTTAAAGTTTGAATATTAACCCCAGCTATACTTGGCCAGAACTATGGGGGAATCTGTGAGTTTCACAGACCCAGCAAGTGTCCGGGGCTGTAATGCAGCATCCTTAATCGCCTGTTCTGCTTCCATGTGTGAGTTTTAATGTTAGTATGGCTACCTCAGCAAGAGGCTGGAAGGCTGAAAACAGCCAATCAATTAACTTAGCATGCTTGATTGGTTTACTTGCCGAAGTAAAAACAACTTCTGACCCTTCTAATGGAACCAAAAGCTCTCCAAATCTCTACAATCTATATAAATATATACTCTCTTGATAGCTCACAGGCTTTGCTAAAGCATGGAGCTCTGCTTCTTGAGCTGGGGAAGAAGGATTTAATGACTCTGAATACAGTGTCCTTCTGGGGGATAAACTGCATACTCAGGATGGGTATTGCCATCTTTGGTATAAAACCGTGATCAAATCTACAAAAAATTCAAATATCTGGGTCTTCAGGGAGCGTGTCCTGCACTGTGCTCACAGCAGCCGATTCCTATGTCATCAATTTAACACGTGTGTTTAGATGTGTACATAAACAACAATACAAATTCATATTTTGAACTTTTCATTAGACAAATATTTAGTTAGCTGTTTGCATTATTTGCTGCGCAGAATGTGGGGCCATTAAAATTAAATATTTGACCAAAATAATGTCTGTAACTTTGTCCAGTAGCACCTTTCTACTGATATATTGGGGTGAACCCTTCATTACGGGGTCCAACTTGCATAAATATATTAAAATGGCTTGTTTTTTTCTATCATGCTGTTTGTGTAAAAACTCCAGTTTCATGTTTCAAAAAGACAACTTTTTCCTAACAATATTATAATTTCTCATTGCTTGCACTGTTGTTAGTTTTAGCTAAGTAACACAAGTTCTTAGTTTCCATCTGATATTATTTTACAGATGTCATAACATAATAAATGATAACAATACTGTACAGTCACGCAGAGATGTCCATAAATTCAGCCTGACCATGGTACTTACAAGGAAAAGGACATCATTTCACAATCCACACATTCTGCTTTGGATTTCAAATAAAATAAAAATAAAAACAAAAGCGCCAACAAACTGTATATGACAGAACAGATAGCTCTCAGCCAGATCAAAGACTATAAACCATCTGGCTGCAGGTGGCATCTATCCTAACAGGGTTGTGGACATGATGTGATGGGTCTGTTATATTTTAATTGTATTAATTACTCTCACATCGTTATTATCAGACCTTTAGATTTCATTTTTGTAGAAAAACTTCTTATGTATCCTATCCACCTTGGCTGTGTTAAATATTATGGCAGCTGTATTCCAATTAACAACCTTCATTTTACCATGTTTGGAAAATAGATTCAAAATAATTGTGTTCACATTGTTTATCATTAGATTAATTAACCCGGCACATTTTGTTATTAATGTTTTACCTAAAAAACAGAAATTAGCATGGATGTCTTTCCAGCTTATCACTAATTCACAGACTCATGTCTCATCCAGCACATTCTTTCATGAGAAAGGGAAAAGGGAGGGGGGGTCACAGCTGCACAGAGCACACATATGTGGGACTAAAGGTGGGACTAAAGGTTCCAGCACACATACACAATTATCTCTATAAAATCGCTTACATTGTTCCTATTTGTACACAACACATGCATGTGGTTCTCACTTTCTTTTAACGCTCTTCAAAATTTCTCTGCTTGTTAGTTTTTCCTCCCTAAATTCAGTTCTCCTTTTTTTGTTCTGATATCCCTTGCATCCCATGCACTGTAATCCCATATTTAACGTACTCTAGCTCTTATGATCAGACGGGCACTGGCAGCCATATTGCTCATCCCATCTTCCCTCTCTGACAACATATAAAGTGCTCTGTTTTGACTCTCATTTCTCTGTTTTAGAATTTACTAGTTGTAGTGCCTGACCCTAAATTCATCCCTTAATTTAACATCACACTGTCCCTTTCTGTCTAGTGTTAATTGTCTGTCACCCTTCATTCATCCTGCTCACATTGATAGCTGTTCCTCTAGCTGTTTAATCTGCATGATTCTTAGTTCTTTGATAATCTTGTTACCCATTTTGGACTTTGGTACCCAATGTGGATCGCTGTCCACTCTAACCATTTATCTAGGGGCTCAGTATAGGTAGGAACTGCACTTTTGATTTATATATATGTATAGTGCTCCTCTTGCACTGGGCATTCTTTGAAGGTCTCTTACCCTTCATTCCCTTACTTAATTTAATGCCCATAATGACTGGCTAGTCTTCTCTCTTCTCTACTTGTGCCTATACCCTCTTGCCTCTAAATTGCTTTATGTAGCAGATGTGTACTTCATATAACCTGTGAACAGCACTATTCTTCTATTATTATGTATAACACTCTGATGGACAGTGGACAGTGACGACATAACATATAACCACCAATCAATAGAATTTGATTAAGGGGAGTAAAATAGGTACCCTTTGTCCCGAAAATGACTTGCCGGTTAAGGAAGTCTGATAACCCAAATGTAAGCAAAAGGCTTACCTCAGCCGGCTGAATATCAGAAATTCCTGGCTCATCTCAAGCTCCTCGTTTCGAATTCTAGGGTCACCTGTAAATCCCCTCCTGGCTGGCTCGCCATCTGACCTGGAATTTTATAGATAGGCAACTCCTATCCTCATATTGATTAGTGGCTCTAAATTAATAACAACTACTGCAGTAGGGAACAGACACAAAAGATACACTCAGCATCTTTCCAAATAACTGTTCTGCTTTATTGTGACGCAATTAAAGGTTTTTATACCTATGATTATTTACAATTATACTGGTATGGTAGCAAGGGGTGTAATATAGACAGGCTAATTCTAATCAGGACAGAAAGAATGAAAGAATGCAAACATAATGAAAACATTATTAGTGCCGTGTGCAATACATACAAAACATAATACAATTATATACAGAACTTACACATTTCCTTTACATAAAGCATTGATCATGTCAATTGTTATACGTTTTAACTTTGAAAAATCCGCAGAGGCACTAATGCCAGCTCAGCTAAAACAGGGGTCTACAACCATGGATCCCACAACTACTCAAATCTGCGAGGAGTACCCCTTTGTTGATATATGTGGCGCTCATATGACGGCGGAGCGGTAAACCTCTCGTTCTGGGACGACGTCATATGACGTCGTCCCTTTAAGCCGGGATTGCGCGCGATCAGGCGCGCGCATCCCGGCTCTGTCGGTGTCGGCGCGTCCCCAGAACACACCGCCTCACCGACGGGGGTGAACAGTCATTGGCCATGGCTGTTTACCATGTGATCGGCTGTGACGAAGTCACGGCTGATCACAAACGGCACTTCCCCCATTTGCACGGCGCACGCGCGCAATCGGGAGCGCGCTGCACGTCGGCGGAGTGTTCCCAGGGAACACTGCCTGTCACCGACACTGGTATCAGCCGCCGGCTGGTGGCTGTTACCTTGTGATCGGCTGTGATCTACTTCACAGCCGATCACATCCAATGTAAACAGAGCGGTAACTCACTGTTACCAGCTCTTCTCTCCTCACACAATTTCCAGTGTGAGGAGAGAAGAGCTGGGATCAGTGAGTTACTGATCTGTACCGTAAAAGCACACACTGTCACATCCCCCCTGCCCCCCACCAATGCACCTGTCACCCAACAGTTACCCCATCTGCCCCATAAAGTGTACCTGTCATCATAAAGTGTACCTGTCATCAGATTGTCATCATAAAGTGCATCTGTCACCCGTCAGTGACCGTGGCCTGTCACCCATCAGCGACCATGGCATGTCACCCGTCAGTCACGTGGCGTATCATCCATCAGCGACCGTGGCCTGTGACTCGTCACCCGTCAGTGACCGTGGCGTGTCACCTGTCAGTGACCGTGGCGTGTCACCCGACAGTGACCGTGGCCTGTCACCCGACAGTGACCGTGGCGTGTCACCCATCAGTGACCGTGGTGTGTCGCCCATCAGTTAACGTGGTGTGTCAACCGCCACACATCAGTGACCGTGGCCTGTCCCCCAACACTGACCGTGGCCTGTCACCTGTCATCCATCACTGACCATGGCCTGTCACCCATCAGTGACCACCGCCAGTCACCCGTGGCCTGTCACCCATCAGTGACCACCGCCAATCACCCATCAGTGACCGTGACCAGTCACCCATCAGTGACCACCACCAGACACCCGTCACCCATCAGTGACCACCGCCAGTCACCCATCAGTGACCACCGCCAGTCATTCGTCACCCATCAGTGACCACCGCCAGTCACCCGTCACCCATCAGTGACCACCGCCAGTCACCTGTCACACATTAGTGATCACCGCCAGACACCGGTCACCCATCAGTGACCACCGCTAGACACCCATCACCCATCAGTGGCCACCGCCAGACACCCATCAGTGTCCACTGCCAGACACGCGTCACCCATCAGTGACCACCGCCAGACATGTGGCACCCATCAGTGACCACCACCAGTCACCCATCAGTGACCACCGCCAGTCACCTGTCACCCATCAGTAACCTCCATCCGTCACCCATCAGTGACCACCGCCAGTCACCCGCCACCCATCAGTGACCACTACCAGACACCCGGCACCCATCAGTGACCACAGCCAGTCACCCGTCACCCATCAGTGACCACAGCCAGTCACCCGTCATCCATCAGTGACCACAGCCAGTGACTACCCACAGTCCACCGCCAGTGAC
>BLSH010524993.1:1663718-1692160 GCA_018402905.1 Glandirana rugosa | reverse complement strand
GGCTCTCTGGTACTCTTTTTTGTCGGTGTTCTCGGAGTAACAAGGTTCGTTGGAGACGACGGTCTCATGCCTTAAGTTACCGCATTAGCCGTTGACAAGAACATGGGACGAAGTACCTATACTCCGAAAACCGTCGCCATCCTCGCACGCTCTTGCAGTTTATGGGAAAATTTCCACAGGTAGTAGAAAGAACCACCGGTAGTGTAGGCGATCCGCCCACAGACTCAACCGTCTTAACAGGACGTTCAAAGGAATGGATCAGGAAGTATTCCTGTTCCGCCAGAACGCGGGCAGAGGAAGCAACACTGATAGCTGTTGGATCATCAGACCAGAGGATCATTGACCTGGTGGCTTCGGGCCCCGGCCCTGACATTGGGGAAGTCATTTCTTCCCCTGAATTGGTCGATAGTCACAACGAAGGAGACGGGCGCAAGACCGCCTTGTCCTTATGAAGGACTAGGTAAGGAAACTTGCAGGACAATTCTGCCAACTCAGACACCCGCCTAGCGGATGTGATGGCCACCAAGAAAGATGATGGACACCTTTAAAAGGGTATTTGACGTTCTCGCACGCTCCTACCGCTGCCAAAAGCCTCATATCCATGAAGCAGGGTACAAGAACAGTTGCCGATTACGCCATTGAATTCCGTACTCTGGCAGCAGAGGTTGCTTGGAACAATGAGGCTCTTGTGGCTGTTTTTTCTCATGGTCTCTCGGATAACATCAAAGATTAGATAGCAGCCCGGGACATACCTACTGAGCTGGAGAGGTTGATCACGTTTGCCATTCTCATTGACTCCAGACTCCGGAAGAGACCTTCATTTAAGGAGCGCTTGAGGAAGCCTTCTGTACATTTGGCTCTGAGCTTTGTAGTCCCATCTGTGCCCCCCTCACCTCCCATACCTCCTGGTTCCGAGCCTGTCAGTAAAGTTGAACCCATGCGGTTGTGCTTCACACGTCTCTTTGCGGATGAGAGAGCCTTTAGGAGGAGGGAGAGATTGTGCCTTTATTGTGGCCAGGCAGGTCACTTTTTGAAGTCTTGTCCTACCCGTCCGGGAAATGCCTGCACTTGAGGTCCTGTAGGGGACAGACCTTAGGGGGCATTGTTACGTCCCCAGTTATCCAGGAGGATAATCCCCTGGTTCCGGTTACCCTTTCTTGGTCTGAGTTGTCCATCGAGATATAGGCTTTAACAGACTCTGGGGCTGCAGGCCTGTTCATAGATAGTGCCTTTGTGTCTAAGCACTCGATCCTGCTGCAGATTCAGGCTACTCCACATGCCATTGAAGCTATTGATGAGAGACCTCTACAACCTGTATAGGTAACTCATGAGACTGCTCCGTCGACCATGGCCATAGTGGCTCTTCACCATGAGATAATCCAATTCCAAGTAATTTCCTCTCCACATTTTCCGGTGGTTATTGGTTATCCTTGGTTACAGATGCACAACCCCTCTTTTGATTGGCTTCATGCTGAGGTTCTTTCCTGATCGCCACAATGCAGTAAGACATGTTTTCAGAAAGTAGCTAAGGTCTTGTGTATCTCTTCACTCTCCTCCCTGTCGGAGGAATACCGAAAATTTAGCGATGTCTTTGATAAAGGCCAAGCCGGCAGTTTGCCTCCACACCGGTCGTATGATTGCGCAATTGACCTTCAACCTGGTTGGGTCTACCCTTTGTCTGTCTCGGAGGATAAAGCCATGGGGGAGTATGTCGCAGACACACTTTCTAGAGGGTTCATCCGCAAATCCTCGTCTCCTGCTGGTGCTGGCCTTTTCTTTGTGAAAAAGAAGAGCGGCGAGCTGAGACCTTGTATCAATTGTAGGGGTCTCAATCGCTTCACGATTAAGAACGCTTATCCGAATCCGTTGATTACGGAGTTATTTAATCGCCTCAAGGGAACAACGGTTTTTCACGAAGCTTGGTCTGAGAGGGGCATACAATCTCATGAGGATCAAGGAGAGCGATGAGTGGAAAACTGCGTTTAATACCAGGACAGGCCATTACGAATACCTCGTAATGTCGTTTGATCTTTGCAACGCCTCTTGCAGTTTTTCAGGAATTCATCAACGATGTCCTTCGAGATAAGTTACAGCAACGTGTGGTGGTTTATCTCAACGATATCCTCATATATTCCAAGTCCCTAGAGAGCCACCACACAGATGTCTGCCGTGTGCTTCAGAGCCTGAGAGATAATAACCTTGTTATTGTAAATTGTAGAAGAGCGAGTTCCATCGTGAACAGTTTAAATTCCTGGATTATGTCATTTCACACCTGGTTTTTCGATGGACCCAGGAAAGCTATTGGTAGTTCTACAGTGGCCCCGACCCGTGGGTTTACATCCACTACAATGTTTTCTTGGCTTTGCCAATTATTATCAGAGGTTTATTCATAATTTCTCATCTTTGGTCAAGCCCCTGACTGATATGGCCAGAAAGAACGGTAACCCACAGATTTGGTCTCCAGAGTTCATTAAGGCCTTTGAAAGTCTCAATGCTGTCTTTGTTTCTGCTCCTGTGTTGGTATATCCGAATCCTACATTACCCTTCATCCTTGAGGTTGATGCATCTGAGACTGGAGTTGGTGCCCTCCTGTCCCAGCGTCCCAACTCCGAGAGCGCTATGCATCCTTGTGGCTATTTTTCCAAGAAGTTGTCTCCTGCGGAATGCAATTACAAGATTGGGAACAGAGAGTTGTTAGCGATCATTTTAGCTCTTAAAGAATGGAGACATCTTCTTGAGGGTATGTGAAATATATAAAACTGCGCTTAGGATGAAAAAATTAAATCACTATATAAAAAAATTCACATGTGGAACTGCAGCCTATCAACAACTCCCCCTAGAGGGAGCAGCTAAAATAAAAATGTAGAGAAATGGCGCTGTCCCAAATAATACCACAACCTCATAAAGCAATAATACTGTGCGAAAAAATAACAACAATAACTATTAATCACCCTGCGAGCAGGCAGATACAAATATAACCATCAACTGTAAATCAAAAAGTGCAAGGTGCAAAATCTCAATAAATATTCAAATCAGTAAAAAACAGTCTCTTTCTTCAAAAATTCAATGTGATCCATATAATTTTTCTTAAAAAGATGTGCAGTAAAAAATAAAAGAAGTTGCTCTCAGTGAAGGAAAGCCTATAAAAATGTCATTTGAATCATCTTCTATGTTCCTTGCATAAGAACCATGAAGAGACAGTATAGTATCTTGGAATATTCATATAAAGTGACTTTCGTGCTCCTTATTGTGTAATCAAGGTGACTTCCACACGTGCTCCCCCTCTTGGGTCCCTACTCCCCACATTTCCACACCCCTACAGGGGTAATGCGCGTGGGTAATTGGGATCTTTATGCGCTGTGTTCTGCTCCTTTTTCTCCAACAGCAGCCACAAGTCCTTGTAATCCTCTTGGCCAGCCAGTCAGCTCAGATAAGAAAAAATAGGGAACCCACTAGTGTAGTATCTTCATGAGTAAATTTATTAGACAGTCTTGTATATAAAAAAATGGGGACGTTAAAAACAGTCCCACAGATGGGGTGAAACATTGAATAAGTCTGTGGGACTGTTTTTAACTTCCCCATTTTTTTATATACAAGACTGTCTAATAAATTTACTCATGAAGATACTACACTAGTGGGTTCCCTATTTTTTCTTATCTGAGCTGACTGGCTGACCAAGAGGATTACAAGGACTTGTGGCTGCTGTTGGAGAAAAAGGAGCAGAACACAGCGCATAAAGATCCCAATTACCCACGCGCATTACCCTGTAGGGGTGTGGAAATGTGGTGAGTAGGGACCCAAGAGGGGGAGCACGTGTGGAAGTCACCTTGATTACACAATAAGGAGCACGAAAGTCACTTTATATGAATATTCCAAGATACTATACTGTCTCTTCATGGTTCTTATGCAAGGAACATAGAAGATGATTCAAATGACATTTTTATAGACTTTCCTTCACTGAGAGCAACTTCTTTTATTTTTTACTGCACATCTTTTAAGAAAAAATATATGGATCACATTGAATTTTTGAAGAAAGACTGTTTTTCACTGATTTGAATATTTATTGAGATTTTGCACCTTGCACTTTTTGATTTACAGTTGATGGTTATAATTGTATCTGCCTGCTGGCAGGGTGATTAATATTTATTGTTGTTATTTTTTCGCACAGTATTATTGCTTTATGAGGTTGTGGTATTATTTGGGACAGCGCCATTTCTCTACATTTTTATCTTCTTGAGGGTACCACTGTTCCGGTTCTCATTTTGACTGACCTCAAGAATCTCACATTGTTGTCTTAGGCTAAACGCCATTACCCCAGGAGGGTGTGATGGGCTCTGTTCTGGTCAAGCTTCAATTCAACGCGTTAATCTATCTGCTTTTTGTCGCATCATCCACTTGTAGTGGACACTTATTTTGGATGTTTATTTCACCATTGATGATTTGAAATAAAGTGGACTCTATTCATCATACTCCTCGAGTTCTGTCTACACCTCTTTTTGGATTGATCGATCTGGCGACTCACGGACCTGACTTGCACTGAAGGAGTGGGGCATTACAGATTTTCACCTGGAACGGTCAGACCTTTCCTGTTTCTAGGTTTTGACCACGTTTACTTTGTTTTAATTCTGTCTTGGTCTGATTCATGGTTCCTGACAGAGGGGACAGTGAGTAAAGGCATGGAACAGGATTTGAGAATTGTTCCCCAATCTAGCAGCTAAAACATGCAGCTGTTCTGCCGTATCAATGGGCTGCTTTGGAATAAAGTTAATTTCTTTTGACTGACTAGCTGGATAAAAGGGATTTACTGGAAAATTACCCTCTTTTATAGAATAATGCAAATGATCTATGTTTCTATATCGTCCATGTCTACTATGAATATAAAGCTGCACCTAACTTGTATTATTTCTACCACCTGTGATCTTAATATAAAATAAATCTCTTAAGGAGCATGGGACCCCCTCATAATCTGGGTAGGTGTGCAGAGACTATACCATTGCAATCTGAGACCTGTAAGAAACAGTGGGATAGTTTCTAATTTCAGTATCTCCAAAAGAATGGAATATCCCTCTTGGGCAGCCCACTAAAAACATGTACATTTGCACTTAAGTCTTAGTGAGTGAAAATGCAATTCTTAATGAACTTGTCAAAAAGTTTACCCCTTTCTTTTAATCATTAGACACATTTTACATGGTAGCAAAAAATAACATACAGTGGTAGGACCTTTTTATAGGTTTTTTTCAAAGCTCATTGCTTATGAAATTATAATTTCACAGGGAAATAAAGTGATATAACTGAACTGCACAGAGTGATAATCCCATAATCTAGTGATTATCTCATCATGGGAGGGACTGAAAGAGAATAGGATTATCATCTTAATGCTGGCATATAATTGAGAAAACAAGCCTGTGCTCCAAGGCCAAATGTCATCATATGTTTTGTCGGTTAATTTATGCTGTTCCCACACTTACATAGTTACATAGTCAGTCAGGATGAAAAAAGACACAAGTCCATATAGTTCAACTGAAAAAAACCCCCAAAAAAACTGAAAAATTATATATAACCATACAATCCCATATACAATCCTTCACTCACAGTTGATCCAGAGGAAGGCAAAAAAACCCCCAGCAAAGCATAATCCAATTTACTATAGCGGGCGAAAAAATTCCTTCCTGATCCCCCAAGAGGCAATCGGATTCACCCTGGGTCAACCTTACCTAAAAATGTTAGTACCCAGTTATATTATTTACATTATTATTATTAATATTATACAGGATTTATATAGCGCCAACAGTTTGCGCAGCGCTTTACAATATTAGGGCATACAGTAGAATTACAATACAATTCAATACAGGAGGAATCAGAGGACCCTGCTCGTAGCTGTGGAGCTTGCTTTCTAGGAGGGAGGGACAAGTGATACCAAAGGGCAATAACTTTGGAGGTTGAGCTGATTGAGAAAATAAAAAGTGTAGTTGTTAGGTGGCGACAGGATAGGCTTCCCTGAAGAGAAAAGTTTTCAGAGATCGCCTAAAAGTGTATAGATTTGGGCACAGTCTGACAGATTGGGATAGGGAATTCCAGAGGATGGGAGAGGCTCGGGAGAAGTCTTGGAGGTGATGAGGGAGCTGGAGAGCAGGAGGTCTTGGGAGGAACGAAGAGGATGATTAGTTCAGTATTTTGGGACTAGGCTGGTGATGTAGCTGGGAGCAGAGTTGTGGATGGCTTTGTAGCTTACTGTTATATTTTGAATTTAATTTGTTGGGCGAGTGGCAGCCAATGGAGGGATTGGCAGAGAGGGGTGGCAGACAGTGAACGGTTTGTGAGGTGGATGAGTCTAGCAGCGGCATTCATGATGGACTGGAGGGGGATAGTCTATTTAAAGGTAGGCCAATGAGGAGGGAGTTGCAGTAGTCGAGGCGAGAGATGACCAGAGAGTGAATCAGGAGCTTTGTGGTGTCATTGGCTAGGATGGGACATATTTTTGAGATGTTGCGGAGGTTGCTGCGGCAAGCCTTAGAAAGTGATTGGATGTAGGGCCAAAAGGAGAGTTCAGAATCCAGGATAACACCAAGCACCCTAACATGTGGGGATGGGTGGATGGTTGTGCTATTGCTCTTGACAGAGAAGTCAGGGGAAACGGCACATGGGAGAGAAAATATGAGTTTGGTTTTGGACAAGTTGAGTTTGAGGAAGTGGTGTGACATCCAGGCAGATATGTCTGTTAATAAGTTAGTGATGCATGAGGAGACTGATGGAGTGAGTTTAGGGCTGGAGAGGTAGATTTGGGTATCGTCAGCTTAGAAATGATATTGAAAGCCGTGGGAGGCTATCAGCCGGCCCAGGGAAGAGGTGTATATTGAAAATAAGAGAGGTCCAGGATCAGAACCTTGGGGGACCCCGACAGAGAAAGGAAGTGGAGAGGAGGAGGTAGAATTGTACGTGACACTGAAGGTGCGATGGGATTGGTAGGACGAGAGCCACTGAAGAGCACAGCCACGAAGACCGAGGGAGTAAAGTTTTTTGAGGAGGAGGGGGTGGTCAACTGTATCAAAGGCAGCCGAAAGGTCCAGAAGTAGGAGTACAGAGTAGTGTCCATTGGTTTTTGCAGTTAGTAGGTCATTTGTGAGTTGTAGAAGGGCAGTTTCTGTGGAGTGTTGAGGGCGAAATCCAGATTGAAGGGGGTCAAGAAGGTTATTCTTAACAAGGTGGTCTCTCAGTTGGTTGTAGACCAGGCGTTTGAGGGGTTTGGAGGAAAAGGGGAGCAAGGAGATAGGTCGTAGTTTGTTAAGATCAGTAGGGTCCAGGGATGGCTTTTTGACTATGTGGGTGACCAATACATTAAGGAAAGAATCCAGGCCTTTTTTTAAAGCAATCTACCGTACTGGCCAAAACCACCTCTGGGGGGAGTCTTTTCCACATTTTCACAGCTCTAATTGTGAAGAAACCTTTTCGTATTTGGAGACAAAATCTTTTTTCCTCTAGACATAAAGCCAATCGATAAACTGCTCTTCCTGATTGATCACGGCTGAACACATGGTAAATGGCTTCCGATGGAAGCTCTATACCAAGATGGGTAATGCGGTGTGTCAGACTGACACACCACACTACCGATTGTCGCGATGCTCGCCCTCACGGGCGCGTGATAGCGGGTTATCCTGGCGGACATTATATGACGTCCGGTCAGGATAACTGAACCACCGCCTGGCTGTCATTTTGCTATAGGCAGGGCGGGACGTGGTTAAATTTGTCACAGCTTTGTAGGTCACAAACATTATAGATGTACATTTTGCACTTAAAGGCTAAGTTCACCTTTAAAGAAAAATAAATGCACACATTTTGTGAAATTGAAAAAAATAAATTTATTAATTTTTTTGTTGGGAGCCTGTAAAGCATCGCACCCAAGATCAGCAGATCTGGGGTGCAATGTCAGGCTCTTGCAGACTGTCGGTACACTGTCAGCCTATACCTCCGATAAGGGCAGGCAGTTCCTGTACTCCAGGAAGCTCAATGTACTACAACAGCGTTCACCAGCGTCCTCGCAGTTCATCGAGAACTACAACGGCTGATGATAATTTATAGTACATTCACAGAACTCTGTGAATGAATGACACAGCCATGTCAAATTTTGACAGCCGGTGTGAGGAGAAGGTCCCCCGCCCTCTTTCATGGGGGGGGTAGATCGGGGGTGATGTGATGGATTCTCATCATAAGTACCAGTGTAACGTGTAACCTATTGAGAGAGGCAAACTTATCCTAACTGCTTCCCGCCCACGTCATTGTAAAATGACGGTCGGGCAGGAACCCCATTGTTATGGGAGGACGTCATATGACTCTGCGGCGCAATCTGTCACCCACTGTGTCTATCGGACACAGCGGATGACTGATCAGTGTGCCAGCCCGTTGCCGGTACCTTCTGACCACTGTGATCAATCACAACAGATCACATGACAGTCAGTTGTCAACAATGAATGGCTTCATTTCATGCCATTTATTGTATACAATTGTGTTGGTAGCTGTGATTGATCACAGTGATCACATGGTACAGAAAAAAAAAATATTTTTTTTAAACATTTTTTAAAATATTTAATTTTTTTCTTAAATACTGTCACTAGTCAGTGTTCCTGGTCACTGCCACACCATATGATGAAGCTACTAACTGCTAGTGACAGTATGTAAAAAATACAGTGTCTAGTTTCCCCAAAAACCATTCAGTGGGTATTTGTACTGTCCTGGCGTTTTCTCAGAAAAGCCGTCAGTACATCAGGATTGATCGATTTTCAGATATACTGTATATACCATAGTTTGTGGGCTCTATACCTTTTCTACAGACAGATAATATACACTGATTTGGGTTATTTTCACAAAAGAAATGTAGCAGAATACATTTTGGTCTAAGTGTATGAAGAAAGATTATTTGCAAAATTTTATAAAATAAACAAAAGAAAAAAAACAAAAAAGAAGTGTTTTTTCAAAAGTTTTGGCCTTTTTTCCTTTATTTATCATAAAAACAAAAATAACAAAACAGTGGTGATTGAATACCACCAAATGAAAGCTCTATTTGTGTGAAAAAAATTATAAAATTTTCTTATGGGTACAGTGTTGCATGACCACGAATTGTCATTCAAATTGCGACAGCGCTGCCTGAAAGCTGAAAATTGGCATGGGCAGGAAGGGGTAAAAGTGCCCCGAATTGAAGTGATCTCTAGACCAGTGGTCTCCAAACTGCGGCCCGGGGGCCGAATGTGGCCCTTTGCTTGCCTTTAGCTAGCCCTTGGTGCACTATTCCACCAACTGACACCATCAGTTTAACACTATTTCTCCCTTTAAACCGATGATGGGGCACTTTCATCTCCCACTGGCCAGTCTGGCCCCCTAAAGACTGAATGACAGTAAAGTGGCCCTTTGCTTAGAAAGTTTGGAGACCCCTGCTCTAGACAAAACATATTTATCTAGTTTTGGATAGAGTATAAAAGGGTTGGAACTATTTGTTCTGTTGATCATTGCTGTGGGAAAGAAAGCAAAGGAGGTTCCAAAAGTTACCATTGCCACCAAAAGAGAAAAAATAACTGTCAAAGGTGGGATTGTGATGGCTTTGTAGAGAAGACTGTCTTCTTCCTGTTGTATCTCTGAGGACAGGAAGTGCAGGTAAATCTCACATATGGGGAAAAAGAATGATAAATCTAATGGAGTAAGCAAGGTTTATATAACCTCTGTCAAAAAAAAACAAAAAAAAACTTTTGGCTGGATTTGCATTTCCATTAGTGACATTAACAGAAGTCTTTGTGGCTTTTAATTTAGGGCTCTGCAGATTGTCAATAAACGTTCATATCTGAGTACTTCTGTTTATTCAAAAAGGTTGCATGCCCACCGGTTTATGGCCACAGAAATGTGCACAAAAATGCAGCTGGATGAAACTTAGTGTTTGTTTTGCTTGAAATACCTGGTCGTGAAATTTGGATCTGGGATATCCTTGAAAACATCAAAAATACAATATAGCATATTTAAAATACAGTAGCACATGCAAAATGGCAACATAAGTAAACAGTAAAGTGTTTTTTTTTTTTTAAAGTAAAGTTGTGAACCGGGCAACCAAGCTACATCCTAGGCCACTTTCACAATGAGGAGCTTTCCAGGCGTTTTTTAGCTAAAAATAACGCCTGTAAAACACTTCAAAAATGCCCCCCAATCCACCCCAATGTGAAAGCCCTGAGTGCTTTCACGCTGGGGCAGTGCCACTTGCAGTATGTTACAAAAAGTCCTGCAAGCAGCATCTTTTGGACGGTACGGTGAGCAGTGTTTTCACCGCTCCTCCACTGCCCCTGCCTTTGAAATCAATGGCTAGCGCTTCCGAAGCGGCGGCACACCGCCTTGGAAGCGCGGTGCACCGGCACTTTTTCAAATATAATGTTTATTATTGCCAGTGTCCGGCAAGGGTAAAACAACAGCATAAACAGTACATAGTCAGGTGCAGCAAGGAAATAATAAGTTGATTATAATAACATCTTAAGCGTCTGTGCGTAGTACATTCTAGGACACGGGTTAACGTGACCCTTTGCAACATCTCTACTTATTGAGAGTGTATCTGGGACTGCTCTCATCGTGATCCAAATAACATTGCAGAACCCCAGCCCGACTACATTTTCCATTTACTGATCATAAAGAAGAAAGAGAAAAAAGGAAAAAAGAGTAGTAAGGGTAATAAGTTGTACTGGGTAAAACAAAGAAAAGAAAATTAGCAAGGAGGGTGACTAAGAGAGGGAGAATAAAACAAAGAAAACAGAAAAGACCACATAAAAAGTGAGGAGAGGGAGGGGGTAAGAGGGGGGGTTGTACGGAGGGACAACGGAGATGCTGAATACCTTCGGCTATTGGTCAGATCAGACTATCATGGGGTGTTTTGCTCGAAAAGGGCTTTGCCTTGGTCAGAAAGGAGGAACATATTCCATGCTCCCCATGTCTTAGTGTATTGTTCGCGTTTATGTTGCGAGGTCAGGACTAAATCTTCCATTCTATTTATATCTTCTACTTTGTATAGATAAAATGATAGATGATCAGTGTAAGGGACCATGGACCAATCCCATCCCAATATGTCAATATGAAAGAGAAAAATTATATGTAGGTAACCACAACTCAACTTATTAGAGTATGTACCTCGGGACTTTATGTGGATTGGTATTAGGTCCAAGTGAGCACAACATATTTCAGTTTAAAAACAGATCTTTATTGCATACATGTATAAAACGTATTTGATACAATCGTATCTGAATTTGTGAGCAATATAGTATATAACAACACATTTGGTCATATATAAAAACAAAAGCAGGTGGAATGACAATCAACGTTTCACAATTTTCATTGCTTCTTCAGGATTAATTCCACCCTTCATATTCATCTATTAATCAAACATAAGCCGTCAGTGACAATTCCTATATGATTGTACATAGATTTTACAGTATTATGTTTAAAATGTGCTCACCCATCTTGGTTTAATGGCCCCGCAGGACAGCGCCACACGTACCAGCCATAGCCGGACAGATCACTGCAGACCCCACAGGTGGGTAGCGCCAGGTCCACCTACCCTAACTCTGGATGGAAAATCTACAATAGAAACATGCCCATTCAGAGGAGATCCTTTCCATAACAGAATGTATCTATTTAGCCTCCAGGGATACGGTTTATATCCATGTATCCCCTGCTCTCTAGCCCCCGGACCACGCAATCCTGCGCTTCCTGACGGGTAAAGGAGAGAGCCAAAGGAGCTTCAAACCTATTCAACTGGGGCCTCCAATTATCCAGATATATATACTCCTACTACTCCGGTATTCTCCCCACCCTTGATATATCCCCATGGTTAGGTAGCCGACAGCCTATGTCAAATGATTCCAAAAGGGGGGGGGAGAGAGAGAGAGCCTACTCACCAAAGCCTTGCCAGACCGGGGACCTACAGCAGCGGGACATGCCTGCCTCCCTGCCTTGCTGTGTCCCCGGTCTATTTGAGGGTTGTCCACACGGAAGTGACCGAACCTCTCCCGGCGTCACTTCCGTGTTGGTGTCTAATGGACGGCGCATGCACGGTGTCCCGAGCAACGGCCGATACAACGCAGCCGCCATATCTAGGGACTGCACATACCACCGCCTCCCCCAGGTGTATATTCACCTGGGGGGGATGGGAACGGGGAAGGTGTCCCACACAGGACTACTCCACTTTCCCCAGACATCCTAGATAGCCATCCATGATAATGTGAGGTGCAGTGATCACTTCCCAGCCCAGGCCTTCGCATAGCACCACCTACTGGGCTTACAATAAAAGTGCATTTAATTTTCAAAAGATGACAATCTCATAGGAAAGAACACATATAACAACAATCACATGTATAATTACATACTTGAAACCCATACTTTTAATCTTGTACAGTCATAAAGATCAGTCACAAATTTAGTCTTGATTTATGGGGTAATCTCATATCCTACAACAACAGGTACCACTTATAGGCTAACCTGAGACAGAGGGTAAAAACCAAATACCATCTAGAGGAAAACGTTAAACGTAAGGGAAGTGTTGAGGCCTGGGATTTCAGTAGCCCTTTGGTTATAAATCCATTTGGCTTCCTTCCTTAAAATAGCTGCATCAAAATTGTCCCCCCCCCCCCCCCCCGGGGGGTAGGGGGGATTTTTTCCAATGCAAAAAATGATATATAGGAGGGGTAAAAGCTATGATTGAGTCCTAAGTGTTTACAGATAGGGGTATATAACAAGCCAACATCCACATAATACAGGTGGTCCTGTATTCTTCTACTGAGGGTCCTTTTAGTTTTTCCTATATAAGAGGCCCCGCATTTACAATTGGTCATATACACCACTCCCTCAGTTTGACAATCTATATAGGTTTTTGGTTTGATATGTCCCCCCCCTGGGTAATGGGTAGACCGTACCTTCATTTATCCAGGGACATTGTGTACATGCTCCACATCTAAAAGTACCCTGTCCTCCTACGGCACCCTCCATGGGTGCCAGGGGGATAAGGTGACTATGAACCAGTCTATCCCTCAGCGATTGGGACCTCCTATAGACCACTTCTGGAAGATCCCTAATATATTTAGAGATAACATTATCATCTGCCAGGAAGTGCCAGCTCTTTAACAACAGGTCCTTAAATGCCTCCTGTTGGTTACTGAACGTAGTGACCAATTTTGTCGTGTTGGCCTGACTGCGTTTTTTTGTCTGAAATATGAGATTGTCTTTAGTTTGTGATTTAGCTCTTTTGTATGCTTTTTTTCAGTACCTTTTTACTGTATCCTCTTTCGCGTAAGCGCGCAAAGAGCAACCTAGCATCTATTTCAAAATCCCCGTCCCTGGTGCAGTTTCTCCTCAGTCTCAAATATTGACTGTATGGGATAATCCGCACCAAGGGATGGGGATGTGCACTGCTGTAATGTGCAGGATAGTGTTTCCTGCTGTGCTTTTGCGATATAGAGATGAGTATAAAATCCCCTCAGGGCCTATATGTAATTGTAGGTCCAAGAAGGAAATCTGCCGTGCATCTGATTGTACTGTGAATTTCAGATTGAAATCATTGTTAGAGATGTGTGTCATAAAGTCCAATAGCTCCTCGGTCGTACCTGTCCAAACGACCAATACATCGTCGATGTACCTACGCCATAAAAGGATGTGGCAGAGGTACACGGACGAGGCGTCGTCAGAAAAAAGGTGTCTCTCCCACCCCCCCAGGTACAGGTTGGCATACGATGTGGCACAAGATGTCCCCATCGCAACCCCCTGCACCTGGAGGTAATGGGATCCGTTGAAGCCCCAGTTGAATAGGTTTGAAGCTCCTTTGGCTCTCTCCTTTACCCGTCAGGAAGCGCAGGATTGCGTGGTCCGGGGGCTAGAGAGCCGGGGATACATGGATATAAACCGTATCCCTGGAGGCTAAATAGATACATTCTGTTATGGAAAGGATCTCCTCTGAATGGGCATGCTTCTATTGTAAATTTTCTGCAGGGACGGAAGAAATCTTTTTAGCAGTGAGGGCAAATCCAAGTATCCATCCAGAGTTACGGTAGGTGGACCTGGCGCTACCTACCTGTGGGGTCTGCAGTGATCTGTCCGGCTATGGCTGGTACGTGTGGCGCTGTCCTGCGGGGCCATTAAACCAAGATGGGTGAACACATTTTAAACATAATACTGTAAAATCTATGTACAATGATATAGGAATTGTCACTGACGGCTTATGTTTGATTAATAGATGAATATGAAGGGTGGAATTAATCCTGAAGAAGCAATGAAAATTGTGAAACGTTGATTGTCATTCCACCTGCTTTTGTTTTTATATATGACCAAATGTGTTGTTATATACTATATTGGTCACAAATTCAGATACAATTGTATCAAATACGTTTTATACATGTATGCAATAAAGATCTGTTTTTAAACTGAAATATGTTGTGCTCACTTAGGCCTAATACCAATCCACATAAAGTCCCGAGGTACATACTCTAATGAGTTGAGTTGTGGTTACCTATATATAATTTTTCTCTTTCATATCTTCTACTTTGTGTAACCAATTTGTTATTGATGGAGGTTGGGATTTTTTCCAGAATCTGGGAATACAGGCCTTAGCAGCGTTTAGGAGATGTCTTAGGATAGATGTTTTGTAAACCCTGGGGGATATGTCAGAAACATGTAAGAGAAAGAATGCTGGTTCGTTCGGTATCTGGTACTCTGTAAATTTTTGTATGACAACCCTTATCGTCGCCCAGTATGTTAGTAGCTTGGGGCAGGACCAAAACACATGAAGAAGTGTTCCCCTGTCCTCCCAACACCGCCAGCATAGCTCTGATGTGGTAGGATAGCGGTTGTGGAGTTTCACTGGTGTGTAGTACCACCTAGTCAATAGTTTAAAGTTTGTTTCCTGAATCTTAGTACATATAGATGACTTCAAGGAAAAGCGGAGAATGTTTTGAATTTGAGCTGTCGTAAAGGTACAGCCAAGGTCTGCTTCCCACTTTAATAAACAAGATAAGCGTGGTTGCTCAGAGGGGGTGTTCAGCAAGGCGTAGGTTTTAGATAGGGTTCGCGGGAGTGCTTCCGTATTGCAGCAGTATTCCTCAAATGGGGTCAAGTCCCGAATAAAGCCTGCGGGGTTGGGGATGGAATGAAGCAAGTGGTGTAGTCGACAGGCCGGCCAGAAAGGGAGGCGGTAGGGTCCGGTGACGTCCATTAAGGTGGCCATAGAAGGCCATTGATCTCTTTGGGCGAAATTAGAGGCCTGTGTGTGGCCAGAGAGCTGTAAGCCTTGGTATTCTGGGGCACGTAGGCCTAGAGGAAATCATGGGGCCCGAACACAGGGCTATAGTGGTTCCAATTAGTGGGTGTGTTTTTACATCTAGTGTCAGGTCCCTGTAACACCAAAGTGTATTCTTTAAGGGGATTCGTGTTGTTTGTTGTTCCAGTTGTGCCCATAGCTTGAGCTTTGAGTGGCGACACCAGTCTACCCAAATGCGTTGCTTGGTAGTATTTTTGTGCATCCGGCAGTGCAAGACCTCCATATTGTTTAGGTAGAGACAGTTGGAATCGAGGCAGCCTGGGCTTCCGGCGTGCCCAGACAAATTGGGTAAATAGGGCTTGGACCTGTTTCAAGTATACTGTAGGGACTTTGATTGGTAATGCCTGGAACAGGTAGAGGAATTTAGGAAGAATGCACATTGCATCTACCGAACCAAGAGTGCGAGCCTTTCTGCCATTGGTCTAGTAGGGTGCGGATCTTATGTAGCAAAGGCGGAAAATTCAATTTGTAAATACACGCAATGTCTGAGGGTATATACGTGCCCAGGTATTTTATGGAAGTCTGCGCCCATTTAAAACTGAAATTGGATTTGAGGCTCGCCTGTAGTGTTGGAGGAATAGCCACTCCTAGTGCCTCCAATTTAGAAAAATTGATTTTCATATTCGCTAGGGACCCATACCATTCAAACTCCCTCAAAAGGTTAGGTAAGGCGATAACTGGGTTAGTCAATGAAAAGCAGAGATCATCCGCATAGGCCGCTATTTTGTGTTGGGTAGATCCCTCCGTCAGTCCAGTTATGTCGGGGTTAAGCCTAAATTGGTTCTAAAGATAGGGCAAAAAGGAGGGGGGAGAGAGGGCAGCCTTGACGCGTACCATTCCCAATGGTGAAAGAATCAGAGAGTACGCCGTTAGCTTTTACTTGGCCAGTAGGACACGAGTATACGCCAGCTATCCAGTTCAGCATGGATCCTCCCACACCAATATGTTAGCACCGAGAACATGAATCCCCAGCTCACTCGGTCGAACGCCTTTTCGGCATCCGTGTTAAGAAAGACGCAGGGAGTATGAGTAGTGGAGGCTACATGCAGAAGGTTGAGTATTTTAGTTGTGTTGTCCCGTGCCTCCCTCGTGGGGATAAATCCCACTTGATCGAGGTGGTACAGATGTTGCAGGTGAGGAGCTAGTCGGGTGGCCAGAACTTTTGTGAATAGCTTAAGGTCTACATTTAGCAATGATATAGGCCTGTAGCTGGCACATTGTGTCGGTTCTTTCCCTTCTTTGGGTAGGACAGATATGTGTGCTTTGAGCGTGTCCCTAGGGAAGGATTTACCCGAGCCAATATTTGCGTACAGTCTGAGCATGTAAGGACTGAGAATCGGAAGGAATGTTTGATAGTACTGGAGGGTCAGTCCATCAGGCCCCGGGGCTTTCCCCGGTTTTGTGGAACTCACCGCCTGTTGGAGTGTAATAGGGGAATTTAATTCCTCCCTTACGTCTTCTGGCAGAGAGGGAAGCAGGGATTGGTCTATATACTCCTCAATTTCTTTTTGGGTTGATGTGCTTTCCGGCAGATTGTATAAGGTAGAGTAATAGTTGCGAAAGGTTTGAGATATTTGCTTAGGGAGAGTTGTTTTCTTCCCCGTAGCATTAACGATGGTAGGAATGTAAGTGGTCAGTCGTTGTTCCCTCACTAGCTTAGCCAGTAGCTTCTCACATTTGTCACTGGATTCGTATCCAACCTTACGGCAGGATTGTAGTGCTGCCTTGGCTTTATAATGGAGAAGGTCTGTTATTTGTTTATGAAGAAGGAGAAGTTTGGATTCTGTCTCCGGGGATGGGGCATGTTTATGTCAGGATTCTACTGTGTGTAAATTATCTAAGAGAGAGTCTGTTTACTTTGTTCCTTTTTAAGTTGTGCGCCGTGTTTGATGAATACCCCCCTGATAACTGTCTTATGGGCTTCCCATAGAATCCCTGGATCGCACTCCCCCTGGTCGTTTATCTGGAAATAAGTCATCAGTTCCTTGGTGACATCTGCCAATAGCTCTGGCGTTTGAAGGAGGCTTTCATTCAACCGTCAGAATCGGGATCTAGATGTAGAAAATTCAGAAAGGGAGTACACCAACGTTATCGGGGCATGGTCTGACCATGTTATGTCACCTATCGAGGTGGTTTGAGCAGCCTGGAGTTGGGAGTGTGGCAGGAGGAAAAAAATCAATCCTGGAATATGTATTATGCGGGGCCGAATAAAACGTATAATCACGTTCCCCTGAATGTTGCAGTCTCCATATATCAACCAATTGTGCCCTATGTAGAGCTTGTGCTATTTTCTTCCTGGTGTTTGGAAGGAACGGAGGAGCTCCCTGAGGAAGTGTTGAAGGAGGGTATCAGTGGGATGTTGAAGTCTCCCCCCAATAACAACTGTCCTTCCTGGAAATCTGTGAGGATGTCCAGGGCGTGGGTAATGAAGGTGTCTTGTTGGGCATTAGGAGCATATATGGTCCCCAGGGTCACCATGTCGTTACCTATTTGACCCTTAAAAAATAAGTATCGCCCAGCGGTATCTTTAAGGACGGCTTTTTCCAGGGAAGACCGCTAGATAGCAGGATAGATACTCCTTTGGATTTAGTTGTCGCTTTAGTAGCATGATAGGCTAGAGGATAGAACCTACTTTTGAGTATGGGTAGCTTATTATCCTTGAAATTAGTTTCCTGGACGAATGCTACATCAATTCTATTTCGTTTAAGGTCAGAGAGGAGTATACGTCTCTTCTCGGGCGTGTTCAGCCCTTTAGCGTTTATAGACAATATTTTAATAGTGTCCATTGTCCCTCCATAGGGTAAGACAACAAGGGAAGGATGGTAGGGGGAGGTGGGGAGGGGGAAGAGAAAGAAAAAATAAAAAAAAGGGGGGAAGATAGAAGTAACTAAGAACCCAGGGGTGTCCCCACCCGAGAGCTAGTCTCTGCAGAGAGGCCTCAGGCTCAGCAAACACTTGCTGATTCACTCAGTACAGGGTACCTGAGTGCAGGTCTATGTGGGGAAGTGGTAGAAACAAACAGGGAGGATGAGTTCCTGTCCTGTCCCCCCCCCCCGGCAGATAAAAAGGTATTCTAAGCATTCAACTCATTACCAGGTATACAAGTACCTTAACAAATGTCATAACAGTGGCAAACCAAATCCTCGCTCCTCGGAGCAACAAATATTGACATATGCAAGGAAATCCCCAAAACCCCCCCCTTCCGTGCCAACAGGACCCAACACATAAAGTGAAACAATTAGCCCCTCCCCCGCTGCAATGACCACAGGAAAGAGACTGCGGCCACCCCAGCGGAAAAAGGAGGGTGGGTATATGGGGTGTCCCCCCCCACAAGTCCCGGCCAACAGTACTACGCTCCTGTGGCCCACCGCAATAGTGGTAGGTCATCACCTGGAGCCCGCACCAGCCTAGAACAGCGGGGGGGGGGAGTAGCCCCCGACCCAAAGACATCATTTTGTACATCCCTGTCCTCCAGACCCTCCCCTGTATTTGCAGTCCTGTCTGACACCATGTCCCACAGGAAACCTTCAGTCTTGTTATCGGGACTCCGTCAGTATGCATATACCGAGGTAGTCAAATACCTGGACTGAATGGGTGAGCTGTAATAAAGGGCACTCACCTGCCCCTCCCTGTCCTTGTAACTTCCGAAACCCCAAACAATCCATGCAGTATGTGACCAGCTCCCATCGGCCATCAAGCTGCTCATCTCTAGAGGCGTTCAAGTGGGTTGTGGGGGTCTCATCAAAGCACTTGGAAACAGGAGTCTCAGGTCTCACTGGCGATGGACCGTAAGGGAGGACAGAGGGGCATCAGGGGACGACAAGTCAGTAGCCATACAAAACACCAAGTGTGTGTCAGGTCACAACGAACGGGCAACCAACATGAGGGGCAGTGTCGGGGACCCCCATTCAAGACTCACGTGCGTCGGCCGCGGGAGAACGGGATCTCCGCTGAGGTCTCCGCTGCAGTGCCTGCCTAGGTGCTCGTGAAGGGGCCGTGCCCTGTCGACTCGTCGGGCGCGGCAGAAATGCCAGCCAGTTTGGGACTTGGATGGGGTTTACCTCCAAGAAGGTGAACAGTGCAGGCAGTTCAGCAGGGTTCCTCAAGGTAAAGGAGGCCGTAGGGCTCCGGAATGTGACCACCAGCGGATACCCCCAGCGGTATGTATAGCCCTGACGCCTCGCAAGATCAAGTACTGGGCGAAGCAGGGCACGTCGTTGCAACGTGGCGCGGGAGAGGTCCGGCAGGATCCGAACGGCGGCCCCGTCAAAGTCAATATCTCAATGCTCCCAAGCATGCTGAATCAGGGCATCTCTGTGTGCAAATCTGGGTAGGCGGCAGATGACATCGCGCGGCCTGTTGGAGTCCGGGGAGCGGGGGCCCAAGGCTCTATGCACCCGGCCCATCTCCAAGGCCTGAGGGGGGGACTCCCAAATTTTATGGAAGATGGCCGTGACCGTGTCCGCTAAGTTCTCGGTGCCTGTTGCCTCTGGCAACCCCCGGAGCCGTACGTTGTTCCTACAGCTCCGGTCTTCTAGGTCCTCTAAATGTAGCTGTAGGGCCACCTCTGTGTCGTCGTGAGCAGTCTGGGCTTGCTCCAAAGAGGAAACTCTCCATTCCAGAGCAGACAAAGCGGCCTTTCCCGCCGACACTGAAGCGGAGAGCACCGTCACCTTCTCCCTCACTGCCTGTATGTCCCGCTGATGGGACTCCTCTATGCGTTAGATCAGGGCCTCTATGTCCGCCTTTGTCGGGAGAGCTTGTAGCATAGTGCGGATAACCTGGTCCAGGCTACCCGTATTCAGGTGTGGGCTGTCCGGGCGGGATGCCTCTGGTGTGTCCATCAACTGATCAGCCGCCACGGAGGGTCCTGGAGTGTTAGATGATGCCGCCATTACACGTGGAGCAGTCACTCTAGCTCCCGGGGAGAGCCGTGGGGTCTGTGTAAAGAAGCGATGTAGATCCCCCCTCGAGGTAGTTGGACGGGTCTCCCGAGTAGTGGATCTGGTTCTGTGCCTCTTAGCCGCTATCATACCGGTTTGAGCAGAGACAGTGTACCGGGGAGGAGAAGGGGAAGCCAGGAGCTCTGCAAAAAGCGTCCTCACTCAGCCATGTCCAGGCCACGCCCGCACCGGCACTTTTAACCCTTTTATAACTCCTTTTAAAAGCGCCACGCTCCCGCCTGCATAGTGGCTCCATAGCACCGCTATAACAGCGAAAAAGTGCCGCTGAAAGTAGCGGCGCTTTACCGCTCCCGCCCCGCCACCCCAGTGTGAAAGTGGCCTTATAGTTGATACTTTTACAGATTATACCCCAGATATGCAAGCTAGATTATAAGCTCATATAGAAAGTTTCTGTGTTTTGTTTTACTATTGTCTAGCATGTTTTGTTTGTTTTACTTCTTTTTTATACTTTGCATTACATATCTTACTTTATAGTGCCATGAGAGATGATCATCCTGTATAAATAATATACCATTTATTTTCTAGCGATATCCACTGCATCCTATACTGTCCTTATGGATCTGCACATCAAAGGCTGCCCTTAGCCTCCCTCCAGCCCACACTGTACACTTAAAGAAAAAAAAAGAAGTAATACTATAAGTTAACTTTTATTATGAGGAAAAACAAGTCCTGAGATCATGCACATTGGTAGTGTTTCCCCTGTGACCAAATATTGTGGGGTCTGTTAGGGAAGAGAAACCTGATATAACCACAGCTTTAAAAACCTAGTTTACCTAGTGAATCTGTGCATGAGCATGTACACTTCATCACCCTGACATGCCTCTTTGTCTGATGCACAGAAAATGGTCAGATAGCCCCATGCTAATCTCTCAATAGCCACATGTCACAACAATTGTCAGTGCAGAGAAATACTGACTTATCTGTACAGGTTGCTTCCTTGCTGGCTGGATAAATGAGGTGCTGCTTTCTTCCTGGAAGAACAGCAAGGAAATCACACTCCCCTCATCTAGACAGCTACACAGTGACCTGTGGGAAAGGGGAAGGATTTCTCTGCACATGATTGCTAGTATGACATGGGCCTTACACTAAAATATATACTTTTTTTTTTTTAAATAACAAAGATGTACAGTGGTTTGCATAGAGCAGCCCCGATCCTCCTCTTCTCGGGTCCCCCACCAGTGCTCTTGGCCCCTCCCTCCTGCCTAGTGCCCCCAGAGCAAGCAGCTTGCAATGGGGGCACCCAAGCAGGCTTGTTCCTGAGCCGTGGCTCTGCCTGTCCATTCACACACACAGCCTTGGCTCGGCCCTGCCCCCTCTTTCTCCTCATTGGCTCACTAGCTGTAATTGCCATTGGCTCCCACTGCTGTCTTAGCAAAAGAGGAGGGAGAGTCCCCGTAGAGGGAGGCTCTCATGCACACAGAAGGTTTTTATTGCATCAAGTTAAAAACAGCCTTGAGCCTTTAGAACCACTTTAATTCGCAATGCCCTGTAACAGAGCCAGAACTGTGTGTAAACACGGTGGTTCCCCGTTCTGACAGGCGGCTTGTCAGAGATCTACTGATCCCTGTACTTGGGATCAGTTAGAGCTCTGGTGCCCCTGGCAGCTCAGCCCCCTCAGTTAGAACACGTCTAGGGAACACAGTTAACCCCTAGAGCGCCCCTTGCAGGTTAACCCCTTCCCTGACAATGACATTTCTACAGTAATCAGTGGATATTTACATTTCTTATCGCTGTATAAATGTCATTGGTCCTAAAAAAAGTATCAAAAATGTCCGACATGTCCGCCCCATTATCACAGTCCCAATAAAATCTCAGATCGCCGCCATTACTAGTAAAAAAAAAATTTGAAAAAACGCCAGAAATTAATTCTCATGGTTTGTAAATGCGGCAACTTTTGCGCAAACCAATCAATAAACGCCGATTGCATTTTTTTTTTTTTACCAAAAATATGACGAAAAATATAAATCGGCCAAAACCAATGAATAAATTTTTTTGGGATATGTATTTTAGCAAAAAGTAAGAAATGTTTTTGTTTTTTTTTTTTTTTTTTTTACGCTCTTTTTTGTTTATAGCGATGATCAGAAATGATGCAGAGGTAATGAAATACCACCAAAAGAAAGCTCTATTTGTGCGAAAAAAAGTACGCAAATTTAATTTGGGTACAATGCCGCACGACCGCGCAATTTTGAGTTAAAGCGACGCAGTGCCAAATTACAAAAAGTGCTCTGGTCCTAAGGTGGGAAAGCCTTCCGGTCCTTAAGTGGTTAACAGAAGTCAATGCAAGTCGTGCCGAAGTTGGACCAAAAGTAGTGCAGGAACCTTTTTCTAAGTCGGATAGGCACATTCAGCAGTGTTAAGCATTTGGGCATTAATTCAATTAATTGTCCAGAATAATCATTTATGCTGGCCATTGAAATGAAGTAATGCTCAAGCGCTAAATGTGCCTAACATCAACGCACGATTACACATGGCAAGCGTTTTTTCTGCCAAAATGCCAATGCTCCTGGGTGCGCTGCCATTGGGATCTTTCTCTGCATCTAAACGCTCCTGCCTCTAAACTCCTCTAAAAGCCTATGTGTGCATCTACGTATAGGCTAACATGCAGGGGGCGTTTAGAGATATGCCTGCTAGGAGCAGATAAAAAAATCATCCAGTGTGCATGAGGCCTAACGTAGAAATGCAAGGCAAAACATTTGTGTATATACTGTATATAAAAAAATTATAAATACTTTTTTTTCTTGTTTTATAAGTGATCACATGACCTCTGTTCTCAGCTGCATAAGAGGCTTAGAGAGGTGGGGTTGGAGACTGCAGGGGGGACATGTCAGCAAAAGGCAAAGAAAGGCCAATACACTGATACTCCCAATGAACAGCTTGCAGGAGGGGCATGTCAGCACTTAGCACAAGCCTTAGCCTTTGGAGGACTGTCAAAAAACTGACCACGCTGGGAAGGGTGTGCTTCTATGCATAGCATGGTCAGTTTGAACTAGGAAAGCAGAGGGACTGGCAGGACCACTAGATATTTCACACAAAGGAAGAAATATAAACAGAACAGGATACTTTTTAACACACATACATGGTACAACATGCACATATAAGGAATATGAAATGTTGGGGTAACAAACACTTTGAAGTTCTGTACAATAAAGCACATACGCCTGATGGAGGATGCATTAACAGATACCGCCTCCATATTTCACTTTATCTGGTATGCACAGAACACCTTTAAAACAACACCAATATACACAGAGTTCTTGTTGCAAACATGATATGTTGTAAAACCATAAAAGGTTATTGTTCTAATACACTGATGTTCAATGCTTCATTAGCTGCTCCTCTATATTCTATTGTACCTGCTATTCTATATTGTACTTTCCCTTCTCTATTTTTCTTTTTCTTGTTATATACCTTTCATGTCTTAAACATGGCAATAGTCACTTAAAGGAGTCATTACCTTGTTATACGGTTTCATTCCACTAAACACATGTCTTATGGTTGGCAGTGTATTTTATATTTTTTCATAATTTTAAATAAACAGAAATTAGTTAAAAACAAGGGGAAATGTTAGAACCCTGTCAAGTTTTACTGTTTTATATATATAGCTTCAATAGAGAGATTTTGCCTCACTTTGTTCTGGGGATGACCTTTTACCAAACAGGAAGAAAAAAAAACTGCATCAGAACACAGACCTCCATAAAAAGCTGACAAAGTTTCTAACGGTACCCTACTTAACCACGGGGAGGGATAAAAATCGATGATTTTTTAAAAAAATCAAATTTTTTAAAATTTAAATCAGATTTTTTTGATTTAAATAGATTTTTTTATTTTTATTAACTGTATTTAAAAAAATGCTTTTGGAGTAAAAATCTATCTAAAGATAGTTTTCTATTCACGATACATTAATAATTTTGTTTATTCAGCATGAAATGGGAGCTTCGTTATGTAGCATGAGGCTGTATATTCTGCAATATTTACATTTTTGGTAAACTCATTCAATGAATCCAAGCTCTGCAAGCTTAGATAACATGCACTGCATTGATGCATTCACATAATTTCACAGTAACCATGAGATAAAACAAAGTTCAGGAATATTCCTTTATCACATTGTTTTGCAAATCTATGTACACTACAAACTGTATGATTGAATCGGTTCTAATATCGCTGGTTTACTAACCTGACAGCTTATTATTCTAAATAGGAAACCTTCATTTTGTTTGCAAATATTAAAGATTCTAACTACCAGCAAGAATAAGCTCTTACATTTAAAGTGGCAGTAAACCCTCCTATCATTTTCAGCCAAGGAAGCTGCCATCTTGGGCTCTGCTTAATCTACAACTGGCGTGATGCTGCACATGTGATCAGCTTTGACACCAGCCATTGGATGGTTTGACAGTTTGGTTTAGGGCAAAACCAATGGGAGTGTTACATTTCCGGCACGTGCCAGAAATGTAACTGGTTTTTAAACTGTTAAATGGATGGGTTTACTACCGCTTTAAAGAGCACCTGTCATTTCAGATCCATTATGGCTGCTCCTGTTAGCGGGCATCCAGTCACCTGCTGCCGCCACGTCCCTCACCTTGTTGTGTCAGTGCCACATCACCAGCCGTCCTATTAAAGTGAATGGGACTGTCTGTGAGTCAACAGCTGGTCAGAGGAGGAGCCGCTACGGGACAGAGATGACAGTTGCTCTTTAACCACTTCAATACCGCCGGACGTCATATGACGTCCTTGAGTTTGAATGGTGCCTTCAGCTAAAGGCACCATTCAGATACCGTTTTTTACAGCCGACGATTCTCTGCAAGATAAAAGTGGTCTTAGCGGCGGATCTGCAGCAAAATCACTTTTATCGGTGGCGGGAGAGGTGCCCCCCCTCCTGCCACTTTCCTGGAGGAGATGATTGGGTTTGTTCCCCCCAACCCCCCTGCACAGGAAGCCGAGTGAGCGGAAGATGCCACCCACTCGGCTCCAAAACATTGCAGGGCGGAAGCGACGTGTGACTCTTCATAGCTCTTAAAGGGTACATTTTTTTTTAACTGTCATTTTTTTTTTTTTTTTTTTCCATTTAAGTGTAAATATGCGATCTGAGGTCTTTTTGACCCCAGATCTCATATTTAAGTGTTCCTGGCATGCTTTTTTTCTATTACAAGGAATGTTTACATTTCTTGTAATAGGAATAAAAGTGATCCAAATTTTGTTTTTAAAAGAAGGGTGTAAAATTAAAAAATAAAAAGTAAAATAAATAAGAAAAAAAAGAATTAAAGCACCCCATCCTTGCGAGCTTGCGCGCAGAAGCGAACACATACGTAAGTCACGCCTGCATATGAAAGCAGTGTTCAAACCACACATGTGAGGTATCGCCACAATCGTTAGAGCGAGAGCAATAATTTTAGCACTAGAGCTCCTCTGTCACTCAAAACTGGTAATCTGTAGAAATTTTTTAATGTCGCCAATGGAGATTTTTAGGTTGCAAAGTTTGTCGCCATTCTGCGAGCGGGTGCAATTTCAAAGCATGACATGTTGGGTATCAATTTTCTCAGAGTAACATTATTTTTCACAATATGGCAACAATTGGGCTAACTTTACTGATGTCTTATTAAGAGTGCTGCGCAAATACGGTGCAACATAAAGTTTTGCAACGACCGCCATTTTATTCTCTAGGGTGTTAGAAAAAAAATATATATATAATGTTTGGGGGGGTTTAAGTAATTTTATAGCAAAAACAAAATGGTTTTATCTTGTAAGCACCAAGTCCAAAAAATAGGCCTAGTGTTGAAGTGGTTAAACATTATGATTTAAATCAAGCCTTTTTACTAGTGATTTTAATCATAATTTAAATCAACTTGATTTAAATCAAACCCACCATGCTTAACCACTTGCATAATGGGCCAATTCTGACACTTCTCACATACATGTAAAAATCTACTTTTTTTGCTAGAAAATTACTTAGAACCTCCAAACATTAGATGTATACTTTTTAGCAGATGCCCTATAGAATAAAATAATGGGTGTTGCAATTCACATGGCAAAAATACACATTCATTTTATTGCACACAAACACAATATAATACCTAATTTATTGGTGAAATATAAAAGATGATGTTACGCTGGGTAAGTATATACCAAACATGTCAGGCTTTAAAATTGCATCTACCCGTGGAATGGCACCAAGCCATGGTACTTAAAATTCACCATAGGCTATGCTTTAATCACATTTACAGGTTACCAGTTTAGAGATGCACAGGTCTGGCACTAGAATTATCGCATATGTGTTCAGGACTTATGTATGCGTTCACGTAAGCACAGGGGGACAGTGGCGCTTTTATTTATTTTTTTTAGTATTTTATCTGAAACTTTTTTTTTACACTGTCTCTTATTTATTTATTTTTTTACTATTAACTTTATTGGTATCACAAGGGATGAACAACATCCCTTGTGACAGAATGGGCATGACAGGTGCTGTTTATGTAGAGATCTGGGATCTTTTAGACCCCAAATCTCTCCTTTGGCCTCTATTGCAGCCAATCAGACACAGATTGGTCTGATCAGCTGCTTTCCTGGCCACCAACGGGCAGGTAAAAAAAGTCAAAAGTGACAAAGTCCTCATTGCTTCTGGGGTCACAGAGGGGGGAACAATGTCAGTTTCTCTCTCTGTAGTTCCGCCATAACTGCTGGTTCCATCGCAAGCTCTGCCATCTGATCGTGAAGGAAAGATGGCGGCGGCGGGAGGAGGGGGCCCCCCTTCTGCCACGCACAGAAGTGATCTAGTGGTTCAGCCACTCAAATCACTAAATATACTGGAATTCCTGCAGGTCCCTCCCCCCCTTTCCTGACCTGCTGGGCTGCATGCTCGGATAAGGGTCTGGTATGGAGTTTGGGGGGGGGGGGTGACCCACGCCATTTTTTTGTTTTTTGGCATGGTGTTTCCTTTCAAAACCCATACCAGACCGAAGGGTCTTGGGAGAGAGGACCCCACAGTTGTTTTTTTTTTCTTAGTTTTTTTTTTCATTTTGCCATGGGGTTTTCTTTCACGATTCATACCAGACTCAAAAGGCCTGGTACCAAATTTTTTTATAAATTTGGCGTGAGATTTCCTCTATACCAGAATCAAAGTAATTGTTTTGATTGGTTGAAGGACAAGTCACAATCATCTCAAAGTTGGATCCTGTTTATTGAAGTCACATAGAAGTAGGACCTGAAGTCACAGGGCAAAGTCAGATCGGAAGTCGTGTGATTTCCGCGTTGGAGTAGTGTGAACCCGACCTAAACAATGCAATGAAGTGTGCTAAAATCATTGAAATTTTTATATCTGACTTGGAGGGTTTTTTCAAAACTGAAGCTACCAATTTAGGCTAGGTTCACGCTTGTGTGGGTGGTTGTGGGTGCAAGACAGCATGTAAATTGCACCTGTTCCCGCACCTGCAGCAAAACTTCGTTGCTCCTTAGCAGATACACAGGGCTGCTATTTATTCTTAGCACACTCACGCATCTGAAAGCGCAGCGTGTTTCCAGTTGCAGGAAATCACATGGTGCAGAAGTATCATGCGATTTCCCTCCAGCTATAGTTTAAAAAGATGCAGGAACCGTTCTCTTGCTCTGGCCGAGCTTCTTAGGTGTGAACCTAGCCTAAATGATCATTGCAAGGCCCTATTTACTTACAGTAAAATTTAGCATAGCTGAACCAAGCCACAATGAAATACAGTGCCTTGCGAAAGTATTCGGCCCCCTTGAACTTTGCGACCTTTTGCCACATTTCAGGCTTCAAACATAAAGATATAAAACTAATTTTTTGTGAAGAATCAACAACAAGTGGGACACAATCATGAAGTGGAACGAAATTTATTGGATATTTCAAACTTTTTTAACAAATAAAAAACTGAAAAATTGGCCGTGCAAAATTATTCAGCCCCTTTACTTTCAGTGCAGCAAACTCTCTCCAGAAATTCAGTGAGGATCTCTGAATGATCCAATGTTGACCTCAATGACTAATGATGATAAATAGAATCCACCTGTGTGTAATCAAGTCTCCGTATAAATGCACCTGCACTGTGATAGTCTCAGAGGTCCATTTAAAGCGCAGAGAGCATCATGAAGAACAAGGAACACACCAGGCAGGTCCGAGATAAAGGAACAAGAAGTACTACGAGAGACGCGAAATT
>BLSH010524993.1:1645751-1663102 GCA_018402905.1 Glandirana rugosa | reverse complement strand
TAAATAACCTATAAAGTTTGAAAAAATTGTTTATTTTTTGACTTTTTAACCCGCACGTTTTAATAAGTCGGGGGAATTCAATTTTTGCACGCCCAATTTTTCAGTTTTTTATTTGTTAAAAAAGTTTGAAATATCCAATAAATTTCGTTCCACTTCATGATTGTGTCCCACTTGTTGATTCTTCACAAAAATTTCAGTTTTATATCTTTATGTTTGAAGCCTGAAATGTGGCAAAAGGTCGCAAAGTTCAAGGGGGCCGAATACTTTCGCAAGGCACTGTATCTGTACTGTTTGTTCAATGGTACACTTTACATATACTGTATATGTTTATATGCTGAGCACTTTCAAAAAGTATGTATGAAGCAGTTTGTAAGCATTAATGTTCATAAGGCATAAATCATTGAAATCAGTGGCATTGTCAAAATGCATAAATTTGTATATTTATAGTGCATTCATATTTAAATTCATTTATAGTGCATTCATATTTTGTTAGAGCTTTAAAACTGACAGGTTTAAACAGTAATCAACTTATGTCTATACGTTAACTTTAGTCCAACACTGTTCATGCTTATTTGAAGCCTTTAAAACACCTCTCCGCTTGAGTTTGGGTATGTTACAGATCCAATGTTTGGTGGTTTCATAAATATGCCCTTTCCTGACAGACTCCTTTCAGCACACGTATGGGTTAACCCCACCTCCTCTCCTCCCCTATAGGATTCCATTCACATAAATTTTGGCTCAAAGCCAGGGGCCATGTTCCTTTTTTGTCCTCCTCCTATAGGACCCTGTGTGTATGGAATTTTTTTCCTTAACTTATTCCTTCGCACAGGTGACTTGTTCTTTGAATAAAGACAATAAGGCTTCCCTTCTGGAGTGGATGGAAAGGTGTAATATTAATCTTGTACAGGTTAATGGTCAGAGGAAATATGGTGGCCCTCCTGCAGACTGAGTTGGCGAGGCTCCTTCACTTGGGAGAGAAATATCAACAATATCCCTCAAGAATTCTATGAAGATAAATTAATTCAACTTTTTTAGACTACTGAAACATTTTATGAGTTTGTCTTATGATGACTTGTCTAGTGAACAGATTACTCAAGTGAAAGCTAGATAATGAGATTTGGACAGTGCTGGGCTTCTTTCTGGGGAACTGGTGCTGAACTTTCTGGGGGGCACTGACCTGAGTCACCTAGGCTTGTTTAGGTGACTAGTTGTTAATTAGCTTACAAGTTCATTAGATCACTGTTAGATGTTGGTTGCTAGCTGTTAGCTTACTCTTTATGTTTTTGTGAGCTGTTCATTAGATGTACAGATGATATTACTGTTAGCATTGCTTAGGATAATGTGATCAAGCTCTTAGCTGATTTGCGTTTACAATAAGTCAGTTCCAGTTTGCACCTAAGCTAGTGTTGTCTAGTTCTTGGGTGCAATATTCAGCTATAATACCTGGTTCCAGAGTGGAGGAAGCTGTATCTTGGTGAAGGCACCCAGGCTGGGTGCCAGGCAGTCTGTAACAATTCCAATCAGCCCCCAGTTATCAGTGGGGTGGATGAGGGCATAAGGATGCGGTGCTGGTGAAGATCTGGGGCCTGGCTATTGGAGGGCAAGAGGCGGTTCGGCCATATTGCTACCAGTGTGTGGCCAGTGAATGCCTAGAATTGAGGCTGCAGTTCCCCTATAAACCAGGCAAGTGTCCTCCTTTCAGTTTTTTCCTGGTTTCCCTGGCTCTAGTGATCTGGATGGCAGCTGGAGCGCATCCAAGTTCCAAGCTGCCACTCTCTCTTCTGGTTTGGTATCCTCGCATACTCCTGTGCATTTTCGGGCCTAGGGTGAATACAAGTCTTGGTTTCGCACATGTGCAGTTTTGTCAAGATGGCAGCGGTCGTGCATGCGCAGGGGTGCCTCAGAGAGACTTGGCACAGGAGTGCAGCGGGCAGCAATGATGTCCTCACAGTGGGAAATTTAAACAGCTGTCAGTGCTGTTGACATTGGGATTCCCTGCGGGCAGCTTGCACCAGTTTCCCCAGACACTGCGTGCAATTGTCACAGGTATGTTCTCTGCATTATCCCATGGTGTGCTGCCTGTCTGTAGTCCTCGATTTTCTCCCAGGATCTAGAGCGGAGTGTGCAAGGTCTTCCCCATTAAAGAACTACCAGTCGAGTCCGCCTTTCTTGTAGCCATTACATTGGCAAAAAAGAGTATCGGCATTTGGGGCCCTTGGTCATAAAGGACCTTAATGTTCTTCCCAGATTGAGTGGTGCTGATACCTATGCTTCACTTAAATCCCAAGGTGACATCAGCCTTTCATGAGAACCAAGAACCAACCTTTAGAGTGCTTGGGAGTACCAATATACATCCTCTAGACGTGGGAAAAACCCTAAAGTTGTATCTACAAGCCACAGCTTCCTTCAGCCTTTGAGATTGTCTATTCATTCTTTTTGCTGGAAAGAACAAAGGAAATTGTGCCTCATCTAGGAAGATTGTGGCATGGATTGTTCAGGACATTCAACAGGCTTACAGAGCTAAGGGCTTGGCTCCTCCAAAGGCAGTGACATCGCAGGAGTATGTCTACGTCTTTGGCTGCTTTGCGGCATGTGGCTCACTATTGTTTAGAGCCTACTTATTTGTCCTCTGTTCATTTTTGTTTGAAATTCCTGTCTGTTAATGGTACAAATTAAAGCTTTTTGTTCTGCATTTTCCCAGCCATGGTCTGTATGGCTAGTTATTTCCCACACATATGCTGCCAAGGGGTCTGTCAGGAAAAAAATAATATTTCCTATTAACTACTTCGCGTAAGCGCCATAGCCGAATGGTGGCTACAGCGCGGCTCTAAAATGCCGGGAGGCCATCAATAGACGTCCTCCCCTTCGGCTTACGCTGAGCGCGCTCCCGCCGGCACTGGCGGCACGTGCCCGTGGGTCGGGCGGACCTGATGTCCGCTGGAGACCTGCGATCTCCTCACACAGAGCCGGAACGGGGAACCACTGATGTAAACACGGCGGTTTCCCGTTCTGTGAGGGGGGGGCATGCCAGATCTACTGATCCCTGTCACTGGGATCAGTTAGATCTGTCATGCCCCTGCCAATCCCACCCCCCCACAGTTAGAACACACCAGGGAACACTGTTAACCCCTTCACTGCCCCCTGCAGGTTAACCCCTTCACTTCCAATGACATTTATACAGTAATCAGTAGACATTTAAATTTCTGATCGCTGTATAAATGTCATTGGTCCCAAAAAAGTGTCAGAAACGTCCGACACGTGTCCGCTGCAATATCGCAGTCCCGATAAAAATCGCGGATTGCCGCCATTACCAGTAAAAAAATTAAAATAAATAAAAACGCCATAAATCAATTCCCATGGTTTGTAGACACTATAACTTTTGCGCAACCCAATCAATATACGCCGATTGCTATTTTTTTAACCAAAACTGTAGAAGAATATATATCCGCCTAAATCGATGAATACATTTTTTTTTTATTTTTGGATATTTATTATAGCAAAAAGTAAAAAGTATTATTCTTTTTTCAAAATCGTCGCTCTTTATTCGTTTATAGCACAAAAAATAAAAATCACAGAGGTGATCAAATACCACCAAATGAAAGCTCTGTTTGTCGGAAAAAAAGGACGTCAATTTTGTTTGGGTACAACGTCGCCTGACCGCGCAATTGTCATTCAAGGTGCGAGAGCGCTGAAAACTGAAAATTGGTCCGGGCAGGAGGGGGGTTTAAGTGCCCAATAAGGAAGTGGTTAAATACTTATCGCTATTTTCCTTTCCTGATGGACTCCAAGGCAGCAGGAGTTCCCTCTTTGTGTCATGAGTAGGCTAGTTACAGAATGTGGCCTCTGGCTTTGAGCCAAATTTTATGGAAGTGGGGTCCTATAGGGGAAGAGAGGAGGCGGGGTAGACCCATACGTATGCTGCCATGGAGTGCATTAGTAAAGGAAAATTATGGTAAGTTTTTCATAAGAAATTTTCCTTTTATTGTTATTGGTTCTAATCCATGATTATAGTCTGATTCAGTACATACTTGGGTGCTAAACCATTTTTCTTTAATTTGCAGGTAAAAGCAACATTGTGGCCAAAGATGCTGCTAACCGCTGGACTGGTAAGCATTTGTACTCTACCACTAAGGAATACCCTACAGGTGGACACTCTAAACATAGATCAAATGTATTTGTATAGAGATGATGTATTTCAAAATGATTACAGAGCATCAGGGTAATGTCTGCCATAGCTTTTAGTTACACTTAGCATGTTTTAAATGAGGTAGTGGTTTAGAGAAAGTTTTCGTATCATTTGGAGATCTAGATGAAAGAGTGATTGATTAAGGTGTTCGGGCAATATAAAGTGCATTAATTAATAGATTTTTATGTGGAAAAATCTTGGGTCAAAGATGTCAATGTTTTTTAGCTTAGCTAATCCATATAAAACAACCACATCCTGTATTGCAAAAAACTTAACTTGGGTACTGGTATGTCACAGTGTAATATCTATGCTGTGAAAGAGGCTTTGAGATTTGCCAAACATTTAGCTCCTTCATTGATGGTTATTACAAAGTTCTTTGGAAAGCTGCAAGTTATGATTTAAGGGTTACTTTTTATCAGAATGTTTTGAAGCTGAAGTATTACTATTTTTTTTTCTGTACATCTTTAGTCACATTATCTACTATTAATGGGGTATGCCCCACATTGTGCAAGCCGCTGGATCCTGGAGAAATCTTCTTGGCAGGGATGCCCCGCCTCTTCCTGTCTCTGATCGTCTGGCATTGCAAGAGTTTTTTAGTTTCGGTCACTGGGACCCTCCCCCTCTACCTCCTTTGCAAAAAGTTCTTTCACTACTTTCCTGCCTGTAAAATGATCTCTAAAGGGGTTTCCTTTGACTTATCAAACTCTCCCCCATTCAGAAATCCTGTTACAGACAGTGTAAACAGAAGGAGGGGGCAGGTCTCCGATCAAACTTTTTCACAGTAGCTCAGCCAAGAGTCCGAAGCTAATAACCATTGCAGTAGCGGAAGTTCAGAGACAGAAAGAAGACGCAGCATTTCTACAGTGAAGATCTCTCCAGGATCCGGCTACCTTTCACAACATGGGACATAGTTCATTAGTCATAAGTAAGACTATAGCCTTGTACATACTACAAGGTTTTTTTTTCGTACAACCCAGTTGTTGAACGAAAAAAAAAAACAAAACAAAAAACTGTTAGCTCCAGTCGGAGGCGTTATACTAATTATTCAACTATAGTGCAGTGATCTCCCCCACTGAGCTGTTGTGTTCGGACAGGGGGACACCGCCCCCCCGCCAGAACACTCCGATCAGTGCTCTCTGCCATTGGCTGAGAGCGCTGTTTGGTAGTCGGTCGGCTGCTGATCAAAAGCCGGCTGAACAACAGACCAACATATACACAGGCCGAATGTTCACACTTTTAGAATCACAAGCACAATCATCAGGATTCTGACCGCAATTCCAAATCATGGTAAAAGTGCGGTAAAACATGCAACTTTTTGGGATTCCATTTTTTCTTAATGGCACCTCAAACACAGGGCAATTTTGTCATGTTGTTGTACGACAAAATGTGCCTGGCTCAGTGCCAAAATTTGCTACTTGAGCTACTTTGCCACATTTTTGGAGTCATAGAAGACCCATTCAAAATGAACGGTTCCTCTCCAATAACGTGCAAAAAAGTGTGAGAATTGTGACACGGAAGCATCGCAAAGGTGTGAATGTGGCCTAAAGCTGTACAGAGAAGAAAATGTAGCTAAATTTATGTTTAATCTCTGTTTATTAGATAAGTTTGTAAAATATACATACATTTAACATGTACATATTGAGATTGAACAGAAGATTTTGGATTTTTTATGTAAGATGAACACCATATAACATAAACATTACCCTTTACAGGTGAGTATGCTAAGGAGCAGCTGATATATTCATCTGTTTCATCCAAAATCATAACAAAGAACATATTACTTATATCAACCACAGTATCGATGCTTTCTTTTATTTCCTGGGTGAGAGAAGCAATAGTGGTGGATAGTGTAAAAGAGAAGAGAAAAAGAAAAGAAGAAAAAAGGGAAAAGTGGAGGGGGAGAGGGGAGGGGGGACCATGGGTGGGATCCCGGATTGTAAAAAGATCTTACACGGTATTGGATATGAAGAAGTCAAAATCTGAAGAATATCTAAAATGCGACCAGACTGTCCACATAAGTTTATGCGATTCCGTTTTTTCTATATCCCATGCAATTATGCATTCCATAAGCTCAGTCTTGCCCATCTCGCAGACCCATTCAGCTTTTGATGGAGCCTCAGCCTGGCGCCACCTTCTAACACAGACCGAGCCGCTGTGATAAAGTGTCTAACTAGGTTCTGCACCATGGAAAGCACTGTAACCTAACGTTCATTAGGTATTTTATCTCCTACCAATTTCTCACACAGTTGTAGGATGGTATCCCAAAACTGGATAATTTTCAGACATGTGCCCCAAATATGGGTCATGGTGCCCGGTTCCCGCAAACAACGACAACACACATCTGGGATAGATGAATAATGTAGCTAAAATTTAGATTTAAATCCTGCAGTCCAGCTAGCAGATGGTGTTCTAGTCTTTCATTCACAAATTCAACTATGCTGGTCTGCAAAGACTTTATTCTTTTTTGAGTTACTAACCCAAAACAAGTATGCAGATCAGGAGTTAACTGGCTGCATGCTTGTTCTAGCTTAGCTCAGAAAGTATTGAAAACAGAGACAGCAAGGTAACAAAGGTCAGTGATGGTAGTCTTCAGTACGGCTGTCTTTAAATTAGCCTGATACTTGGAACATCCAAGGGGAACCCTTCCGGAATCATTAAAAAAACTTTTCACAAATTTACAAAATCAATCCTTTGCACAAATTCACAAAATCAATTCCTTTGCACAAATTCAATTGGCGTACTAATTTACCCAGTGATTCTAGAGATGTTTCCCCACAAACTAGTGGTTGTCACTAGTGACATCCACTAGTTTGTGGATGTCACTGCAGTAGGTGAGATGGTTAACACTTGAACATTTGCTTCTGGTTTTTGTTGACTGCTGACTTGAAGTCGCACTCATTTCCCCGTGTGATTTTACACACCAGACTATTACGTAATGTATGTTACATTATTGTGTTCTTTAAAAGTGTTTTTTTTTTTGTCCATTGCGGGTCACAGAAAGTATTTATTGTTTGAGTTCTACTGCTACCTACAGAATTCGACAGTGGCAAACGAAAAATCCCAGCCCAAGCTAACCCCACCTAGAGTATTTTGCTAGTCTCCTAGGAGGATGGACATCTTTTCTGCAGCTATGCTTCTGGAAAGACTAACCTATTACATAGATAGTACTTTTTTTTTCTTCAGTCAAGACTTACTCTAAACCACTGGTGGAGGTTCTCCTGATGTTTGTATTTCCTCCTCTGAAGCCTCTTTCTCAAATGCTCTGCCTAATCTGCATAGAGGGCACTCTGGTTATCTTTATTGCTCTGCACTGGTCCAGGTTAATGTGGCACACCAATCTGGTAAACGTTCTGCCAGAAGCTCAAGTTCTAAGAGAAGGGGGCTTTTCTGAGTCCTATGATGCTTGTAGGTTGGAAGTCTACTTCCTGCAAGGTCTGTCATCCGACATGAGAGGCTGCACATCAGGAGCTTCTCTGTGGGGCAAATTCTTTCTTTTCTTTCTGCAGCTGGGGTTAGGTCAGTATTTGGCTTTAAACACTCTCAAGGACCAGGTGTCTGCTCTTTTCATTCTATTTCATAAACAATTGACCCTTGCTTTTTGATTAAGGCCTTTGTAAGGGGGGGGGTCTCCCATGTAACAACCCTGGTCTTTCCTCAATGACTCTGAAATCTGTATCTGGTTCACTCTTTAATATTCAAACTGTTTGAACTTATTAAAGACATTTCTCTATCTACTGTCACACATGAAGCGGTTTTCCTTGTAGCTATTATTTCTGTGAAGTGAGTTTATGAACTGTGGCAGCTTTATCTGGCAAATAACCCTCTTTTGGTCTTGGACCCAGGACTTCTTAAGGTAGTTTGTTTTTCACCTAGTTTCACCAAGCAGGACATTGTTCTCTTGTCCCTCTATTCGGCTGCTGTTCATAAAAGGAAAATTTACCTCCGTTGTTTAGTCTAGATAGGATTCAGGCTCTGTGAATATACAGTATCTCACAAAAGTGAGTGCACCCCTCACATTTTTGTAATAATTTTATTATATCTTTTCATGTGACAATACTGAACAAATGACACTTTGATACAATGTAAAGTAGTGAGCCTACAGCTTGTATAACAGTGTAAATTTGCTGTCCCCTCAAAATAGCTCACCACACAGCCATTAATGTCTAAACTGCTGCCAACAAAAGTGAGTACACCCCTAAGTGAAAATATCCAAATTGGGCCCACAAAAAAATATTTTGTGTGGCCACCATTATTTTCCAGCACTGCCTTTACCCTCTTGGGCATGGAGTTTACCCGAGCTTCACAGGTTGCCACTGGAGTCCTCTTCCACTCCATGACAACATCACAGAGCTGGTGGATGTGAGAGCGCTCCTCCACCTTCCCTTTGAGGATGCCCCACAGATGCTCAATAGGGTTTAGGTCTGGAGACATGCTTGGCCAGTCCATCACCTTTACCCTCAGTTTCTTTAGCAAGGCAGTGGTCGCCTTGGAGCTGTGTTTGGGGTCATTATCATGTTGGAATACTGCCCTGCGGCCCAGTCTCTGAAGGGAGGGGATCATGCTCTGCTTCAGTATGTCACAGTACATGTTGGCATTCATGGTTCCCTCCATGAACTGTAGCTTCCCAGTGCCGACAGCTCTCATGCAGCCCCAGACCATGGCACTCCCACCACGATGCTTGACTGTAGGCAAGACACACTTGTCTTTGTACTCCTCACCTGGTTGCCTCCACACACGCTTGACACCATCTGAAACAAATACGTTTATCTTGGTCTCATCAGACCACAGTACATGGTTCCAGGAATCCATGTCCTTAGTCTGCTTGTCTTCAGCAAACTGTTTGCGGGCTTTCTTGCGCATCATCTTTAGAAGAGGCTTTCTTCTTGGATGACAGCCATGCAGACCAATTTGATGCAGTGTGTAAAGTATGGTCTGAGCACTGACGGGCTGACCTCCCACCCATTCAACCTCTGCAGCAATGCTTGCAGCACTCATACGTCTTTTTCCCAAAGACAACCTCTGAATATGACGCTGAGCACGTGCACTTAATTTCTTTGGTAGACCATGGTGAGGCCTGTTCTGAGTGGAACCTGTGCTGTTAAACCGCTGTATGGTCTTGGTCACCATGCTGCAGCTCAGTTTTAGAGTCTTGGTAATCTTCTTATAGCCTAGGCCATCTTTATGTAGAGCAACAATTCTTTTTTTTTTCAGATCCTCAGAGAGTTCTTTGCATGAGGTGCCATGTTGAACTCCCAGTGACCAGTATGTGAGAGCGATAACACCAAATTTAACACACCTGCTCCCTATTCACACCTGAGACTTTGTAACACTAACGAGTCACATGACATCGGGGAGGAAAAATGGCTAATTGGGCCCATTTTGGACATTTTCACTTAGGGGTGTACTCACTTTTGTTGCCAGCAGTTTAGACATTAATGGCTGTGTGTTGAGTTATTTTGAGGGGACAGCAAATTTACACTGTTATACAAGCTGTACACTCACTGCTTTACATTGTAGCAAAGTGTCCTTTCTTCAGTGTTGTCACATGAAAAGTTAGAATAAAATATTTACAAAAATGTGAGGGGTGTACTCACTTTTGTGAGATACTGTATCTCTCAGCCACAGCTTCTTGCAGAAAGATGGATTCCCTTTTCGTCATTGTGGATGGACCCCAAAGGGGTGCCCCAGCATCTCACTCCATCATCTCTAGGTTGTTTAGATAGACCATCATTCAAGCTTATAGTTTTAAGGATTGGGTTCCACTTTTTCCTATTGAGGTGCAGAGCCTCTTCTGATGTCAGCTTAAAGTGGTTGTTAACTCATGACAACCACTTTAACCTCAAGGCAAGCCTATAAATAAGGCTTACCTGTAGGCAGTGGCGCTGGTGTATGAGGGGCGCTTGGGCGCCACCTCCCGCCACTGACATGAAGAAAAAAAAAAGTCAGCCCGGCCCCCCTGCGGGAGGCGCCGGTACATTGACTTTTTTTTTTTTCGGCTCCTTGCTGTCAGCTGACAGCAAGTAGTCAGCCGATTGGCCAGTAATTAAACTCTATGTGTGTGCGCTGGACAGGCGCACACACATAGTCTGATTGGCTGCCCCCTGATCCATCAGAACCAATGACTCTCTGTCATTGGCTGCTGTGGGCGGGACAATGGCAGACGTGCTGGCTGCGTGATAAGTCACGCAGGCTCAGCACTCCGCCGAGACTCCAGACCCACGAGGAGAGAGAGAGGACACTAGTGAACTGCCGCACAGCACTCGTCTCCACCATGATTCCACTGCCAGCCAGGCCCAAGCAGCCAGCCACCACTGTACCAGGCCAGACGGTCGCCAGAGCCAGAAACAGCAGGACATCCCCGGGCCAGCTGCAGACTGCACAGACACTGCTCACAGGTGGGTCATCAATACCTTATCTGGGACCCCTGTATACTGCTACCTGGCACCCTGTATACTGCTACCTGGCACCCTATATACTGCTACCTGGCACCCTGTATACCTTACCTGGGACCCCTGTATACTGCTACTTGGCACCCTGTATACCCTATCTGGGACCCCTGTATACTGCTACCTGGTGCTCTGTATACCCTATCTGGGACCCCTGTATACTGCTACCTGGCACCCTGTATACCGCTACCTGGGGTTCTGTATACCCTATCTGGGACCCCTGTATACTGCTACCTGGGACGCCTGTATACTGCTATCTGGGACCCCTGTATACTGCTACCTGGCACCCTGTATACTGTTACCTGGGGCTCTGTATACCCTATCTGGGACCCCTGTATACTGCTACCTGGCACCCTGTATACCCTATCTGGGACCACTGTATACTGCTACCTGGCACCCTGTATATCCTATCTGGGACCATTGTATACTGCTACCTGGCACCCTGTATACCCTATCTGGGACCCCTGTATACTGCTACCTGGTGCTCTGTATACCCTATCTGGGACCCCTGTATACCGCTCCCTGGGGCTCTGTATACCCTATCTGGGACCCCTGTATACTGCTATCTGGGACCCCTGTATACTGCTACTTGGGGCTCTGTATACCCTATCTGGCACCCTGTATAGTGCTACCTGGGGCTCTGTATACCCTATCTGGGACACCTGTATACTGCTACTTGGCACCCTGTATACTGCTACCTGGTGCTCTGTATACCCTATCTGGGACCCCTGTATACTGCTACCTGGCACCCTGTATACAGCTACCTGGGGCTCTGTATACCCTATCTGGGACCCCTGTATACTGCTACCTGGCACCCTGTATACTGCTATCTGGGACCCCTGTATACTGCTACCTGGCACCCTGTATACTGTTACCTGGGGCTCTGTATACCCTATCTGGGACCCCTGTATACTGCTACCTGGCACCCTGTATACCCTATCTGGGACCACTGTATACTGCTACCTGGCACCCTGTATATCCTATCTGGGACCATTGTATACTGCTACCTGGCACCCTGTATACCCTATCTGGGACCCCTGTATACTGCTACCTGGTGCTCTGTATACCCTATCTGGGACCCCTGTATACCGCTCCCTGGGGCTCTGTATACCCTATCTGGGACCCCTGTATACTGCTATCTGGGACCCCTGTATACTGCTACTTGGGGCTCTGTATACCCTATCTGGCACCCTGTATAGTGCTACCTGGGGCTCTGTATACTCTATCTGGGACACCTGTATACTGCTACTTGGCACCCTGTATACTGCTACCTGGTGCTCTGTATACCCTATCTGGGACCCCTGTATACTGCTACCTGGCACCCTGTATACAGCTACCTGGGGCTCTGTATACCCTATATGGGACCCCTGTATACTGCTACCTGGCACCCTGTATACTGCTATCTGGGACCCCTGTATACTGCTACCTGGCACCCTGTATATTGCTACCTGGTGCTCTGTATACCCTATCTGGGACCCCTGTATACTGCTACCTGGGGCTCTGTATACCCTATCTGGGACCCCTGTATATTGCTATCTGGGACCCCTGTATACTGTTATCTGGAACCCCTGTATACTGCTACCTGGGACCCTGTATACTGCTACCTGGGACCCTGTATACTGCTACATGGTGACTCTGTATACTGCTATATGGTCACTCTGTATACTGCTATATGGTGACTCTGTATACTCCTATCTGGTGATGCTGTATACCCTATCTGGTGATCCTGGACTGTATACTCCTGACACAAGGGGTGGAAACTATAAGGGATGGGGCTTATGAGAAGTGGGAGGGGTCAAAAAGGAAGGGCGGGGTCTGGCACCCCCCCCATTCTAAAATTTCACCAGCCGCCACTGCCTGTAGGTGCCCTGCATATCTCCCAAACCTGCACGGTTTGGGAGATATGCAGTGTACTAGATGTGCCGTCATTTCGACACATGCGCAGTGAAGAAACGGCCTCCATGCTGTATCTTCACTGAGATAGTGCCGTGACTGGTGGCTCCCAGTCACATGCAGTCACAGAGCTGGCCCATTATGTTTCTACTTTGCAGGGGAATATAGAGGAAGTAAACCCCATCAGGATTTACTTCCTCTTTAGGTCTCATACACACGGACGTTTCTTAAAAAATAAACAAAACGTCAGGCCCGACGTCAAGGAAAAAAAATCGGCGTCTTTCGGCGTTATGCATCGGCGTTGGTGAGCGTTAGTGTCAATAGGCGTTTTTTTAAAAAAATCATCCCTCTGCTATTTTTCAACCTAAAAACATTGGCGTCAAAAACGCTGGTTAACGCCGGTATGGCGTTTGTTGGCGTTAGTGAGCGTTTTGCGGCGCCACCGTAAAAAAACGCCAAAACGTTACAGCCTCAGAACGCGCAGGCCATGGGTTCTAGTTTCAGCTCACTAACGCCGACGTCATCTACAGCTCAAACATGTCGGCGTTTTTAAGGGGCCATTGACTAACATGGAGAGCTGCAAAAAATGCCAGAAAACGCTGGCGTCAAAAAACGTCCGTGTGTATGAGGCCTTAAAGTTTAAAGTACTCCACGTAGATCTTTGAGCAGCAGGCATTATGCCGTTCTGTATTCTTTTCTTTGGCCTGTTAAGCATCTTTTTTTTTTTTGCTGTGTCCTCAGTAGGACTGCTTCTGGATGTTCCAAAGAGTAAAGCCTTTGTGTGTCCCTCAATAGATTAGAGAGAAGTTAGGATTTTGTGTTAACTGTAAAATGATTTTCTCTGAGTCCATTGAAGGACACAGTTCCCACTTCTAGGTTTATGGTCATGCTCTTCGTACTGCTTTGCTACAAACTGAGGCGCGTTTGCAGTGACAGGGGTTATCATTGGCTGACCTACGTTCTTTTTATCTTTGCCAGTGTTCAAAGCAGAACATTTTTTTGCTTTGTACAGGTAGGTAGAAGTAATTCACAATGCACAGTGTCTACTGGCTGGGGTAAAGTAATATATATTACCCATTTCTGTTCTATAAGGTCTAGTGATAAATAGCATGCACTCATGGGGTTCTATTGGAATATATTACTCACTTTTAAATTTATAGTCAACACTGTCTGGCCGTCTTACATTTCTGTGTGCTGTGGACCACATTGACTAGTTGCTGTAATCACTGCTTAGTAACTGCACACACTTGGCACATGAGGTGTCCTGGCTTTTAGTAATATTGGATTGGTATCAGAATATGAATGTTGCCTGCCATTACAACACAGTGCCCAAACATGAATCTCCACTCCACTGTACCATGAGTATATTGTATAGCGCACCACTCAATTTAGTATCATGAAATATTTTAGAGCTCTATCGTGAATCTAACACAATGCTCTGTTATTTGTTCTTCATGTATTTACAGACAACATATTTGCTGTAAAATCCTGGGCCAAGAAAAAGTTTGGTTTCGAAGAAAAGAAGATTGATCAAACATTTGGCATACCTGAAGAATTTGATTATATTGACTGAATTAATTCAGAATCATTCAGCTTGTATATTAGTAGTAGTATTTTACCCGTAGTAAGTATGTCTAACTTCACTGATGTGCATTACATTGAAGTAAATTGGTGTCTAACCTGGAAAATTCAAACTAACCATATGAGGAAAAAATATGAGCCCAAAGTTACCTGCGGCAAAAAATGGCAAGTCAAAACAATCCGTAGATCATATATGTAAGCAGTTGAAGTTATATGGAGTGTTCTGTAACAGTTGACCTTGATGCCACCCCCTCTCTGCTCCCATGCCATGCTGTTGGCCAGTAAAGCTGTCTGTTATTGAGGCAACCAGTAGGAGACTGGGGGGTCAGAGGCAAGGCCAAGTTTGACTTTTTGATGAAAACAAAATGAGATCTGCATAAAATTTTGTTTGTTATATCTGTGGATCTACCAATCATTTTGACATGCAGTTTTCATAGAAGTAACCATTACCTATGCATGTTTTCATCATATATGTATTTTATTTGCAAGGACATACTTTAGGTGTGTGCAAATATTTGCGTTTGTATATATGAAATAAGTTATTAAATGCAAATTGTTTTTGAACTTGTAGCCATTTTGTAACACAAGACTAACTGCTTAAAATGTGTTCCTGTATATATGATAAAGATACTTTTTTCCCCTTAATCTATTGTTTTATTGACAGAAGCTATAGCACATAATTCATTGACAGAATTCTAGTGGAGATTATTTTCTTAATTGCTTAATTACTTGCTTGAAGCTGCTGTCCTAGTTCTTTACAGTAGTTAGCTGATTTGTGTTCTTTATCTATTAAATATACAGCCGAAAAAGTAATCGACTGTTCTCAGAGTAACGTTTACATGCAAGGAGGCTCAATAGGTTGTTCAAGGTAATAGTTTGCATGATTAATAAAAACTAAAGCACATAGTTGAAACTGTTACCCTTCGCAACAAGATTGCTTATTGCATGAAATATACTTGATTCGTTTCTATGGGCAACCCTTAACGTTTTCGCGCGCACAGTTCTTCCGTGAGCTTTTCGAGCAGAAAATTAACCATACTCAGGAAAACGTCCTCTTCAATAATGTTTTATTTTATCTTCAGTTCTGTATACTGGTTCTGTACTTAAAGTGTAACTAAAGTCCTGCTTTCAAGAACTGCAAGCAGGCAGGCTCTTGCTCTATTGCAGAAGAGATATGCCATGCCCACCCCTCCTTGTTTCTTGTCCAAACACATCACTTTGTGTTATGTATTATACAAAGCCTTCTGTGAATGGACAGCAGGGGGGAGGGGCGGGCACAGCAGGTGTTTGAAAAAGCAGAATCGCTCTTGTCAGTGTACCAGGAGTATAGCTACAGCTGTACTCTCAGAGCTCAGTACAACTGTCAATTGTAAATTAAAGAGATAACTCCACAAGGTGCCATGCACCTCGTTGGACTTAACTCATAGTAATCCGCCATATTTTGGAAAGTGGCTGAATTCATGGAATTCAGCATTAACAATACAAAACAATAACTAAAATGAAGGTAACATATAGACATTAGATTCATTTTGAGAGATCTTTTGTGGGATTGACCTTTTCTAGATGAACATTCACCTTAAAATCACATACGTTTCTTTAGACTAATATCTAAGGATAGGTAGTCAAACATATTAAATGGGAAGGTCCCCCAGTAAGGGTTTTGTGGCAGCAAAGTTTTGGTAAGAGGTATAATTAAAATAACCTACCTACCAATTCCTTTATTTCAAAATGTATTATGCGTTTCCATAAGCGTGTACACAATGAAAAAACATGAGCTCTGGTTGTGTAAACAAGGGACCTATGCATCATTATACAATGTTAGTGTTACAATATGAAGGATCGCATATGATACAGCCATAGCTGCGTCAATTCCCCAACGCGTTTCGACATTTAAAATGTTGGTAGGTCTTCCTCAGGGGGAAGTGTCCTTTTATTTATCACTGGGCATTGACTTTGAGACACCAGTCCAAAAAAAACCTGAGCATGGTTAAAATCAGGTCAACAGTGAATTACTCATCATGGGCTGTCTTCCCCCCCCCCCCCCCTCCCGTAGCTCAATACCCTGCCTTAGCCCAGAGGCTTACGGAGGGTAACATGTGGCTCCCCCTGTGGAGGGATATAGCAAGCTGCGCCAAAAATTTGTCCTTTATATTAAAGAAAGCACGATAAATCAAAAACATGCAATGAAAATCGATCACCCTTGTAAGGGGAGACTAAAAAGAAGTAAACAATGTTGGTATCTCATATGGGGATTTCCCCATAGAGAGGAGGGTATGAGATGAGGTCAGTGATGTTGAGGCAGCGTATGGAGATGTTAGACGGGGGGGATGCCCATGTTGTGTAGTCAACCAAATACAATAACTGCATTTTATAGCTACTTTTATTTATTTATTTTTGTTTTTTCTAAACTGTGTTTTGGCAGAAGGAAAGGGTACTATGGAGGTTGATTGTAATTTTCTTATTGCTATAGTACACATCCTGCTAGCCAGGAGACATTTTGGAACTAAAGCTCTTAAAGTGGATGTAAACCCCGGAAAAAAAAATGAATTAATAATTCTGCCTGGTAGAGTATAGCATGTTATGTCATCTGTGCCTAGTCTTGCCACAAAGAGTTAATCCAACTCTTGTGAATAATGAGCTTATTTTTTTCAGGAAGAGAAAGTCTGACTAACAGGAAAATACGCAGTCGATCCACCCCTTGCTCTGTGAGTGACAAGCAATTTGCTTATCTCCTTCACACAGCAGAGAAAGTTTTACACTCCCCCCTCCCTCCCTCCTCAATGTCTCGGTATAGAGGTGGGTGGGGAGGCTTGTGGCCTCACAACTGCACCCACCAAACTCCAGCAAACACAGACACCCACTGATTTCAGAGTTTTACAGAGCTGCTAGTGCTTATAGGAAGGACATTTGTAAGGTAGGGATAGATGCAGGAGACTTGCATGTATATATACATTAATACTGTGTCATTAGTTTATACTGGATGGGTGGTGGGTTTACATCCACTTTAATATACTGTATGTGTGTATGCACTGTATACAAGGTCCCAAATCCCAGCTAGGTAAAATTCTTCTTGATTTAGAATTAGGTTGACTGACCTACTATTTTTTATATGCACATTTCTATTACATGATTGTCTGTCTCTAATTGGAATCATGGTAGTTTATGGTAATGACAGCCAAGCAGGGACAAGGCAGATGTACACTTTCACATGCCAAGCAGGTGTTGCAGTTATGTCGAGGTAAACA
>BLSH010524993.1:1630950-1643310 GCA_018402905.1 Glandirana rugosa | reverse complement strand
TGGTGTTATTTCACTTATTGAAGGTTAAGGGTAATATGACGTATCACACATTGAGTAACGTCTATCACAAGCATTTTCGGTCCTTGGTAACATGTAACATTTGGGACACTTTTTATATCTTTTGACGCGAGTGGGACGGTTTATTATTTGGGGACACATGTGTCGACGTTGTTATTTCACACTAGAGATGTGGGGTTTATGTTTAATTTGGTTTTGTTTCGACGCGAACACTTCCCTGTATTTTTTTGATCGTGGTGGAGGTCTTGTTCACTGTTGGACTCGTGTGATGCATGCAGATTCACTTATATGGAGGATTTAATTTATGGACTTTGAGTTGCTTCTAAGATTGGATTTTTCTGATTATTTTCACTAGCTATTATCAATTTGTCCCAGCTACGGACATTGTTCACTTATATACGTTTGGTTCTTTATGTCCCTTCACAAGCGCAGCTTTGTTTTGGTTTAATTTGTATTTGGGGTGTAGAGATCACACTTTATTGTTGCAGCTGTGTACACAGGGGTTTATTATTTGGCAGGGTGAGCGCAGTTTTCTATATTTTTCACAGGGTTTACAATGTACAATGGTTCCTGGCTTTTACGAACACTATCTGCAATGAGTTACACACTATGCAGTATAATGGGAATTGGAAGTTATTCACTTTATTGTGGTGACTCCTGCCGTTTTGTCCCAAATGTTAGTTCCACAACCTCCATCCCCCTGTTTACCTTCCTCCACGTTCACGGTGGAGGGAGGTGGTGGATCGGGCAGGTCTGCTCCTTAGCGCATCGGCGCCACTTCACCACTCTTTTGATGTCGCACTGCATGAACAGGTTTTCTTTTCCATCCAGGCTGACATTTGAGAGGTGCTATCTGAGCCTTATGGGCGGACTCTGGCAAAGACGCCCTCCCTTTTGTGTAACGCCCATGTGACGCTGGGCGGGACATGATGTATCAGCTGGGAGCATTTAACATGCTTTCTTTGGTGTCTGTGTGTCCTCTGGGCAGCACTTCACATGCAAGCACTCACTTGTGATTTTGGTTACCAGCCCTATGTGAATTCACAAGGGAAATCAACACAGGCTTTCTATCCTCAGCACTTGTGTCCTTTTCTGTTTCTTTTAGTTTGCTGGTAGACGTGCTTACCCCACATTATCCTACCAATGGTGTTTGTCTTCCCTCCTCTCTTTCTTAAACCTAACTTGGTCACGTTTTAGGCATCTGTTCTTCCATCTATGCTCAGTGCCTCCTTTCGTTCTCTTTGGTGCATGGGTTCTTCACACTACTCATTTAAACATTATTATCATACATTTATTAATACACACTACTGATTTAATCTACAGATAGCTCTGTCACCTATACTCACATACCATTATTGGGGAATCCATAGTGCTCCCGGCTTGTCTACGTGTCTCTACCTCAGCTCCCATGCAAGGCATCTCAGGCAGTCCCGATCCTCTGTTCACATCTACATAGCTGACGTGAGTATCCATAGGGATGTTCATTCTGCCCCCTATAGCCAATACCTGCCCTTATTCTCTAGCCACAATACCATGCCATCTGGTAATGTCTTCTTATAGATAACTGCTGCATTTGCCCCTGAAGAGTTGGTGGGAGGACCTGTGTTCTGCAGATTTCCTCCTTCATAGGGATGCACTGAAATTTCGGCCGCCAAAAATTATCTGCATTTTCTGACAAAATCTGTGTTTTTGGTATCGGCCGAAACAAAAAAAGTCCCTATACCGAAAGGGGGCGGGGTCCGCTCCTGGTACCGGCCATTGCGGGGGGTATGCGTGCATCACATACCCCCGCAATGGATGTGGTAGATGAGAAGATTCGCATTGTACAGAGTGCGCTGCTTGTACGAGCCGCATGTGCATGAAACTGTCATGTACGTACACTGAATGCAGAGAGAAAAAAGACACACAAGCTGTCGGATCTTCAAGTTGATATCATAGGTGGGCGGGACCGAACAGCTATCAAACGCCAGCCAATGGGATAGGGGCTGGGCAGGTGTTTGATAACTGTTCGGTCCCGGCCACCTCTGACCTCAGCTTGAAGATCTGACAGCTTGTGTCTCTCTTTCTCTGCATTCAGTGTAATTACGTGACAGTTTCATGCACAGAGCGGCTCGTACAAGCAGTGCCCTCTGTGCAATGTAAATCTTCTCATCTCTTCTGCCAGTGCCACCTGCCAGTACCATCCAGTGCAGTCTGTCCATGCCAACCAGTGCCACATGCCAGTGCCACCTGCCAGTACCATCCAGTGCTGCCTGTCAGTGCCACCTGCCAGTACCATCCAGTGCCACCTGCCAGTACCATTTAGTGGTGCCTGTCAGTGACACATGCCAGTGCCACCTGCCAGTACCACCCAGTTCCGTCTGTCAGTGCCACATGCCAGTACCATCCAGTGCTGCCTATCAATGCCACCTGTCAGTACCATCCAGTGCTGCCTGTCAGTGCCAATCAGTGCCACATGCCAGTACCATCCAGTGCCGCTTGTCAGTGCCACCTGCCAGTACCATGCAGTGCCGCCTGTCAGTGCCAACCAGTGCCACCTGTCAGTGCCAACCAGTGCCACCTATCAGTGCCAACCGGTGCCACCTATCAGTGCTGCCTATCAGTGCTTCCAATTAGTGCTGCCTGTCATTGCCACCTATCAGTGCCAATCAGGCACAGGTAGGCTGCATATGACAATTGTATATAAAAATTTAAATATTTTTTAAAAACTGTCATTTTCGGTTTTCGGCACCAAAATTTCCATTGGGTGCACCACTACTCCTTAAATGCCACCACTTTGGAGCCAGAGCATTGCTGTACTTGCATGTGGCTGGGGAAATGCATATTAAGAGAAGGATTCCTTTTCAGTGTAAGGCCCCTGGCTAGCCATTAAGACCTTCAGCTGTTAGGGGGCGCTTAAGAGATGCTAACGGGTTTCTGTTAAAAATTTATAAAGCTTACTGAATCTTTATGGAAAACAACAATTCTCCCTTGCAGTGAGACTGCTCCCGAGTCAAATGCTCATTTACAGTTAGGACACCAGAAAATGCACTTTTATTTTCTTTTTTCCCCCAAGGAGCAGCTGGCATTCTCCTACGCTCCAGCGGTGGAGCCCTACATTGTACTTGATGATGTCAGAGGACCTGTGTCAGGGATGGGTCTTGCAGCCTTGAGGAAGAGGAGGATCGGGTAAGTAACAAGCATTCAACCCTTACAGTGCAGGGTAAACCCCACTGCAAGGGAGGATTTTTTTATCCTGGAGTTCAACTTTACAAGTCAATAAAAAAACAGATCAGTCCACCCAGTTTTGGAGCTCAAGGTTCCCTGTCATATCTGTCTTCATAATTTCCGCTAGATAGATCATCGTCTCAATAAAACAGGGAGAGTTTCTGGCAACCATGGACATGAAAGATGCCTACCTTCACATGCTGATTTTCCCAACTCCCTTTCTTTGTGGTTTCAGTTGTCTATAATCACTATCAGTTTGAGAGATTGCTCTTTGGGATTAAAAATTCATGACTGTGCTAATCTTGTGCTCTCCATGGGAAAACTCAAAGATTTGGCTAAATTCCCAATCACCAGAAGTTATGTTTTAAAGCAAGTACTTTTTTGGTCTGTAAAGATTTTTTCTTTTTTAAACAATACAAATACACATACAGAAAAATATCAGCAAGGTGTGTTGAAGCATACAGTCTGATAAAATGTGACATGAGAGCAATCAGTTCACTGAGCTCTGCACAGAAATTACATAGTTCCATAGCGACCTGCTACTGAGTCCTTGTAATGCAAATTGAGCTGAAGAAATTGAAAACAAGTACATCTTGTTTATATATTCACTTTGGTCCCTTTGTTAAGCAGTAGGACCGTTTTTCTGAGTATGGGTGCCTATACTAGCCTCCAATTCTTCGTGCATTGACTCTAGCATAATAGAGACCAGGCTAAAGCTGGCAACTTATATCTACAGGCTAGACAGTGCGGATGGGCAAGCCTGCTGTGCCTATTGTAGAAATTATCCACGCCCCTGGGATGGACAAATCTCTCACATCGGCTGTTATAGTATGTCACAAAAGTAAGTACACCCCTCACATTTTTGTAAATATTTTATTATATCTTTTCATGTGACAACACTGAAGAAATGACACTTTGCTATAATGGAAAGTAGTAAGTGTACAGCTTGTATAACAGTGTAAATTTGCTGTCCCCTCAAGATAACCCAACACACAGCCATTAATGTCTAAACCGCTGGCAACAAAAGTGAGTACACCCCTAAGTGAAAATGTCCAAATTGGGCTCAATTAGCCATTTTTCCTCTCCGGTGTCATGTGACTCGTTAGTGTTATAAGTTCTCAGGTGTGAATGGGGAGCAGGTGTGTTAAATTTGGTGTTATCACTCTCTCATACTGGTCACTGGAAGTTCAACATGCCACTTCATGGCAAAGAACTCTCTGAGGATCTGAAAAAAAGAATTGTTGCTCTACATAAAGATGGCCTAGACTATAAGAAGATTGCCAAGACCCTGAAACTGAGCTGCAGCACGGTGGCCAAGACCATACAACGGTTTAACAGGACAGGTTTTACTCAGAACAGGCCCCACCATGGTTGAACAAAGAAGTTGAGTGCACATGCTCAGCGTCATATCCAGAGGTTGTCTTTAGGAAATAGACTTGTGTGTGCTGCCAGCATTGCTGCAGAGATTGAAGGGGTGGGGGGTCAGCCTGTCAGTGCTCAGACCATAAGTCGCACACTGTATCAAATTGATCTGCATGGCTGTCGTCCCAAAAGGAAGCCTCTTCTTAAGATGATGCACAAGAAAGCCTGCAAACAGTTCGCTGAAGACAAGCGGACCAAGGAGATGGATTACTGGAATCATGTCCTGAGACCAAGATAAACTTTTTGGTTCAGATGGTGTCAAGTGTTTGTGGCGGCATCCAGGTGAGGAGTACAAAGAAAAGTGTCTCTTGCCTACAGTCAAGCATGGTGGTGGGAGTGTCATTGTCTGGGGCTGCATGAGTGCTGCCGGCACTGGGGAGCTACAGTTCATTGAGGGAACCATGAATGCCAACATGTACTGTGACATACTAAAGCAGAGCATGATCCCCTCCCTTCAGAGACTGGGCCTCAGGCCAGTATTCCAACATAATAACGACCCCAAACCCACCTCCAAGACGACCACTGCCTTGCTAAAGAAGCTGAGGGTAAAGGTGATGGACCGACCAAGCATGTCTCCAGACCTAAACCCTATTGAGCATCTGTGGGGCATCCTCAAATGGAAGGTGGAAGAGTGCAAGGTCTCTAACATCCACCAGCTCCATAATGTCGTCATGGAGGAGTGGAAGAGGAATCCAGTGGCAACCTGTGAAGGTCTGGTGAACTCCATGCCCAAAAGGGTTAAGGCAATGCTGGAAAATAATGGTGGCCACACAAAATATTGACACTTTGGGCCCAATTTGGACATTTTCACTTAGGGGTGTACTCACTTTTGTTGCCAGCAGTTTAGACGTTAATGGCTGTGTGTTGAGTTATTTTGAGGGGGCAGCAAATTTACACTGTTATGCAAGCTGTACCCTCACTAATTTACATTGTAACAAAGTGTAATTTCTTCAATGTTGTCACATGAAAAGATATAATAAAATATTTACAAAAATGTGAGGGGTGTACTCACTTTTGTGAGATACTGTATCTTCATATATATATATATATATATATATATTTTTTTTTTAAATAAACTGATCAGTGGTAAACTAAAATAGTCTATTTACTTTATCTAGAAGGCTTGCATAATAGCCTGTTTTGCCTGTGCTGGGAGCCTTTGTTCTTCAGACACCTCTCCATATGCATTGAGCTATATAATAGTCTCAGAGAGACTGAAGCTAAATAGGATTCAAGGAACTGTGCAGACTTGCTAGCATCGTTTATTGTATTCCTAATGGAACTTTGTTTTTTTATTCTGGTATAAAAATGACTGTACATCCTGTCTGCCATGAAATTGGTAGGACTAGTTAATTGTTGTATGCCCTTGGGATAGTGAGCAGAAAATATTCATCGCATTAGGGGAGAGACAATAAAACTGGAAAAGAAGGGATATTGTATTCCTGAACAAAGCAGAGGGCTGTGGTTTTAATTATTTATTTTCTATATTTACATTTTGTGGTCTGTGTAATTTCTCTGCTAGGGAGGTCTTACCTTAATTTTTGGCATTTTTATATATGTTTTAGATGCTTTATATGAAATTCACCTTTCTTGTACAGCTTGTAAGTGCAGCCCCATGTTGTAAACTGTTTTTTTGACAAGCTTTATGTAGATGGTATCACTGCTGAACTATTGCTATCAGAAATACATTTCTCTGTAGGACAAGCAACCTGCAAGACTGTACTGCACCCTAAACTGAGTATAATTCCAAATGCCACGAACAGGTGCTTATCAGGTTTAAAAGCCAAAGGATAATAATAAAGGGTTTTGCAATTGTTAAAAAAATATGCAACAAATTTACCATTGCATATAAGATCTGAACCCTTTCCCTGTGTCTGCCTTTTTTTTTAAACATGCAGCGCCCTGTGTTTTGGTTATTATACCATTTCTGAGGGGCTAAACCCTTAGATTGCTGGATGCACTCGTTGCACGGGAAGAGTTTTTTGTTTTCATTCTTGCAGTGCCACTCCATCAGTCAGAAAAATAATCTGCAATACACACTTTTGAGTCCTTGTAAAATCAATCAAATTACTAGTGTAGGGATTGATTTACTAAAACTGGAAAGTGCAAATTATGTTGCAGCTGTGGTAGCCAATCAGCTTCTAACTCCAGCTTGTTCAATTAAAGTGATATTAAAGGTTACAATTTTTTTTTTATATTAAACATCTTAACCACTTCAATACCAGGCACTTACCCCCCTTCCCGCCCAGACCAATTTTCAGCTTTCAGCGCTGTTGCATTTTGAATGACAATTGTGCGGTCGTGCGACGTTGTACCCAAACAAAACTTTATCATTTTTTTCCCACAAATAGAGATTTCTTTTGGTGGTATTTGATCACCTCTGGGGTTTTTATTTTTTTGCGCTACAAATAAAAATGTATTTTTGTTTTTTTCGTCACAAAACTTTGTAAATAAGTATGTTTTCTCCTTCACTGGCACTTATGAGGCTACACTGACGGGCACTAATGAGGCAGTACTGATTGACACTGATGAGGCGGCACTGATAAGTAGCACTAATGGGCACTGATATCCAGCACTAATGGGCACTGATTAGTGCCACTGATGGGCACTCACAGGCAGCACTGATAGATGTAACTGATAGGCAGCAGTTAAAAGGAGAAACTGGCAGGCATCAAAGATGGGCACAGTGCCATCCTTATTGCAGTTTGTGTGCCCCTTACCTGGTGGTCTTGGGTGGGCTCCCTGGTGGTCTAGGGTGGGCTCTCTGGTGGTCCTGGGTGGGCTCTCTGGTGGTCCTGGGTGGGCTTCCCTGGTGGTCCCTGGGTAGGCTCCCTCGTGGTCCTGGGTGGCGAACCTAGGGGGGCTGCACTGATCAGTGCAGACCCCCCCGTCAGAAGAGCTGCCTATCGGCTCTCATCTAGTCGCGTCCGCAGACGCGAGTAGAGGAAAAGCCGATATGCGGCTTTTCCTGTTTACACTGTGATCAGCCGTGATTCGTCACGGCTGATCATATGGTAAAGAGCTTCTGACAGAAGCTCTTTAGCTAGATCGGAGATGCAGTGTGTCAGACTGACACACCACACCACCAATCGCTGCGCAGCCCCAGGGGTGCGCGCCGGCTTGTTATACTGCTGAACGTTATATGACACCCAGTCAGGATAACGCAACCACTTCTTGGCCATCATTCTGCAATGGTTTTGCACAGAGCAGCCCTGATCCTTCTCTTCCCGGGTCCCCCACTGCCGCTTCTGGCACCTCCTCTTCTCCGACTGCCCCCATAGCAAGCTGCTTGCTATGGGGGCACTCATAAGTGCTTGCTTCCAAGTCCCTCTGTGTGTGTCCATAAGAGACACAGAAAGGAGCTCAGCCCTGCCCCTGCTCTCTCCTCATTGACTCACTGGCTATGATTGATAGCAGCAGAAGCCGCTGTGTCTCAGCCAATGAAGAGGGAGAGACCCAGGAGAGCAGCCAATCCGGCAGCACAAGAATTCTCAGCTGGCACATAGGAATGCGCATACGCAGAAGATCCAGAACGAGCGGGAAGATCCGAACGCAAGTGCGCACGCACGTCCGTTCGTACGCAATGCGTGACAGATGTTGGCGCCCAATGCCCTATTTAAACCGGTGCAGAAGAGCCATTATTTGCTGGATTATCTTCAGCTTCCTGCTGTGCCTTGTGTTCCTGTTCCTAACTGATCTGCTCCTCGGTTACCAACCCGACTTGCCCTGACCATCCTGATCCTGATTCCTGGCTTTGACCTCTGGCTCGTCTCACTACTCTGCACTCCGGTTCCTGATCTGTGCTTGACCCTTGGACTGGCTTTGACTTTGCTTCTGGTTATTCCTGAAATAGACTATAGACTCTGCCTGATATCTTGTGTATGACCTCCGGCTTGACCTTGATCCTGATTCCGGGTCTCTCTGCTACTGCCACGTGTGCTCCAGTGTTTCCAGGGGACTCCAGCCCAGCAGCACGTCCTGGTTCCAGTTGAGCCATCTGGGAGACTACACACCTGGCCTGCACTACCGGTGACCCCTGCCTGTCCGGGCATAGCGCTCCCTGTTCCACCTCCAGGGGGTGCTCTGCACCTAGCTGCAAGGGAAGCCCTCTCTGCACCATGGCCTCCAACCAGGTAACTGACACTTGTGCACATTGCTGACTTGGGTAAATATTAGGGAGTTGCCGGGAAAGCTGCATACTGAAAGTTTTTTACCTTTATGTATAGAATGCATAAGGCTCCATGCAGACTGGACACTCTCTGGGTGTTGGATTATGTGGCAGGAGATGCTGCTGAGAAAACATTCTTTTAGCAGCGTTTTGTAAGCAGTGTTTTTGTGCGTTTATTGGCGTCTGCGTTTTTGAGCTTTTTTTTTTTTTTTACTTCATTAGCTTCCATTGACTACAAAAAGCGAAGGGCGCTGATAAACGATATTTGAGCGTTTATCGGTGTCCAGCGGTTTTTGTGGTCAGAAGAACGACTCCTGAACACCCATAACAGCCCATAAACGCCACTGCTGTTAAACGACAATAAACGTCTATGTGTGCATGGACACATAGGATAATATAAAGGGCCGTTTATGGGCTGTTAAAAAAAAAAAAACACCTAAACGGTCGTTTTTCAGCTTCAGTGTGCATGGAGTCTAAAGGTAAAAAACATTCAAACTTTACAACCACTTTAAACTTTGATAATAAAACCTGGAAGCTTATGGGTTTCTATGCAGAGCTGCACCAGATTTTGCACTCTCCAGTTTTAGTAAACTGGCCCCATACAGTTCATGATGTTCTGATGCACAAAAAAAACTTTAATTCCATTCATGGTCATATACAACCCATAAGTCACTCACAAAGTTTACTCCATTTGTTTTGCAGGCGGAAAGAAAAAACAATCGGTGTATGGCCAGCTTTAGTCTGTGGTGATAGCAGGCCTATATATGGTGTGGCAGAGCATTGCCTTGCCAGGGTCTAGATGAAAGGGATGGTCTTGGATTCTCAACCTGGCAGTTTGAGGGGCTCCAGAAGATTTGCTTACTTAGGAGGAAACTGGCTTTTCAGTTTCTTCATTTCTTAAAGTCCACTTCGGGATCTGGAGCCCGGGGATTTCTTAGAGATCCGGGTGGAATGAAATCCCCAATCCTGGGTCCAGTTTTCCTGACCTACCAGGAGACTGATGGCCCAGCTCGGTGGAAGCCTGTTAAGAGCAGTCAGGACCAGGCTTCTGTGACACACACACACTGGGAGACAGGTGGTCTACAGGGGCCTAAGATTGCAGGAGACAGTCTTAGGATCCACATCTGCAAGGAGGCAGGTGTGACCCGTGGTCATGCTGCAGTAGATCGCTTAATAGCAAGGAGGGCTACTGATCCTTATAGCCGGGAGGGCTACTGATCCTTATAGCTGGGAGGGCTACTGATCCTTATAGCCGGGAGGGCTACTGATCCTTATAGCCGGGAGGGCTACTGATCCTTATAGCCGGGAGGGCTACTGATCCTTATAGCCGGGAGGGCTACTGATCCTTATAGCCAGGAGGGCTACTGATCCTTATAGCCGGGAGGGCTACTGATCCTTATAGCCGGGAGGGCTACTGATCTTTATAGCCAGGAGAGCTACTGATCCTTATAGCCAGGAAAGCTACTGTTCGTTTATGAGCCAGGAGGCTGAGTTTGTTTGCTTCGTGTTGAAGGTGACAACCCCCTGCGAGGGAAACACTTTTGATCTTTGTGTTGAACTTTATTTTTAATAAACATGGGCTACCACACTCTCAAACAGAGATCCTAGCTGTCGCAACCTCAATAAAAACAAACCTACCACAAGAGCTAAAGACCCCCATGCCACAATGGGCAGTAAATAAATTATGGGAGGTTTATACTTGTATAGTGACAAGCTACAGCCTTCGTCAGCCCTCATCTAAATCTGTTATAAAATCTAGTTTGCTGTTTTTGTTGTGAGATTGTCATTGTTACCAGGAATAATAAGCAAGTTATAATTGGGAACACAAGGTACTGTATATGAGAGATATGACAATTGATTGACAATATGACAAGGACACAAAACTGTTTGTTACATATGCTCAGGATGAGATCCAAGACCAAGATACAAGATGCTTATCTTTCTCCTCTGCATCCTCTTCATTGGAGTGTCCCCAGTCCCCAACAGCAACACTACCAATATCCCCTTATCACTTGTTGAAAAAGAACTGTGTCAATGCTACAATTCAACTTGTCAAGCTGAGCAGTTGGCAAGTTACTGGGCTGTATACACCAGGAAATTGTCTGATTTCCCCTAGCTTGCTCAATTCCTCAACCTGGACAATATGGTCAGTGATGTTGGTTAATAATATTTTCCAGCACTTTGTGTTAATGACACCTATTACTTGAATGGCTCACAGATTAAAGTTCAGTTTAAACTATTTTATATAGCACCAGAGACATAATTAACTCTACTGAAGCTTCTCCTGTGTGCTGTTGGTTTATAGTAGGAACATTTGTTTTTCCCACCATGTGAAACAGATCTGGGCAGTATTGGGCAGACCGTTGGTGGAATTAATAGAAGTTTGCTCACTCAACAATTCATATACTGATATCAAAATAAATGTGCTCAAAACATAAGGAAGCCTGTACATTTCTATTGGGGATTTATAGATTAGTAAACAAAAAGTATATTCTAAAATTATTAAATTGCATAGTTTCTAGTTGTAGCAGATTGAGAATCGACCAAAACAAGCATTTGCTCCAATGTACAGAAGCATCTGATTCTAATCAGAAAATGTATTAAAAAGTGACAATCAAACTGTCTCCGCATTGCTGCAGTGCCTTGTATATATGTAAAATAAGTGGCAAGCTATTTTTCAGAATGTAAATCTACTAAAGTGAAATGTTACTGTCACGTATAGATAAAAAGAGGAATAGAAAATGAAAAAGTTCTTTACTATTCTGCAGAGCAATTTGTATCAGGTACAGTAAGCACACAAATTGTAATTACTTTTACTAATGCCTTTTTGGTATTGAATGCTTAGCTTTTTTTTTCAACAATGAGCCCACCCAAAAATTATATTTTGTGTATAGGTGGAGCCTTGTGGACTGCGTCGGTTCTTGGCTTCTATAATGTCTTGGACATCTCTCTGCTGTAATAACCAATTCTGATCCTGTCCACCTACCTGAACATTGTGTTTGCCCTCAACTCTAAACAACTGCATGTTCAAACTCCTTCTGTTCCATTCTGCATAAGTACCGTATATACTCGTGTATAAGTCGACCCGTGTATAAGTCGACCCCCCTACTTTTGCCCAAAAAATATGGGAAAACTTATTGACCCGCGTATAAGCCTAGGGTGTGAAATGCAGCAGCCAGAACACAGGGACATGGAGCCAGAACACAGGGATTTTAGCCATAACACAGGGATTTTAGCCAGAACACAGGGATTTTAATGCCAGGACACAGGGATTTTAATGCCAGAACACAGGGATTTTAATGCCAGGACACAGGGATTTTAATGCCAGGACACAGGGATTTTAATGCCAGGACACAGGGATTTCAATCTCAGGACACAGATACTGTAGCCAGAACACATAAGGGATGAGTAAGGTAGTTTTGTTTCACATTAAACAGAGCTGTGCTGCTTCTAAGAGCCGTTCTGTGCTTTGTAAGTGTGATTAAACACATTGGAATGCAAAGAATGCTGAGAATGCAGAGAGAGCTGCAGCTGTCTCTTATACA
>BLSH010524993.1:1599611-1623366 GCA_018402905.1 Glandirana rugosa | reverse complement strand
CAGGGGGAGCCCATTCCGTCCTAGTAGGGTCTACCTTTACATCGCCTAAGGGTACATCCCAGCAGTATGGGAGTTTAGATGTACAGCGTTACTTTAAGTCCGGGAAGTGGGTCCGGAATTTATGTCAACACAAGTTTTAATAAGTTGGGGGTAACTTTAACTAACAAAAACAGCCAAACTGTAACTAATACTAGTAAGTCAGTAGGACGAATGTTAATTTAGTTTCTCCGTGCACATCCAGTCTGTTTATATTGTATTGTAAATATTACTTTATTGGTGTTTACAGAAAAGACTCGAGTGTAGTAATAGTCAAAATAAGTTGGGGGTTCACTGTTAAATGTTATGTTATATTTGTCTGACCTACACGTGCCTCTTTGATTTAATTGTAAGCAGGATGACTGAATGATCATAATCAATGTCAAACCGACAAAAACAATCAATTTCAATGGGGGTTGAATAATTTTGAACACAACTGTATTTAAGGCCTGGGTGAAGGGCCTGAATTTCATTGCGACATGTAGATTTGAGGGTATGACGACCCTACATGGGAATCCGCTACATTTCCATCTGGGATGATCCTGCCTTACCCGAGGGGGACATGTTGCTGCTGTACAAGTGTTTCTTATGTATATTATGTAGGTGATTGCACTTTACATGTATTTGTTACTGCACAATGCTTTGTGATATGTGTTTGAATGTTGGTTCTCTGACACACATGTATTTATCTTTATCAGATGATTATCTTCAGCTCCTGATGAAGCGCAGACTATTCAAGCGCGAAACTGGTTGAGCTTTATTTCTATACCTGCTTCTGGGATCCTCTTGTGGCGTAAACCTATTATAACTACTAATATTTCAAGCTACTATATTACTGTTTTACTAAGTGATCCTGAATATACTAAAAGAATTGGGTTTGCGCTTTCACGATACAGATCCCAGCACTATGTATGTTATTGATGGTGTTTGATCCTCCTAGGTCCTGGTTCACCTCCAGTGGCCAAGTACCTTTGAAGATCAATTGGGGCCCACAAGCTACTTCAAATAAATGATTTGTCTGTTCATTCATATTTTAAAGATTTTTTTTTTGATGTCTTGTGTATGAAGCACTTGGTTGCTAATATGTAACAAATAAAGTTCACCAATAATTTTTTACTCAGTATGCCTTCAAAGTCCATTTTTCACCCAACCAACTTATGTAACTGCATATTTGTAGCATAGGATGTGGCATGCTTTTATGGTTTTGGCCCCTACAGCTCCACACTGTAGTGGGGTCATTGTTTGAACTTCATGTTTGAAATATGATCATTTGTTTATGCGGTGTTGAAGATTTGTGAAACGGTTAGCGCTAGATATCCCTGTAAACTTCTCAATAATCCAAAAAACAAATATACCAATAGATACCTATGTGCAATAAACTTTAAAGAAAGTGCAAAAGTCCGTAAACTGATATATTCCACATAAAGTGCAATAAGTGACATAAAAAGTATTTGTTAAGCCCGGGTTCACACTAGTGCGATCTCAGAGATCGCATGTGACTCGCACCCGCACCGCAGGTGCCATTCACATGCGATGTCTGAGCAATGCGAGTTCAGCCATACAGTTGTTTGGCTGAACTCGCATTGGATTTGCACAGAAAAAAAGTGCAGAGACTTGTTTTTCCCTGCACTGAACACCCGTGCGATCCGATTCCTGTATGAATCCACAGTTTGCACTGCGATCTGTGAACCGATCTGGGGGTGTCATTAACATTGTATTAACATCTGCAGCGGTTCACAAAAGGCAGTGTGAACTGCCTGCAGGAGAGATGCGATGCGGGAACTAGCACTGGAATCGCACTGGTTCCCGCATCACACAAGTGTGAAACTGGGCTAAAGGTGATTTTTTTTTTGTCCTCCACACTTCACATGTAGCAATAAAGTGCTTCTCTGTGCTCATCAGTGATCCCAATCCTGTCCCCTTCCACACTGGGACTCATCAGATCATAAACAAAGTTGGCTCATGCATAGGATAAAGAACCACAATAGAGGATCATTGTGCAACTCATTTATTAAAAGCCCTTTGTAAACATGCAAGAAAACTAGCTTTACATTGCCATTATAGTGCCTTTACCAGCACTCGGTAGAATCCAGCACTGTAGTTACCCAGCTGGTCGCCACTGCCCTGACTTCTGCAAGGGGCATGTGTTCCACCGTTCCATCCTAAAGATGTTGATGACGGTGAAACTTGTTGAGACGGGGTTACGTAACCAACGTTGTCACTTCCAGTGTTGTCACTTCTGGCCGGTGGAACGCATGCCACTTGCAGACATCAGGGCAGCGGCAACTGGCTGAGTAATTCAAGTGCAGGATTCTACGAAAGACACTATAATGTGTGTTTTTCTGCATGTTCACTATGGGCTTTTAATAAATGAGTTTTGCGATGATGCTCTATTGTGGCTCTTTATTCTATGCATGAGCTAACTTACTGGAGATTACACAGGAGGGAGTGGTGCCAGCAGGGTTCCTGATTTAAAACCAAGTGCTGTGAGATCCATATTTATTTTGGGTCTTATGATCTGGTTAGTCCCAGTGTGGAAAGGGACAGGATTGTGATCACTGATGAACACAGAGAAGCACTTTATTGCTGCATGTGAAGTGTGGAGCACAAAAAAATCACCTTTTACAAACACTTTTTATGTCACTTTATGTGCATTTTATGTGGAACTGATCTGTTTTAAGCACTTTTGCACTTTATTTAAAGCTTATTGCACATAGATATCTTATTAGCATATTTATTTGTTTTTTGTGTTATTATTGATAAATTTACACTGATATCAAGCGCTAACCATTTCAAAAATCTTCATTGTGGCATACTGTGGTTTTTTTATCACAGTTATTGGTTTAGCAGCAGAGATCTCATATTTTATGATTATTTTCCCCATGGTGCAGTGATTTGTTCATTTAGTACAATACTTATGCTGTGTGTTAGAAATATCTTTTTAATTGAGGACTTTTTTGAAAAAAAAAATAAATACATTTTCATTCCGCATTTACCAAAAACTTGTGGCAAAAAATTACCTTTCTCCTTAGTTCATCGACGGACACAGCGCCTCCTTAATCTTGACCATTGGGTTTTATTGCCTCTGCAGGAGTAGGACTAGGCAGAACATAAAACTTGGCTACGCTTCATGGGCCGTTCTCAGTCAGTATATAACCCCCTCCCTGCTCTAGGTATTCTGACCAGGGGGGTCCTTCCTCTGGACAAACTTTAGAAACCACAGGCCGTGATTCACCTGCTGCTGTCACACAGACAGTTCTCTCTTCCGACTTGCATACAGGTTCTAGGTCCGGTGGTATCCACCTTCAAGACAGTTCTGCTTGTACAGATCTGCATGCAGCTCCTTCAGCAGGTTTGACTCCACAGGAGCATACCGAGGTTCATAGCGAGGTCACGGGTTCCTCTGGTAGACACCACAGTTGTCCTAGTGCCACTGCGAGATCAACACCTTGCTCTTCTTCCACTGTGCCTGTGAAGGATTGAGGGCAGAAGTCTTCTGATCATTCTGGTGACCATAAACATCCCTTGGGGGCTACCTCTTAGAGAGGACCAGTTGTCCCAAGGGCTGAGCTTCCATCTTGCTTTACAGTCGCTGGTTTTAATGGCTTGACTATTGAAAGACAGGTACTTAGGGATAGAGGTTTGTCTGGATCAGTGATCCCTACTATGTTGAACGTATGTCGACTTATAGCAAGATATACCATCGTACGTGGAAAGCGTACATTTCTTGGTGTAAGTCGATTGGCGCTCATCCTCGCTCCTTTTCCATAGCTCGGATCTTGGCCTTTCTTCAATGGGGCGTTGAGCAGAAGTTGGCCTTGAGTACCATCAAGGGCCAGGTGTCTGCCTTGGCAATCTTCTTTCAGCGACCCCTAGTCACGCACTCTTTAGTTCGCACCTTCATGCAAGGAGTCTGACACAAGGCTCCACCTGTACGATCTCTTTTGCCACCATGGGATTTTAACTTCGTACTCTCAGTTCTCCAGAAACCTCCATTTGAGAATATTTGGGAGATTCCCTTACCTACGTTGTCCCAGAAGGTGGCATTCTTGGTGGTTATTACATCTGCCTGTAGGGTGTAGGACTTGCTGGCATTATCCTGTCGTACTACCTATTTATTGGTCCACAGAGACGAGTTGGTTCTTCGTCCCTGTCCATCGTTCCTACCTAAAGTGGTCTCATTTGAATGAGGACATTGTGTTGCCTTCCTTGTGTCCCAAGCCGGCTCATCCCAAGGAATTTTCTTTGCATACCTTGGATGTGGTTCGTCCGATTCGGGTGTATCTGGCAGCCACAGAGTCCTTTTGGAGGTCAGACTCGCTTTTTTGGTTACACAAGGACCAAGGAAAGGGCTGGCTGCATCTTCGGCTACCATCTCCAGATGGGTCAGACAAACGGTGGCTCAAGCCTATTCTATTAAAGGTCGGGTTCCTTCTTTCCCTGTCACGATGCATTCTACTCGGGACACTCAGTACTTCTTGGGCCTTCCTCCATCAAGCGTCAATATCACAGGTCTGCAAGGCGGCCACTTGGTGGTCGGTGCATACTTTCACCAAATTCTACAAAGTAGATATTTTGGCATCTGTAGATGCTTCTTTTGGCTGCAAGGTTTTGCAGGCTACTGTTTAAGAGGGGCTGTTCCCTCTTGAGGGGTGTTTTTCTTTCAAATTTGTATTTTTCAGATGGGGCTCCTGTGTCCTAGTTAGGGCTCTTGTGGTTAGCCTTGGGTTATTTTCCTTACCCTTCATTTTATTTTGGCACTGCTTTTGGACGTCCCAATGGTTAAGATTAAGGAGACGCTGTGTCTGTTGATGAACTAAGGAGAAAATGCGATTTTTCTGCTCACCGTAAAATACATTTCTCCGTGTTTGACAGACACTGCACCCACCCCTCTATGGAGTTTTGATACTTTTTTACTGCTCGCTACTAAACTGAATACATAGAGCAGGGAAGGGGTTATATACTGACTGAGGATGGCCCATGGGGCATAGCCAAGTTTTATGTTCTGCCTAGTCCTACTCCTGCAGAGGCGATATAACCCAATGGTCAAGATTAAGGAGACGCTGTGTCTGTCGATGAACACAGAGAAAGGGATTTTACTGTGAGTACAAAAATCCAATTTTTCAAAACACTCATTATGCTTTTCAGAAAATGTATTGGGGTGTTTGCTTTTCAAAATGTAGTCATTTTGTGGGTGTTTCTCTTGTCCTCGCAGTTCAGGGACTTAAAGAGGAGCTCCAATCGCTTTTGTGTTAAAAGTCAGCAGCTACAAAAAATGTAACTGCTGACTTTTAATAAACACACACTCAGCTGTCCCAGGATGCAGCGATGGGGTTGCCCGAACCATCGCTTCTCTCACTCTTCTCTCCCCACCAGGGGCATTTCACCAGCTTGCGGCTTTACAGCCGGGTGCGCACTACACATGCGTGAGTTGTGCTGCGCCTCCTGAATGGTTCGGCAGTCTTCTGGGACCTGTGATGTGTCCCAGAAGACTGCAGGAAGGGATGGGGAGGGGAGAACTTCCTCTTGTAAGTGGGAGCATGTACCTGTCAAAACTAGGTACCCCCCCCCAAAATAAAATTACATTCCAAATGTGGCAGGGGAGGGGGAGGAGGCATAGCCAAGTGGAACTTCCCCTTTTGGGTGGATCACCACTGTAAGAAATATGATAGGTAGTCAGGAAATTAGATGCATAGGCAGTAAAAAAGTCTCACACATTTGGTATCTCCATACTCAGGAGATGTGATTTGGGGTGTAATTCTAAGTCTGCCTATAAAAAAAAATGTTGCAGTGCCTTGTGAACAAGTATCATGTAGCATATATGATGTATAACAAAAAAACAAATCAAAAATTCATACAATGATAATCATAAATTATATAAAATATATGAAGTGAATAAGAATTCATCCAAAAGCTCTTTATGTGACCGTAAGAAAAGTGCATAAAAGTGCAGATTATTCAACAAAAGGCCATACTAACTGACCCAAAATGTCTCTAAAATGTGTTTAAACCAGGAGCACAGAATAACTTAATCTGTGGCTTCCACCACCACTTGCAATCACCACGGAATCTTTCGGAACACTCACCATAAATGTAACTGAAGATCGGACAGCAAATCACACTGATCTCACACAGCAGCTCTTCCCTTCTCAGCCAGCAAGACAACTCAAGATCCTTTCCTTTCTTCCTGCTAGCAAAGGAGTTCTCCACTGGTAACAGCTTTGCTGTAAATCTCATATACAAAGTCAGGACCATAGTGCAGTATGCTTTATAAAAACCCATGGTAGCCAGTAAAATCGCATAAAACCAACAAGAATGTCATAAAGTAACTCACATGAAAAGCCTCTGTTCAGGAACTGATAGAGTGGCATGACATCCGTGCATAAGCTTCTCCCTCTGCGTTTCATCCAAAGGGTATGCCTAAACTTTGTATAAGAAATAACTTGTTAAACTAACAACTTTGTGGAAAAAAATATTTAATTTCTTAATTTTTGAAAAATCTCACCATGCCTCTTGCTAAACCTGGGACTGACTACTTTCCAAAAAGGGGTCATTTTAGGCTCAAGAATCAATTTTAAAAAAATATATTATGGTTTGTGGACTATAACTTTCATACAGACTAAATAATATACACCTATTGGTTTTTTTCTCCAAAGAAATGCAGCAGAATACATTTTATCCAAAATGTATATAGAAAGATTATTTATTTGCAAAGTTTTATAACTAATGTCTTTTTTTTTGTATGTCTAAAAAAAATTATATCAAATTATTATGGGTACAGTTTTGCATGACTGAGTAATTGTCATTCAAAGTGTGACAGCATTGAAAAATGGCCTGGGCAGGAAGGGGGTGAAATAGTCTGGTCTTGAAGCGCTTAATAACACTGGGAGTAGGAAAATACTTGAATTAAATATACAGTACATACAGTATATATATTTTATATATGCCTACATACACATTTTCCCTGCACCCAACCAGATGTTTAAATAGTAATAAACAACCACATGTATGGGCTGTTAGATAAACATTATCTTTGACCTATTTATTGTTGTATGGCTTTATGTCTTCAGTTCTTGGGAATGGCTGATTTTCATAATAAAGTGAAAATTGACATTAAAGCAGAGTTCCACCCAAAAGTGGAACTTCTGCTGGTTGGATTGCCCCCCCCCCCCCGCCCAGATGTCACATTTGCCACCTTTCAGTGGGGAGGTGAAGAGGACACCTGTCCTTTTACACACATCCGGAAGCTTGGGCCGGCAGCCGTGGCTGCTGATATCAGCAGCCCCGCTCACTCCTCGTTCTGCTACTGGCTGCCTGGTCAATAGCAGAGCGCAGCGGAGCCTCGCGCATGCACAGTAGGGTGCCCGGCGTGAAGCTGTGATGCTACACTGCCGGGTTCCCTTACTCGCAATGGACGCGGCTGCACCCGACCCCCGATCTGAAGACTCCAGGACAGATAAGTGTCCTATTATTAAAAGTCAGCAGCTACAGTATATGTAGCTGCTGACTTTTCATTTTTTTTATTTCAGATGGACCTCCACTTTAACTCCAATGATAAGCCAGTGTGTGCTTCTGAAAATGTGCTAGTCAGGTGTTGCTTGCAAAATTTCACTTTGAGAAAATACAATTTTTTTTTCCAAGTTGTAATAATAAGTATCTGTAATTTCATGTCCAATGAAGTGTGCTAGCTGTGTGTTATAGGAGACCGTTGTCATTATTTGTGATCACTCTGCCACAGAAAGAATTCTGTTTCACTATCAGGTTTCCAAAATTAATGAACCTGAAATTATTGTCTGCAAAATGAAAGGTATCCTATAACATGACATTTCACTTTTTTATCCACTAATGTTTACATTACATCCTAGTATGATATTGTTTTAACCTGACAAATATGTAAAATAGTGTTAAAAGAAAAATAGAATATTGTTTGTTTTATAAGGTTTTATAAAGTTTTTTTTTTTTTTAACAGTGACTACTCAAGCATTTCTCTAGCTTTAGGCCTCATACACACGGACGTTTTTTGACGCAGGCGTTTTTTGCAGCTCTCCATGTTAGTCAATGGCCCCATAAAAACGTCGGCGTTCCTGAGCTGTAGGTGGCGTCGGCGTTAGTGAGCAGAAAGTAGAACCCATGGCCATCGCGTTCTGAGGCTGTAACGTTTTGACGTTTTTTGACGCAGACGCCACAATATGCCAACAAACGCCAACTAACGCCAACAAACGCCACCTAATATTGTACCGGCGTTTTCCAGCGTTTTTTGACGCCGACGTTTTTAGGTTGAAAAATAGCAGAGGGATGATTTTTTTTAAAAAAACGCCTATTGACGCCGACGCTCGCTAACGCTCAAAAACGCCAATGCATAACGCCGAAAAACATCGACTTTTTTTCCTTGACGTCGGACCCGACGTTTTGTTTATTTTTTTAGATACGCCGGTGTGTATGAGGCCTAAAAGCCAGGAAGATGGAAAAGATACAACTTAAAGTGGATCTTCACTGTATCTGAGCACCACAAACTAAAAACACGATTTAATTCATTTTTAATATTCAAAGCAAATTCTGCCATCCATCTTTGTCTCCATGCTTTATTTTGTTGAGAAATCACCCCCTACCATTTCTGGCTGTGGCCATCTTGAGTAAGGGCAGATAATTCATGCAACATTTACTTCCTGGAATCCATCTGCCCTTAGCTAAATCATGCATGCAGGAAAGTGTGCTTAACTGAGAAAACCCCTCCTGTCCTCCCTTCCTGAAGACTCCTGGAATGTATGACATCATTTGCCTAGGCAAAAAACCAGGAAGTAAATGAAAAAATGTAAAACAAAAATTTTTAAAACAAGTAAATGATATATTTTCTGATCTATTTACTAATACTAGCAGCATGAGGATTAAAAATAATCAATGTTGGTTTGGAGTGTTCCACTTTAATGCATCCTATTAATACATCCTTTTTTTCATTTTTATTTTAATTTGAGCCTTGTAAGTATGTCAATTTTACCTGGGACCAGACTGCAGATTGTACAACAGAGCCCAGGCTGGGGCAGCGTGAAGCAGCACAAGGCGTGTTGCAGTGTAAGGAGATAGCAGAGTGACAGAGATGAGCACATTAGTCTGCTACTTTTATTGTCCAGTAAACAGGGTGGGGTTGAGGATACATTTAAGTTAAAGCGGACCTTCACCCAAAACTACCACAAATCCTCCACCTCCCCCCAAGCCCCTTACTAACTTTTAAACTTTTTTAGGGGGTTACCTTTTTTGACAGGTACCAGCACCTAATTCCTTAATCCTCACCTAGGTGAGGAAGACATAAGTTTGGCCTGCCTGCAGCCTTCTGGGACACATCCAGACATCCGCAGCCTCCTGGGACGCAAGCAAAGCCAGTCTCTCAGCACTGCACATGCACAATAGGTAGCCAGCTGAGGGGAGACATCAGTAAGTCACAGCTGGCTCCCACGTCCAAAAATGGCAGCGCTGATGAAGAACCTGCTCTGGAGAAGACAGCACTGGGCTCCATGGGCTGGTAAGTACATGTTTGTTAAAAGGCAGCAGCTACAAATTCGGTTTCATTTTTAAGAACATAAGTAAAGTCCCTCTTTAAAGTGAAACTTCGGCAGAGAAAGATCAGGTCCTTTCCCCTGCCACACAGAATTGTGCTGTGTGGCAGAACTGTGTAAATCTGAAGAATGGATTGACATTAATACATAGTATGGCAGGTACAACTGCTATTATATATGCATCACACCTTTTAATAAAATGCTACAACTGGTAAATGTAGTCAAAACATAGCCAGCGTTCGGTAGCCAAATTGTATAGTCAGAACAAGCCAGGAAATCAGGAAGGCAGAGATCAGCGTAGTCGGAGGCAGCAGACAGGATGAGGAACCAGAAGGGATGTCAGCCAGGCAAGTCTAAAACAGGAACACAGCAGAGAGTCTCTAGATATGTTGACCAAGGTGAAGGCATAAGAGAAATGAACCAGGCAGTTTAAATAGCCAGAAGGGGCTGGCTGACGAGCAGGAAATTATCTCCAGTTGAGCCACTGTGGAACGATAAGTACTGGCAATTAACTGACAGCTGAGCAACCTGATCTCTGAGAAGGTTGGGCTGAGCCCAACCCTGGCAGAAACAAGTACATTAATTGGAGGATGATGAATAAACAAATAAAGCTTTCTTCCATAAAAAACATGAATTAACATTTATTATGTAGCCGTAGATAAAGCACACAGTCCATGTGTGAAATACACAGTCTAATATAAAAGGTAAAAGCCCAAGTCTCATCTAGCCTCAAACACTAAGTGGAGGGTCCAGCACTTGTGATGCAAACAGGCTCAGGGTTCACATACCAACCAGAAGGCTCGCTGGGATCAGCTGTTGGTGTCCCACAGGGAAGGCACACTTCAGTGGGGTGTGTTGTAAAGCTAGAGCCCACCAAGAAGATGGCTGCTCACAGAATGGAGACAATAATGCGGCAGGCCTAGGGACATGACGTGGCCACTCCAGCAGTCCGTGTCAGAGGAAGGGGAGGGACCAGGGGGGCCATCTCTCCAATCAGATAATGCGTTTAAAAGCTCCCAGCTTCTTTGTCAAATCGCTTTTAACTTTTATATTAGACTGTGTCTTTTACACTTGACCGTGTTTTTATCTGGACTTTGTGCTTTATCTATGGCCATAGAATAAATGTTACTTCGTGGTTTATATGGAAGCAAGTTTTATTCGTTTATTCATCATCCTCCAATTTATCTACTTATTTCTCATGAATACCTTGACTTTACCAGTGCACAGCGTAGAACATTTAGGTTTCTGTTTTGGATATCTCCATTCCTCCAGTAGATTGCCTGCAGCATGGGAATGGGTCAATAGGATGCATGTTACTACTACACATAACTGCTAGCTCATTCTATGGTTGAGCCCCTTGGGTCTGTTTGTTGCATTTCTATTAAGAAGAACATGAAAGCTGCCTGACTGGAATGCTGATCCAATAGCTTCAATAACTTTTGAGTCGTAGACCTAGAACAAGCATGCAGATTAGAAAAGCCAAGATGACCTCTGAGATCCTGATACGCATGCTTGTTCTGTATAAATGACTTAGAAGGTACTAAAACCATTGGATCAGCATGACTGCCAGGCAAATAGCATCTTCAGAAGGGGAGGTCCTCAAAAGGCAGCCACCTTTAAACAAAGGACAGTTGTCCTTTAACTGCTTGCTGCCCAACCACAGTACATTTAATGTGGCAGGGAGGCATGGGCAGGCTGGATAAAATACATGGGGTTAAAGTAGAATTCTAGGCTATTGCCTAACTATGCTTAAAAATGACCGGACTGGAGCGGGAGCAGGTATAAGCATAGTTGGCCATTAGCCTATAAATCTACTTCAAGGCCCCTTTTACATGGGCATTGTTGGTGCAGCAAAACCAGGCAACTGAGGAATATTTTTAACCTACCTCAGTCACCTGTAAGAACCCCACAATGACCCCATACCTATTGGCGCAGCAAAAAAGTAGAGCATGTTGCATTTGGCAGACAATACCGCCTGCCAACGTGCCCCCATAGAAGTGAATGGAGTTGCGTAACAACCATCTTTAATGGATGCGGTTGTGGCACAGTGATGAGGGATTTCAGTGTGAGATTCCTTTTCAATTAGGAGTTTGGGACGTGGCATATCTCCTCCTGACTGCCTGCTAATCGTGGGCCAACCACTACTGACAAAATGATCCGCTTGTATTATAAGTCAGCAGAGTTGCCCATGTGAAAGGGGCATTATAAGTCCCATTGTAATTGCCGGAATTCTACAGTTCCAGGTGTGATGGAACACAGCTGTCATCTGCTGCACCCTGTGGGCAGCCATGTCACCATACTCTGGCAGAAGCTCGTAGCACAGTCTCACAAGATTTCACCTGGCATAGGCTGCATTCTGAAGCATACATCTGCACAGTTAGCCTCAGTGCTTGTGTTAGAAATGGCCCATGCCAAGGGCATAGTGACCACAAATCCTCTGTGCTGTTAGTGGAGATCCACCATGAGCCTATGGTGGGAAATTCTGACAGAGTCTGGTGATGTAGTGGCAGAGGATGAGGTAGGAGCAGGAGAGGGTATTAAGGAGAGAGAAAGGTCAGCACCCCCAAAAGTGTTGTATTGTTGCCACTACAACAGTGACTGTAACTCTGAAAATACAATATTGATTTCAAGCAGGATGTGAGCAAGAGTAAAGCTGGCCACACACTGTAAGATTTCGCTCAGTCTCATTCAACCACAAGCTTAACCGGAGAAATCTATCAATTCCCCACCCCCGCTAAACCGTGTGGATGGAGGAATCTACCCCGCCTGCTATAGTATTCTCACTGTTGACATCTGCACCTGTCAGAATACCAGAACAGCGACTGCATCTGATTGTATGCAACTGCAGTTTGTGTGGCTACTTAAATTTTCAGATCAAAGTATGTCAGGCGGGAGTGTGCTGCCAAGGTCACCCATGCCTTTAATTTTTATTTTGTTTTCTTTTTTTTGCGGAGCTCCATGGTACAGTGCATTTTCAAGTCTCTGTGAGCAAAAAAAGTTTACAGCAAACAAAAAAATTCACACGGATATAGAAAAGGTCCAAACCTGCATCCCTGATCCCCCCAGGGCACAAGGCTCCTGACAGGGGCAAAGTACTCTGGTCTATTTAGTTCGAAGCCAGGTGGACCATGCTCCTTAGGGACCTGCTGAAACTGGTCATCCAAGTACTCGGTGAAGGCTCTCTCAAAAGGAAGAGGAAATAGAGCCTCTCCCTGAAAAACCTGCACCCTCCATGTCTGAGTAGAAAAAAAACAAACACACATGCCGTGCAAGTGCTCTTGATAAATACGTGCAAAAAAGAAAAGGCTGCCAACTGCAATACACTAGGCAGGCATTTTGGCCAGTATAAATGTTGCTCTGAGCTAGTCAAAATGCCTGCCCAAGTGGCAAGTGCAAGAAAAGCAATAAGTGACATGAATGAATGCCAGTGAAACTCAGTGGAGTTTAAACCCATAGTGTTTGCAGCATCAAAAATGAAGGCCACGCAATGTACACTGCCTTTCTGCTTTCCAGAAACAAAGTCAGAATGGTTGGCTTTTACCCCTCCTCTCCCCTGAACTGGCTTCTCCTCTGGCTTCCCTGCCACCTGAGAACTCTGCTGAGAGGCCTTTGTCGTCCAGGGCTCAGAGGCATTCTCGTCCACCATCCCACCTGAGCTCTAGTTCTTCCTGGGCATGTCACAGAGAGGACTATACTACCCTTCCCTCCTCCTACATTTCCCCACTCATCTGCCCGCCGCTGCTGGGGTTCCTCCCGGCATGTTCCTCCACCTGTGGATGCATCTGATATCCCTGCCAGCACCGCTCTACACACTCCCGGAGTTCCAGGGCCCCTCGGATGGCTGCATTGGGTCCACCTACCACTGCTTGTGAAACGCTGCCCGTGCCTCTACGTGTCCTGCAGGGTGGGAGCTGCAGCACTGACCTCTTACCCTGCCTTGCCAATGGTACCCCCTGAGCCTGAAAACTTTTGTGACGTCCCCACACCCAGCGAGGCAGGAGCTGTTTGTCCTCCTTCACACTCCACAGGCTCCACTCACCGATCTGTTTCCCGCTCCTCATGTCAACCAATACAAATGACAGTGGCCCCTGTTGACAAGGCTCTGTCGGTTTTTCATGCTACTCCCAGCGCCCAGCTTGGCAGGAGATTCAAACTCCTCACCTGTCTATTCCACTGCCATTCCAGCTTGCATGCTCTCCATGCATCGTCCACCTGCTTCCACAAATTCTTCTGTTCCCCCTGCAGTTGGATGCCACGAGTGTCTGCCAGCCCCTACCACAGACAACGCTGCTGTGGCTGTGGCCAGGCTTCCTGGATTTGATGACAGCCGTCCTTGTGCTCCGCCTCCATATATCAGTGAGTATGAGTGTGGCTTAGTTTAGTATAGGTCCCATGATGCTGCTGTATTAGGCTCGCCAGAAGACCACATATTTGAAGTAATCAAATCAGTTTTGTCCTCCATGGGCATAGCTCTGATACCCACGGCTGGTTCATGGGCTGGTGTGGAGGACCTCTCTGGGCGATTTCGCCAACAGGCATGCATCTGCCCATACGTGTCAAGGATAAGATCTGGCATTGCTAATTCATTGACTTGGTCATGCTAGTGCCTCCAAACAGGGAGATAGTGGACAAATCATGGCATGTTGATGTTAGTGTCCAGAGACAAGCCTAAGCAGCTTCCCCATATGTTTGGTAACTGGTTGCAGGATTTCTGAGCCTACGGGTGCTTTGTGAGAAATTCGCTGATTTGGGCTCAGCATTCTTTTGCTACCTGGATCTTATCTGGGGTGCCTATAAAGTTTACAGAGGTTAGTGCTGGTATAAATATAACACCCAGTTTCACCAAAAAAAAAAAATGACAGAGCGCAAGGAGTTTCACTTTGATTGCCAGGACAGAGGCCTGTGGTTGTTTCTTATGTGCCCGCACAGGCTGTTGTCCTTTCAGTCAATGGCTGGTGCTCTGACTGGGGCATCGACTGTTCCCAAAAAAGGTGTCTGCTGGCTGTTTAACAAGTGCCACTGTAAGTGGTACACTGCGTGCACATTTAAGCACGATTGCTAACTTTGGGGAGATGCTCACCCAGCCATCCGATGCTTCCGGCAGAGTAAGCAGCTGCCTCCCAAGCCTGGGACGAAGCTTGACCTTTCTAAGCCAGGAGACAGCGGTGATTGTCCCAAAGCTGCTTCACTGGCTAGACCAGTATCCCCTCAATAGGGAGGCTTTGACCTTGAGAGACAGGTTTGACCGTGGATTCTGAATCCCCTTTATAACTTGTGATGAGCCTACTATGTTTTTGAATTTAATGTCTGCTGTTCAATTTAAACAGGTCAAGGCTGAGAAGCTCCAGAAAGAGCTGGAATTAGGGTGTATGGCTGGGCTGTTTGATTTTCCCCCTTTCCGTAACCAGCGAGCCAGTTTTCCCCCCTTGGCGTAGTTTGCAAGAAGGAAGAGGGTAAATTTTGCCTCATACACCACCTTTCCTATCCTTCTGGCTCTTTGGTGAATGATGACATGGATGAGCATTAATCCTGGGTCCACTGACTATGCCTTCCGCCGCCTTCCAGTGCACTCAGAATGTTTTCACCTACTGGGATGCCACTATGAAGGAAGCTACTTTTTTGACACATGCCCCTCATGAGTTTTGAGATTTCTTGTTATTACTTTGAACTTTTCGGTAGCTTCCTTGTGGTTGGTGGTTTGCCAACCATCTGGTATGCATTCCCTATTACATTACTTAGACGATTTCCTGTTTGTAAGCCCAGCTGACAGTGGCCAGTGTCTTTATGTTTTTCAAGATGCCTGTGAGCAGCTTGGCATTCCACTGTCTGCAGACAAACCTGAGGGCCCTGTAACTGTTCTTCTTGGGTATATAAATTGACATGGTTGCAATGGAGTTTTGCTTGCCCAGTGATAAATTTGTCAAAAGGGGCTAAAAAACTTTAGTTAAAACAGATCCAGTCCTTGTTAGGCCCTCTAGTTTTGGCCTGCAGAGTCATTCCCATAAGGAGGGCCTGCTGTAGATGCCTGTTATGGGCCATGAAGGACATGGTCACCTCCATCATTATGTCCACATAATCAGGCCAATGCGATATGACTTAGAAGTCTGGTTATCCTTTCTCCAGTTGTACAATGGTTGTTCCTGTTGGCAACTGGAGGGGGTGCCGAATTTACAGCTGGAGCTTTACAGGGATGCTGCAGGCTCCTGTGGTTTTGGTGTCTTCTTTCAAGGGGAATGGTCTGCTAAGATTTGGCCGGCCTCATGGGCCCGCATGGATCTGTTGTACAACCTCATTGTGGGAACTTTTTCCGATAATTGTTGCCATTGAGCTGTAGGGTGAAAGGTTGTGCAACCAACAGGTGGATTTTTGGTCTAATAATATGAGTGTGGTTCAGGTAATCAACCAGCTTTCCGCCAGATCCCCTCCGGTTGTATCCTCGATGCATTTTCTAGTGTTTAGATGTTTGCGGTTAAACATATGTTTAAGGCTAAGCATGATCCTGGGGTGGCTAATGAGATTGCTGATGCATTCTCTCGTTCCCAGCTCGATCGCTTTTGATCCCTGGCTCCGTCGGCATCCCAAGAGGGCCTTCCTAGTTCGACCTATTTGTGGAACCTCGTTTCTGACACCTGTTAGATCTCTTTCGGGCATTGCTTTGTCCGAAGACATGGGTATCATATTACTGGGTCTCGGAGAAATGGGTGCAGGTATCCCGTGGTGAGTTTTTCACATGGCCCTGTTTTCCTACCTGTTGTATTTGCTCCAGAAGGGCTCGTCGGGTTCCACGATAAGTTCCACATTGTCCGCATTGTCCTTTTGGTTTAGGCTTCTTGGCTGGGAAGATGTCACAAAGGAATTTCCTGTTCAGCGGGTTTTACACTGTTGTAGACACGCGACCCATGTTCCTGATTCCCAGCGTACTTTTTCCCTTCATATTCTTGTCTATATATATCTATCTATATATATATATATATATATATATATATATATATATATATACACAGTCAGGTCCATAAATATTGGGACATCAACACAATTCTAATCTTTTTGACTCTATAAACCACCACAATGGATTTGAAATGAAACAAACGTGATGTGCTTTAACTGCAGACTTTCAGCTTTAATTTGAGGGTATTTACATCCAAATCAGGTGAACGGTGTAGGAATTACAACAGTTTGTATATGTGCCTCCCACTTTTAAGGGACCAAAAGTAATGGGACAATTGGCTGCTCAGCTGTTCCATGGCCAGGTGTGTGTTAATCTCTCATTATCCCATTTACAAGGAGCAGATAAAAAGTCCAGAGTTCATTTCAAGTGTGTTATTTGCATTTGGAATCTGTTGCTGTCAACTCTCAATATGAGATCCAAAGAGCTGTCACTATCAGTGAAGCAAGCCATCATTAGGCTGAAAAAAACAAAACAAACCCATCAGAGAGATAGCAAAAACATTAGGTGTGGCCAAATCAACTGTTTGGAACATCCTTAAAAAGAAAGAACACACCAGTGAGCTCAGCAACACCAAAAGACCCAGAAGACCACGGAAAACAACTGTGGTGGATGAGTGAAGAATTCTTTCCCTGGTGAAGAAAACACCCTTCACAACAGTTGGCCAGATCAAGAACACTCTCCAGGAGGTAGGTGTATGTGTGTCAAAGTCAACAATCAAGAGAAGACTTCACCAGAGAATACAGAGGGTTCACCACAAGATGTAAACCATTGGTGAGCCTCAAAAACAGGAAGGCCAGATTAGAGTTTGCCAAACAACATCTAAAAAAGCCTTCACAGTTCTGGAACAACATCCTATGGACAGATGAGACCAAGATCAACTTGTACCAGAGTGATGGGAAGAGAAGAGTATGGAGAAGGAAAGGAACTGCTCATGATCCAAAGCATACCACCTCATCAGTGAAGCATGGTGCTGGTAGTGTCATGGCGTGGGCATGTATGGCTGCCAATGGAACTGGTTCCCTTGTATTTATTGATGATGTGACTGCTGAGAAAAGCAAACGATTGTACAAAATGATCAGTATATATTCCTGCGCTCAAAAGGAGGGGGAAAAAGGTGACTCCACAGTGAATATACGGGGTGTTTGTCTCTGTGATATCTCCGGGTGATGTGCCGCCCATGCTGCCTCTTGAAGGACTGGGGGAGTGTCACATACCTGGTGGTAGAGTCTGGCTTATGCGGGGGCAACCTCTCTTGTGGCCCTGGTTCGAGAACCCCTGGTAGTGTGGACAGGGAGCTCTGGAGCACAGGGGGGCACAAGGGCTGGACAATCTTTAGGTGGTAAGGAGAAGTCCAAGGTAGTTCGTGCAAGACAGGAGAGTAATGGTTCAGTCCGGGTTGGCAACTGGCAGGCGGTGCGGTACAACGGGATCAGGGAAACGGATGGTTGGGTACAGGCAGGGTTGGCAACGTGCTGGCAACAGAATTACAGAGGGAGCAGGCAAACGGATGGTCGTAAACAAGCCAGGGTCAGATGCAGGCAGATATCAACAGGTCCAAAGGAATAGCCGGGGTCACAGGAACAGGAAGTCACACAGAAGTAGTCACCGGGGGGGTCACAGGTGCAGGGAACGCTGTAGAGCGGACAGCACCGGCAACAGGGCTCTGCTGATTGAAATAGGGCCGCCAGGAATGCACCACCGCGGAAACGCTAGGAAACAGTCTTTTCCTGACATTGCCCCCCCCCAAGGGGCAGCCTCCGGATGCCCATCTGGGCGCTCTTGGCTGGATTGTTTCTCCAAAAAGTTCTGACCATTTCCTGGGCATGAAAGTTGCTTTCCGGCTCCCACAAGTTTTCCTCAGGGCCATAACCTCTCCATTTTACCAGAAACTGTATTCCCCCAGCTCTTCTTCTGCAATCGAGGATTGATTCCACCTCAAACTCCTCCTCCCAATCTATTACCACTGGTCCAGGTGGAGCCGACCTTCATCCTGGAAACAGGTCCTTGGGCCCTGGCTTTAGGAGGTGTACGTGGAACACCGGGTGGATCTTGAGTGATGATGGCAGGTCGAGTTCATAGGCCACCTTGTTAATCCTCTTTTTAACTGGAAAAGGTCCTATGAATTTTGGTCCCAGCTTCTTGGATGGACAGGACAGTCGCAGGTTAGTGGTCGCCAACCAGACCCGATCGCCAGGCTGGAGGTCAAGCTCTCCACGTTTCTTCCTATCATAAAGTTCCTTATTGCGCTCCTGAGTCCCCGCAAGGGTCTCCTGCAGCATCTTGTTGTTTTTTTCCAAAAATTTGGTGATTTCCTGTGTGGCCGGGATGGCACTTTCCGGGACGCAAACAGGCAGGAATGTGGGATGGTAGCCGAGATTCGCCCAAAACAGAGACTGCTTGGTGGCAGAATGGATGGAATTGTTGTAGGCGAACTCGGCTAATGGTAACAAGGAGACCCAGTCATCTTGGGAGTAGGAAGAGTAGCATCGGAGATATTGCTCCAGGGTCTGGTTGGTCCTTTCCGTTTGACCATTGGACTGTGGGTGGTAGGCTGATGAGAAGGCCAACTTGATTCCTAAGATGGAGCACAGGGACCTCCAGACTCGAGAGGTGAATTGCACCCCTCTGTCTGATACCACGTTTTTCGGAATGCCGTGTAGGCGGATCACTTCCCGGATGAAGACTTTGGCCGTTTCTGTGGCCGAGGGAGTGCCCCTCATCGGGATAAAGTGCGCCATCTTCGTGAGGCGGTCGACCACCACGAAGATCGTTGTGTAGCCTGCGGATGGGGGCAATTCCACAATGGAGTCCATTGAGATCTGTGCCCACGGACGCTCAGGGACAGTTAATGGGTTTAATAGACCCCAGGCTTTGGTTCTTTCCACCTTGTTCCTAGCACAGACAGGACAGGCCTTAACGTAATTCTTACAGGCCTCTTTCAACTGTGGCCACCAAAAGGTGCGGGCAAGTAGCTCGGTAGTTTTCCGATGACCAAAGTGTCCGGCTAAGTGATGGTCATGGCAGCGTTTCAGGGTGGATAGGCGAAGCTTTTCTGACACGAAAACTTGCATACCCGACCACCATAACCCATCCTTAAGAGCAAGTCCAGGAACTGCGGGTATGGCGGAGCTGGCCAACGTTTGCCTGATCTGGGTCAGGAGATCCTCCTGGATTAACAGGAAGTGGTGCGCTGGTAGAATGGTGTCAGGCGGGGGTGTTTCTCCGGTTTCGTGAAACATCCTAGACAGCGCATCTGGCTTGACATTCTTGGATCCGGGGAGGTACGTAATGTGTAGGTTAAACCGGGAGAAAAATAGGGCCCATCGTACTTGGCGGGGTCTAAGTCTCTTGGCAGTCCTAAGATACTCAAAATGTTTGTGGTCAGTGAAGACCAAAACTGGGTGAGTAGCCCCTTCCAAAAGGTACCGCCATTCCTCCAGGGCGGATTTAATGGCTAGAAGCTCCCTGTCACCCACGTCGTAGTTTCTCTCGGGGGGAGAAAGCTTCCGTGAGAAGAAGGCGATGGGGTGCAGGGACGCCTTAGGCCCCTGTCTCTGGGACAAGACTGCCCCGACGGCGGTCTCCGAAACATCTACCTCCAAGATGTAGGGCCGTGTGGAGTCGGGTGCTTAAGAACAGGTGCCGAGGTGAAGAGTCTCTTTAAGATCTGAAAAACACTTTGTGCTTCTGGGGTCCAGGCGAAGCGGGTATTTTGTTTGGTTAGCTGCATTATCGGGGAGATAACAGCAGAAAAACCCCGGATGAACTTTCTACAAAAATTGGCAAAGCCAACGAAGCATTGTACCTCCTTCTTGTCCGCCGGTGGGGGCCAGTCCACAATAGCTGCGACTTTTTGGGAATCTATTGTTGTGCCAGAGGTGGAGATATGGAACCCCAAGAAAGCGATCTCTGTGCGTTCAAAGGCACACTTTTCAGCCTTGGCATACAGGCCATGCTGTCGTAGGTGGCTGAGTACATGCCTGACATGTTTCCGGTGTTCCTCTAGAGAGGGGGAGAAGATCAAGATATCGTCCAGATATACTACCACAAATTGATCAAGAAAGTCCCTGAAGATATCGTTGACCAGATGCTGGAAAGTGGCCGGGGCACTGCACAGCCCGAAGGGCATGACCAAATATTCAAAGTGGCCAAATCGTGTGCGAAAAGCCGTCTTCCATTCATCCCCCTCCCGTATGCGGATCAGATTGTAAGCCCCCCCGAAGATCCAGCTTGGTAAACACGGCGCTGGAACAGCTCCGGAACCAGAGGGGTATCTGTTTTTGATTGTGATCTTGTTAAGATCCCGGTAGTCGATACATGGCCGGAGAGTGTGATCCTTTTTCTCAACGAAAAAGATCCCAGCTCCTGCTGGGGACGTGGAAGGCCTGATGAAACCCTTCTGTAGGTTTTCCTTGATGTAGGCTTTGAGAGCCGCAAGCTCCACTTCGGAGAGCGGGAATATTCTGCCGAAAGGAATCTCGGCTCCATGCAGCAGGTCTATCGGGCAATCGTATGGCCGATGTGGAGGTAGGGTGTCTGCTCCCTTCTTACTAAAGACGTCCCAGAAGTCCTGGTACGCTTCGGGAATAGCAAGGCGAGTCTCCTGGTCTGGGTCAGGAGTGATGGAGAGCACCACTGGCGGTGCTATCTGGAATGGTGGGAAGCAGTTATTCCGGCAGTATGGGGACCGGAACCGGACCTCCCCCATGTTCCAATCAATGTGAGGACTGTGTGCTCGGAGCCACGGGAGGCCCAGGATCACGGGACTCAACGGGGAAGCAATGACATCCAGCACTAGTAAACTCGGTGTGGCCTTCGGCCATCTGGGCCGTCAAAGGAGAGGTTTCCTGAGTCACTGCGTCTGACTTGATGGCTGACCCATCAGCCAAACGGATCGACAGTGGGCGTTCCTTGGGCCTGAGAGGGACCCAATGCTGGGCAGCAAATGACAAGTCTATGAAGCAGCTGCATGCCCCCGAATCCAGGATGGCCAACACTTGAATGTCCTTGTCGGGGAGCTGCAGCAAGATGCGGAGGGTCAGGTGCGGCAGGGATAGCACCTCCCCTAGGACTGGAGTATGTTTCTTGCCCGTCTTGGCGGAGCAACTACTGAGATGCCCTGAGCTGCACAATTTACCATCCATCCGCTGCTGGCGTTCCTCCAGGGATAAGGATGGGCGGAAAAAGCTAGACCGCCTAGACTCAGGATGATTTTGTGGAGAGGAGGAGGAGGTTGCCGCTGAGCTGGGACCTGGAAGGGTAGGTGCTTGGAGAGGCATCCAGGAAGGGCGCAGGGACACTGTGGCCCTCTCTGCGCTGCACTCCCGCAAGCGACGGTCTATCTGGATGGCCAGATTAATGAGTGCTTCCAGGGTATGAGGAACCCTGACACGTGCCAACTCATCCTTGAGCGCTTCGGAAAGTCCCAGTCGGAACTGGTGGCAGAGGGCCGCACCATCCCAATCGGTATCAGCGCTCCAGTGCCGGAACTCAGATACATAGTCCTCCACAGGACGGCCACCCTGCTGGAGGGCATGGAGCGTAGATTCCGTAGTGGTTGCCAGGTGTGGATCCTCATATAGCTGGGCCATAGCCTTGAAGAATCCATCCAAAGTGGAGACCTCAGGGGCCTTTTGCTCCAGTAGCCGATAAGCCCAGGCCTGTGGGTCGTCCTGGAGGAGGGATATTACCAGGCCCACCTTGGTGGCCTGCAAGGAGAACGTGTGGGGCTGGAGAGCGAAATACAGATAAGAAGGCCCAGAACTTCCTGCGGTCCCCCGTAAACCGCTCAGGCATAGGTACCTTAGGCTCCGTGGGCAGAGTCACTGTGATACGGGGAGATGTGTGCCCCCTGCTGGAGGGATTAGGAGTGGCCAACTCCTGAACTTGATCTTCCAGGCGTGCATATCCTTCCTGCAGGTTTTGCACTGCTTGGGTTAGTCCAGCGAGGTGTGTGCATAGCTCTTCCATGGGAGAGGGCCCCGGTGCAGACTCTGACATGGCTGTCCGCTTCTGTCACGTACCTGGTGGTAGAGTCTGGCTTATGCAGGGGCAACCTCTCTTGCGGCCCTAGTTCGAGAACCCCTGGTAGTGTGGACAGGGAGCTCTGGAGCATAGGGGGGCACGAGGGCTGGACAATCTTCAGGTGGTAAGGAGAAGTCCAAGGTAGCTCGTGCAAGACAGGAGAGTAGTGGTTCAGTCCGGGTTGGCAACTGGTAGGCGGTGCGGTACAACGGGATCAGGCAAACGGATGGTCGGGTACAGGCAGGGTCGGCAACGTGCTGGCAACAGAAGTACAGAGGGAGCAATCAAACAGATTGTCGTAAACAAGCCGGGGTCAGATGCAGGCAGATATCAACAAGTCCAAAGGAATAGCCGGGGTCACAGGAACAGGAAGTCACACAGAAGTAGTCACCGAGGGGTCACAGGTGCAGGGAACGCTGTAGAGCAGACAGCACCAGCTACAGGGCACTGCTGATTGAAATAGGGCCGCCAGGTGCCGTTTCCGGCGCGTGCGCGCGCACGTGAGCGTGCACGAACGCGGAAACGCTAGGAAACAGTCTTTTCCTGACAGGGAGTCCCAACACACTGTAGAAAATATAAGCACACAAGGGCGCACTGGCCTAGCGCATTATCAGGATATACCGTTGAATGCGAAGCCGCATACCATTTAATACGCTTGTGATTTTACTGTGTGAGTATATTTTATGACCTTTTAATAAAGGACACTGTACAGGCAGTCCCCTAGTTATGAACATCCGACTTATGAACGACTCCTACTTAAAAACAGAGGGAGACAACAAGAAGTGAGAGGAAATCTCCCCCTAGGAAGGGAAATTCACTCCTGTAAGAGTTATTATGGGAAAAAGGTGTCTCCACTGAAGCTTTATCACCAATCCTTGTTTCCCCAACAACCCAAAATTTTCAAAATCCAATTATCATTGGGACAGGAAGTGAGGTGAAATCTTCTGAACAGAAACATAGACAGCAAAACAAACATTACAGGGGTGTTAACCCTTCCCTATGCTATCCAAAAAGCTTAAAAATATTTGTTTTGGCTGAAGCTACACTTAAAAAATTTACCTGTTCTGACTTACAAACAAATTCGACTTATGAACAAACCTACAGTCCCTATCTTGTTTGTAACCCGGGGACCGTCTGTACTGAGGATAATGTGCTAGGCCAGTGCGCCCTTGTGTGCTTATATATTGCAAGTATT
>BLSH010524993.1:1562619-1573238 GCA_018402905.1 Glandirana rugosa | reverse complement strand
TACGTCGGACGAGTCATAGGTAGACGTCGGAAAGGTCACGGGTAGTTATGTCGGAACGAGTCATGGGTAGACGTCGGAGAGATAACGGGTAGTTACGTCGGACGAGTCAAGGATAGACGTCAGAGAAGTAACGGTGGACGAGTCAATGATGGACGTCAGAGAAGTAACGGCGGACTAGTCAAGGATAGACGTCAGAGAAGTAACGGCGGACTCGTCAAGGATAGACGTCAGAGAGGTAACAGGTGTCCTCTAGTGTCGAGACACATTAGGTCGCCGCGAGCGGGGGAGGAAGAGGAGGCTCCGTCGGTCCTTAGACGCATATTGTGCGTGGGTACTAAAAGCAAAAGACATGGAAGAACAAATGACTACCTTATTTATCGGCGTATAACACACACTTTTCCCCCCTGAAAATCATGGGTGCGTGTTATACGCAGATTCCTGGCTGCCTCGGAGGAGAAGGAGGGGGCGAGCGCCGCTGGATTACACAGAGCTGTGATCTCCTGTGGACAATGGAGAGACTGCAGATAGGAACTGCTCAGGCGGCAATGAAGAGACTGCAGATAGGAACTGATCAGGCGGCAATGAAGAGACTGCAGGTAGTAACTGAGCAGGTGGCAATGAAGAGACTGCAGATAGGAACTGAGCAGGCTGCATTGATGGGCAATAGAGAGGCTGCAGATGGGTACTGAGCAAGGCTGTATTGATGGGCACTGGAAAGGCTGCAGATGGATACTGAGCAGGCTGCATTGATGATCAATGGAGAGGCTGCAGATGGGTACAGGGCTGGCTGCATTGATGGGCAATGGAGAGGCTGCAGATGGGTACTGAGCAGGCTGTATTGATGGGCAATGCAGAGGCTGCAGATGGGTGCTGAGCAGACTGCATTGATGGGCAATGGAGAGGCTGCAGATGGGTGCTGAGCAGGCTGCAGATGGGTACTGAGCAGGCTGCATTGACGGGCAACGGAGAGGCTGCAGATGGGTACTGACCAGGCTACATTGATTGGCAATGGAGAGGCTGCAGATGGGTACTGAACAGGCTGCATTGATGGGCAATGGAGCGGCTGCATTGATGGGTAATGGAGAGGCTGCAGATGGGCACTGATCAGGCTGCATTGATGGGCAATAGAGAGGCTGCAGATGGATACTGAGCAGGCAGTATTGATGGGCACTGGAGAGGCTGCAGGTGGATACTGAGCAGGCTGCATTGATGGGCAATGAAGAGGCTGCAGATGGGTACTGAGCAGGCTGCATTGATGGGCAATGGAGAGGCTGCAGATGGGTTCTGAGCAGGCTGCATTGATGGGCAATGGAGAAGCTGCAGATGGGTACTTAACAGGCTACATTGATGGGCAATGGAGAGGACGCAGATGGGTACTTAACAGGCTGCATTGATGGGCAATGGAGAGGCTGCATTGATGGGTAATGGAGAGGCTACAGATGGGCACTGATCAGGCTGCATTGATGGCCAATGGAGAGGCTGCAGATGGGCGCTGATTCAAAGTTTTGCAGTGTATTAAAGTGGAGGTCCATCCAGGGCTAAAATAAGTCAGCAGCTACACATACAGTAGCTGCTGACTTTTAATAATAGGACAAATACCTGTCCTGGAGTCCAGCGATGTCGGCACCCGCCGCCGATCTTCGGATCGGGGGTCGGGTGCAGCCGCGTCCATTGCGGGTAAGCTTCATGCCGGGCACCTTACTGCACATGCACGAGGCTCCGCTGTGCTCTGCTATTGGCCAGGCGACCAGTAGCAGAGCAAGGATGGAGGAGGAGCTGACGTTAGCTGCCGCGGCTCCTGGCCCAAGCTCCCAGATGTGTGGAAAAGGACAGCTGTCTACAGACAGGTGTCCTCTTCCCCCTCCCCCCCGAAAGGTGCCAAATGTGACACCTGGGGGGGGGGGGGAATCCAACCAGCGGAAGTTCCACTTTTTGGGTGGAACTCCGCTTTAACGTGTTAACACAGACTTTTAATTTTAATAGGCTTCCAATGATGCCGACCCTGACCGTTTTTTGTAACACAGAGGATAGCAACGTATATAAAATGGAATGATGCACTGAAGCACAGCTGTATTGGGATGCCATTCAACATAAATGACACTGCAATGCATGCATAGTGAGGTACCATGCGCCTACAGGGCTTTAATAGTGTGATTCTGGCCTTAAAACGGCTCTAGCTGGAAAAATTAACAATTTGACAATTGGAAAAGCTGCAACCAAAATTGTCTGAACCCCAGACTTTGAAAAAACAATGATTAAAAAGCAAGTGCGCTAATCAGTTGTCATAAATCATATACATGATATTGATGTTTTATACAGTTTGCTCACTATGTGTATGATTTATGACAACTGATTAGTACACCTGCTTTTTAATTACTGTGGAGAGGCTTACCTGACCTGCTTTCACAGTGGTTAAAACTTTCCCTGCATCTAACACTCCTGGGCCACTTGAATGCCCAGTTCCCTCTGTGGTTCCATCCACCCACCCACCCCTACATCTGTGTAGGACACAGTAGCGATATAGAGTGCGATGGATGGTACTACAGCACTTTGCAGGGTACAAGAGATCCGATACACCCAGAAATATGTTATCCACTTGACCTCAAGTAGATTTACCCCCTTTCATGGCCAGGCCATTTTCTGTGGTACGGCACTGTGTTATTTTAACTGACAATTGTGCTGTCATGCAACGTTGAACCCAAATAAAATTAGTCAATTCTTGCCCACAAAGAGATCTTTCTTTTGGTGGTTTTTGATCACCACTGCATTTTTTTTTTTTTTTTTTTTTTTTGCGCTGTCAACAAGAAAAAAGACCATCTAGTTTGAAAAAAAAACAAAACCATATTTTTTACTTTCTGCTATAAAACATATCCAATTAAAAAAAAAAAAAAAATCAAATGTCTTCATCAATTTAGTCCAATATGTAGTCTGTTAAATATTTTTGGTTAAAAAAAATCCCAATAAGGGTATATTGATTGGTTTGCACAAAAGTTACAGCGTCTACAAACTATGGGATATATAATGGATTTTTAATTTTTTTTTATACTAGTAATGGTGGTGATCAGCGACTTATAGCGGGACTGTGATATTGCGGCGGACAATCTAACGGATTGTATGCGGCGGATACTAACTGATACTTTGACACTGTGGGAACCAGTGACACTAATAGTGATCAGTGCTAAAATTATGCACGGTCACTGTACTAATGACACTGGCTGGGAAAGGGGTTAAACATCTGGGACGATCAAATAATAACTGTGTACCTAGCCAGTGTTTTTGTGTAAACTGTGTGCTGCTTTTGCTAAGGGAAGAGATGGACACAAAATCTATGGCAGAACGGAGCTCCATTCTGTGTGTCTGCTTGACGATCAGCAGGTGCTGGCGGACATCCATTGCCCGGCACCCGCAGATCAACGTCTGTTAGTAATCACAGCAGTAATGGCCCGCCGGCTGCGTGTCCCCTAGGTGGAAGTGCTCAAAACGGTATTTATATGTGATTCTGCACAGAACAACCACCCTGTGGCAATAAATCTGCTATAGGGCGGTCCTTAAGTGGTTATAGAAGAGTATAATGCAGCAAGAGCTCTTAAATGGTGAAGAGTTGAAAGGGGGAGAAAAAAATGTTTATCTAGCAAGAGTCACTTTAAGGAAATAACTTTTGTATTATTCAATGAGCATATACTGTATATGAGGAGTTGCTACAGTATTTACCTAATATTTTTGCAGGAATTTGCATACAAGCTTGCTCTTCCATAATTTTATTGTATTAAAGTGATTGTAAACCCTTACATATACAGTGAAGGGGCTTCTCAGGTGATACAGAGCTGAAATAAATCATCCTATATAAGTTGTACCTGTTTATCTACAGTCTTCTCTTTTCTACATCAATTCAAAGTCCAGGATTGTTTTAAAGTATTGTAAAGGCTCGCTTTTTAAAAAAAAAAAATAACAGGCATGCTATACTTGCCTCCTCTGTGCAGTTGGTTGTGAGCAGAGCAGCCTGGATCCTCCTCTTCTCGGGGTCACTCTTCTGTGATCCTGGCCCCTCCCTCCTTCGAGTCCCCCCAAAGCCAGCAGCTTGCTACAGGGGGTACCCGAGCCGAGTCAGAGCTCCGTGTATCCATTCAGACATGGAGTCCTGACCTGGCCCTACCCCCTCTGTCCCCTGATTGGCTGACAGACTTTGGCAGATGCAGGAGCCAATGGCGCCACTGCTATGTCTCAGCCAATCAGGAGGAGTGTCCTGGGTGGCTGAGGGGATTGTGGACATTGCTGGAGATAGAAGGGGTTTAGGGTAAGTATTAGGGAGAGCTGGGGAGACTGCTACACACAGCAGGTTTTTTATCTTAATGCATTAAGACAGGGGTGTCAAACTTGATCCCATCGTGGGCCATATCAGCATTATGGTCACCCTGAAAGGGCCGGTTGTGTATGTAAGACTAGATGTCCAGAGCACCACCCCCCTTACATCTGATGCCAAGAGCCCCCCCCCCCCCCCACCATCAAAAGTCAAGGGTCCTTCACCCTTCCTTACATCACAGTGGGCGCAAAGCTGGGAAGCAGAAAGTGCAGGGTCTGGAGGAGGACAAGAGAAGAGCTGGAGACTTCTGAAGACCAGGGGAGGTGAAGATGAAGGGGTGCTGCAGCTGCACAGAGAAGAGCAGGATCTGAAGGAGTTCTGTCCTCCACTCTGTGGCCGGCTGCTGAGACAGGGGGTGGTGGAGATGAGGGGAGAGCTGCAGGAAAGGTGTGAGGGCCACATGAAATTACCTGGAGGGCCGGATTTGGCCCCCGGGCCTTGTGTTTGACACCTGTGCATTAAGAGGTAAAAACTTCTGCCTTTACAACTCCTTTAAGCTTGCCTGAGCTGTCAGAAAAAATGAGGGTGGAGAGCTGAAGTTACTCTCTGCAGAGCTCAGTGAGGAGAGCTCTGAGAGCTGATTGGGGGGAAGAGACAGCCCCCCTCCTTCACACAGGAACAGAGCTGAGGCTGTCCATCAGTTGAAGGTCCCTCCCTTATCAGAGGTGCTGATAGCCAAGGAATGAAGCAGCAGACAGAAATGGCACTTAGTGCGCTTTCTTGAGACAAGTACACACTAGAGAGGGATATGCTTTGTTCATATTTCAAGTCTGAGATTTACAACCACTTTTAATTATAGAGATTTGTAGTGTAACCTCTAAAACAGGGGTTCTCAAACTTTATTCAGAGGGCCAATTCACTTTCCTTTAGGAGGCAAGACTGTAGTTAGTTGACAGTAAGACTCCGTTCACACAGGGGCGATGTGACTTCAGCGTGACTTTGGGCAACTTACAACGGCACCTGAAGTGACCTCCATGCCAGGCGACTTTGCCTGAGCCAGTCAGGGAAGGGAGGGGGTTGCCTGGATTTATCACTGAGTAAATTAATTTACCTGTAAAATTGCTTCAATATAGAAGGGGATGTGACTTCCATTGAATTCTATGGGCACAAGTCGGATAGAAGTCGCCATGAAGAAGTACAGGAACCTTTTCTTTCAGTCAGAGCGACTTCAGTAGTGTAAGAAGGCTCTCATTCACTTCAATGGGATTTCTTTTGTCAAGTGACTTGGGGTGACATAAGTCGGATCCCAAGTCACTGTAGTGTGAACCGGCTGTAATTGTAGGCCCTGTGATCAGTGGTGATAGGCAACGCCCTGTTTCCGTGGTGTGTGGGAGTAAAAAATGTCACAGGGTTGGTGGTCGGTGAGAGCTAAAAATGAACTAGCATCTGTAGTCAGTGGGAGGAGGAATAATACCCTAGTCTTGATATCAGTGGAAGGGATAGTCATCGTTTGGGGGAATAGCGCCCCGTTGTGCGTGTCAGTGGGAGAAAAAGCGCACTCTCTGACAGGAATGGGGCTCCAAGGGCCAGGCAAGCAAAGGGCCACAATTTGGGGGGCACTGCACTAGAGGTAGGTCTTGTTGGCTCAGTGCAGTGATGGTTACTCTAATAACTGAAAATAAGATAACCACACATGGGGAGTGTATTGTTTTCTGTGACTTGAAAAAGGCCTTTATATGTAATGAGCAGATATGGTTGCCCCATAAATGTTAAATTAGAAACAGAATAACATTATACCAATGCATTAATGCCTATATTCACATCACATTGATCTTGTCTGGTGTATTAGATAGGCCTATAAAACATTATATATTCTGTTTCTTTTGACATGTAGGGCTTATAAAAGTTAAGAACTGACCGTGTAAAACAATGCATTGCATACGTTCAGTTAGTCCTTCCTTGTCAGCAGAATTGGTATGAGAATGTTCTCAGTGGAAAGACAATTATAGAACTTATCTTCATGCATACGTTTTAAATGTAAAGCCACTTCCTGTGACTGAGTGGATGCTAAGCACTCTTGGTTTCTTGTACATGCATAGTGATCTGCTTCTGTAGGTTGTATGAAAGAATAAGTCACATATACACAATGGACATACAGCACCACTATTGGAGTGTCTTCATGGCAAGGCCTACAAGTATATACCTATGTGTAGTTATCTTAACTCTTCCCACCCCAGCAGCAGCTACAGAGAGTATCTGTAATCATTCACCTCACTCAGGCCTATTAGTTATCATATGGGGCTTACTGCCAGGAAGCCAGTCCAGGTTTCTCTGTGCTTTGACAGGAGAGTAACCAGCGGATTGAACAAAAAAAAGCTTACAGCTTTGGTCAGAGCCGCTGCACTAACAATCCGATGTTAGTACAGTGATATCCCCTGCTGAGGTTTTGTGTTCTGACGGGGGCGGTCAGCCATTGGTGTTCCAACTTGCACATTCGACAGAAGTCGGCCAAATGGCCAGCTGCTCTCGGACCAGCTGCCATACACATGGGCCATTTTATTTTTGAACCGGCCAGTGTCGCCCGACATTTTGCCCAAGTGTCCTAGGCATATGTTGCTAATGGGTGGAGGGAGAGGTTACTAGAGTATGTATTGCCAAGGAAAGAGGTTAAAACCCTATCATGATGTGTGTGTGTGTGCGCGCGCGCGCGTGCTGTCTGTTGCCCTTTAGGGAGATTTATATTCACTTCCTGTCCAGGAAAAGTAGCAGGAATGAGAGGAAAGTGAAGGAAATTCTCCTCTTGGCAGAAGAGGTATACCAGGAGTCACCAGAAGGTGAATCTCCCCAGTGGGGGACACACAGCCATAAAAACTTGACAGAGGCTCTAAATCCTTCTCCACGCCATCTAAACCAAAAAAGTTTTGGACACACACTTACATATGAACTATATATCTGGTTGCTGTGTTTGTGGGGAATTGTAGATTTGGACAGACGCGCCCGGCGTCCACACTGCCGCAGTAAATATACTGCGCGCGGTGTGGAACCGGTTAAAGGATAAGTTCACCTTTCATAACAAGTTACACCCATATTCAAGGTGTAACATGTTATGAATGTACTGACCCCTGCCCCCGCTGTGACAGCAGACCAGGGGTCTTCTCCCCATGTCTGATGCCAGAATTAAAAAAGATGCGGCCGTGCCGGGCTCCACCCAACCGGCGCCTTCCCTAATTCACAGCACTCTGTGAATGTAAAACTACAATGTCTGGCAGCCTTTGCGGCTGTGGGCTTGTGGTTTTCAATAAACTACCATGGAGCTGTGAGCGCTGTGGTATTTCATTGAGTCTTCCTGTCAGAGTGTATCGGCTTCCTCGTATGAGATATGAGCAAGTCGATGCACTGACAGGTCTGCAGGAGACCTGCATTTATTAATTTTAAGTGAAAATAAGTGAACTTATCCTTTGTTTGCCTACCCTTGCACTATAGTATCCATACAGAGTTATGGCTGTCACCCTAGACTGCTTTTCTTATGCCCCTTACACCCGATCCGAAAATCGGACAACAGATCGTCCGTTTTTTTTTGCATGCTATTCTCAGATCGAATCGGAAGAGTGTACTAAAGTCAGGAATATTCTCGTACGACAGAATAAAAAAATCTGAAGTGATGTCATGTGTTGTAGTGTATTTGTAATGTATTGTCGGACGACAACTGTACTGATTAAATGTAAATCGTACAATCGGGCACCATATGATCAAAATTTTCATGCTTGTCCGATCGAATATTAGCTGATGAACTGTCATGATCGGCTCTCGTAAGCTCTGTACTAATGATCCGATTATCGTACGATCGCATCGTATGCTGTATTTTTCGTCCGATTTTCGGATCGTGTGTACAGGCCATTATGTGAACTACAAATATATCTGTATCTCTTAATGTCCTTTACGTGGGGAGTAGGGCAATTGCTAGTTTACAGAACTTAGCTAGGACAAAATCTATTCCTTGGTGTAGCTCACAGGAAGTGAAAATGTATTGATGGCAAGATAAACAGGTATTTTCTGTTTTTGCTCATTATGTTCTTTGCTTAAAAAAAAAACAAAAACAAACAAATGCAGTCACCACATCTAAGGCCTGTAAGCTGCAATGTAGTGGATTTTTTTTTATCCTTTAACCCAGGGGTTCTCAAATTACGGCCCACCTGCAGGGGGCGGACTGACCATTTGGGCCGTCCGGAGCTGGACTCCGAAGTTACCGAGCTGCAGAGATCCCGGCGGACCCTGCCCATAGGGGCAAACAGGACCAATCTCTGGCATTGTTCTGGGTGGAGGGGGGGGGGGGAGGAGAAACCGAGAACCCGCTCCGACATGTAACAGTCCAGGAAAGCTACACAAGGGAAGCCGGCTCTTAGTCCTTCTCACGGCTGTGTTTTAATCCGTGTGCCTGTTGACAGCGGTAAGTCTCTGGGAGTTAATTAAACTGGAAGCCCCTCACAGACTACCATTACCAGCAGCTCTGTGTGATCCGACCGTGCTCCTCTCACTAATCCCCATGCACTGGTGAGGCTGCGCTGATGGGCACGGGTGAGGCTGCACTGATGGGCACTGATCGGGTTGCATTGATGGGCACTGGTGAGACTGCGCTACAAATAAGATATGTACAGTGCATAAGAATTGGTTCATATTTTTTTCAAACAGTAGTCTGGCCCCCCAACAGTCTGAGGGGCAGTGAACTTGGTCCCCCTTTTAAAAAGTTTGAGGACCCCTGCTTTAACCACTTGTCTACCAAGGTAACGTTTATAAACAGCATGGTAGACAAATGGTTAAATACCAGGGTGGATAAAAATTGATGATTTAAAAAAAAAAAAAAAAATCATTTTTTATTTTTTTTTATTTTTCAATTTTTTATAATAAAATGCTTTTGGAGTAAAAATGTATCTAAAGATAGTTTTCTATTTAGGATATATTAATAATTTAGTTTATCCAGCATGAAATGGAGCTTAGTTATGTAGCATGAGGCTGTATATTCTGCAATATTTACATTTTGGTAAACTCATTCAATGAATCCGATTCTAACTACTGGCAAGAATAAGTCCTTACATTTAAAGAGCACCTGTCATTTCAGATCCATCAAGATAGCACCTGTTAGCGGGCATCCACTCACTTGCTGCTGCCACGTCCCTCACCTTGTTGTGTCACTGCCGCATCACCAGCCGTCCCTTTAAAGTGACTGGGACTGTCAGTGAGACACCATCGGGTTAGAGGGGTCGTCGCTGTGGGACAGAGATGACAGTTGCTCTTTAAAAATTATGATTTAAATCAAGTTGATTTAAATCAAGCCTTTTTACTAGTGATTTAAATCGACTTGATTTAAATCAAATCCACCCTGTTAAATACCAGCTTTAAGACCTGGCAAAGGGCTTTCCGATAAGTGTGCCTCCACCCCCCCCCCCCAACCTGCCGGGATTACCAGGGTGTCCTGTTCCACCTGGGAGCCAGGGACCGCGGGAAATGGCTTGCACAGCGACAGCAGGAGGAACTCACAGAACATAGTTCCCCAATCCTTCCTGCAACTAATGATCCAGGAAGCCACATATTTTAGATCACTTCTGAGATCACGGCTGTCACTGCCTGGTAAGTGTAGGCGAGGATGCAGTATTCAAACACTATTTGTGTTTGAATGGCTCCGTGGGAGGTAGAGCGGCACGATTCATCGTAATAAAATAAAATCCCAATCTCGATTCACCCCCCGCGATCTCCATCATGCATTACCGCGATATTCAGTGCAGTTAATGGAGACAGACTTGGGCTCGACTCGAGTTGACTATAATAGAAGTCAATGCAAGTCCACTGACGTCTCCCCAGGAACTTTTTTCTAAGTTTGAGCGACTTGAGTCTCTCCTATCTGGGCAGACTGCCAAGTCTGAGATCATTGCTGATAAAAGAGCTAGAAGAGATACAATTTGACTACTTCAAAAGAATGAACACCACTGTGTATAGAAGAGTTTAGTTTAACCATTTAAAGACTAACATTTTTTTATTTTTTTTTTTAGCAGAGACCCTAGAGAATAAAATGGCGGTTGTTGCAATATTTTATGCCACACGCTGTTTGCGCAGCGGTCTTTCAAAAGCAATTTTTGGCAAAAATGACACTTTAAAAAAAAAAATGAAAGTGCTGTTAGCCTAATTTTTTTGTATATGTAAGATGTTACACCGCGAGAATCATGATCTTTATTCTAAGCAAAAAAAATTGTGATTCTCATTTTGACCAGAATCGTGCAGCTCTAGTGGGAGGACAGGATGATGGGGGGGGGGGGGGGGGGGGGGG
>BLSH010524993.1:1551404-1562609 GCA_018402905.1 Glandirana rugosa | reverse complement strand
AGAAGAGTTTAGTTTAACCATTTAAAGACTAACATTTTTTTTTTTTAGCAGAGACCCTAGAGAATAAAATGGCGGTTGTTGCAATATTTTATGTCACACGCTGTTTGCGCAGCGGTTTTTCAAAAGCAATTTTGGCAAAAATGACACATTAAAAAAAAACGAAAGTGCTGTTAGCCTAATTTTTTTGTATATGTAAGATGTTACACCGCGAGAATCATGAGAAAATCGTGATCTTTATTCTAAGCAAAAAAAATTGTGATTCTCATTTTGACCAGAATTGTGCAGCTCTAGTGGGAGGACAGGATGATGGGGTGGGGGGGGGGATTGGTTCTTCATAAAGAGTACCTGTAACCTGCTCATGCTATGGGCGTGTTATGTCCCTTGTGATAACAATAAAGTTAAAAAAATCTAAAAAATAAAAATTTGTCTATGGAGACATGAACTGTTCTAAATTTGTGGGCTATCGTCGTGAACGTCAGATTAAGAGTGATAATTCTAGGGTCATAATTCACGGTTAAAGGAGTTGTAAAGGCAGAAGCTTTTTTATCTTAATGCAATCTTAAAGTGTGGGACATTTTTTCTTCATTTTTAAAGGAGTGGTCTTTAGATACGATTTAGAATGCACATCAGTGGATAATGTGGATGTATAGTATTCCAGCCGGGCTGGGCAGGAGGATTGTGTATATATCACTGGCATACACCCACTGTTATATATTCTGTCTTCTTTCATGATGTAAAAAGAAAACCGGAAATTAGAGCATCAGCTAGCTGCCCTCTCTTGCCTTCTAGGACAGCCTTTCTCAACCATTTTAACATAGAGGAACCCTTGAAATAATTCTCCGGTCTCGGGGAACCCCTGCTAAAAATTAAAAATCTACAACTCCTGATACACTAGTGGTGGTCACTGTGAAGAATTACCCCTTACAGATAGCTAAAAAGATCAGTGATGTCATTGGGAATTTATGTGAGAGGTAGAAATTGATCATTGCTCAAGGAACCCCCAGCAACCTCTGGAGGAACCCTAGGATTCCACGGAACCCTGGCTGAGAAACCCTGTTAATGGTAATTGTGGCAATGGAGTACATAGTAATTGGCTGCCCAAGTTCCTTGCATTGCTCCTCCTGAGTGGGGGGGGGGGGGGATCCTGTCATTTATCCGCCTCTCCTACATTCACAATTTACAGTGTCTTTCTTACAACTTGCAGCTTACAACTTTCCATGAAAAAAAAATGGCCATAGACCTGCAGATACCATTCAGAGCACTAGGTAGATGTGTATAAAAAGGAGTAAGTCTTTAATATGTTGCTGGAAGCCGTTCTTTTCAACATTCCATCCCATGTAGACTCCCTATAGGAAACGTGCATGGTTTCCATCACTTCAGTGTTTTGTTAAGACATGGCAGGAACATAATGCAAAGCTCAAAACATTACCCTTTATGTGGACTGCTGCCGAATTCACCTCTTAAAATAGCTTTCAAAGATTTCTCTCATGACACAATGTGGGCTTAATAACACGAGAGCAATTTGGTTCATGATGTTGTTTTATTGTGCCATCTTAGCAACATTGTGAAATATAGCTGGAATCTAGAACATCCATATGTTCCTTCTAAACTTTGCAGATGGTTTGTCAAACTGGCAGTTTAGGTTTCAGACTACTGTAAATAGTTTGAGGTGATTGTTTAAATTTTTGGCTGATTTTTGCATCTCAATTTACATAACTTTATTTCCATTACCGAGTGGACTGATTGCCTTGAAATTGTGCATGCATACTTTTTTATGGTAAAAGGTACATTCCTTTCAGAAATGAATGTTTAAGTGTACTTTTCTAGCCGAAACTAATATATATATATATATATATATATATATATATATATATATATATATATATATATATATATATATATATATATATATAGTTTTCAATACTGTTGGAAAGATTTAGACCCTTCAATTGCTGTCTTTGTCGTGCAAATGCCCAGTAACTGTACAGTCCTACATAGCACTATACTTGCCTTCAGCCACCCTTCTGAGATCTTCACTATGTGGCCCAGCTTGGTGTCTCTCAGCCCTGCATTAAAGTCCTGGCTGCATCTCTAGCTCCTACTGCACATGCCTATTCATAGTCCTCCAGATGGCTGCTCTGTCCTTATTTACAGGCACCGCCATAGCGTTTTTGAGATGTTTGAAAGATTTGAAGGAGAACCAATTAAAAAAAAATGGCTTACTTTTATTCTGTTAAATATATTGTTGAAAGCAGTTTGTTACCGTATAGCTGTACGATAAGTTGAACAAAACAATACCTGGTAATCCTGGAGCCAGAGTTCTTCTGAGCTGATAACTTCCCCTGCTGAGACTATGCTTCCCTGTTATCCGTTAGTGTTTGTTTCCAGTTCTTTCTGTGGACTAGAGAGCACCTTCCTCCTAAGTTATGGAAAAGGCGAGAGAAGAGTTCTGTAGTCCTGTCCTGTGGCTTTTTTTCAATACAGTGCATGCGGTCATCCTAGTAACAGGAAGTGCACTACTGTCAGGATCTTCAGATAAAAAGGGAGAAAACAATGCTGACAAAGAAAATCAATGCACCTATCCCATATAGAGACTGGTTGGTAAGCTGCAATATAATAAATTCTTCTTGGGTTTAAATACACTTTGAGATCTTGACAACAGTTTTTTTTTTTTTTTTTTTTTAATTCTATTCAGTACTTCTCCATTTTTTTGTTTTTTTTCTTATGTCTTTGTGTTTATTCTTTTTAGACTGATTCCAGTCAGAACACAGGGGAACATTTGCAAGAGCAAAAGTAAGTGGTCATGTCTTTTTTTTTTGATCAAATGATGCATTAACGTTTGTTACATCTGTCTTCTAGTCTGAATACATGGTTGTGTTATTTTCAGGGAGAAGGCACCCAGTGCTCCTAACCTTATCTCCAACTTATTTCAGAACATCCATGGAGGCCCAGAACCTTGGGTGTTCCTTTTATGAATTGTTTCCAGAGCTTTGATGTTCATTCTTTGGCTCCCTCTCTTAGTCTCCAGGATACATTCATTATAGTTCATCAGGCTTTACCATCAGAATTATAGGTGGATGGTGAATTCTGTAGTTTTTTGGACTTAATTTGATTTTACTGAGCAATTTATACTTGTGGACACACTTCTATCCAAATCAAGGCCTAATAATCTGTTATGGAGCTCACCGATATACTGTATATTAGTTGGCAGTTTATCGTGTGCACACAATAGCCTCAATTTTCCTGTGCAGCTTATAAGGTTGAAGATTTGCCATCTATCACTATCACTCAACCAAAGCTTACCTATATCTGCAATATTGAAGGGCTCCAAAAAGTTAAGATTTTACATCACATTTCAGCTTTCTTTAAAGTGGTTGAAAAGCTTTGGGGTTTTTTACCTTAAAGTGATACTAAATCTAAAAACAATTTTTACCTTAATTCATTCCTTTCATTAAGGTAAAAACCATTTTCTATACCTCTGTCCTCCCTCTTCCCTGTGTGAGGGGGAAGAGAGGGGAGAATAGATCCAGTGCTGTGCACGGCTGCATTTCTTCTCCCCCTCTTCCTCTTCACACAGGACTTGAGCAGGAGCCAAACGAGTCAATGAAATGCAGAGAGGAGGAAGTGGGGAGAGTCCTGCTTTGTGTGTCTATTAGGGGTGCGCATCTTTACTGCACTCACAATCAGATTACGATTATGCTGTCAACGTTTTGATCCAATTCCGCGATGCATCACGATTACTGCCCTTGGTTTTCAAAAAAATTCAAGCAGCCAGAAGAACTCAATTTTTTTATTTTATCTGTTCTTAAATTCACTCTCTGCATGTAGCAAAGTCTAAACACAGCAGCCAACCTAAAGAGGAGCTCCAGGCTCTCCCCAAATGACTAGAGCAGGAGGTCAGAGGCTGCAGACATGATACAAGAGATGGTCAGAGACTGCAGATGTGATACAGGAGATGGGCAGAGACTGTAGACGTGATACAAGAGATGGACAGAGATTGCAGACAGGAGATTGTCAGAGACTGCGGACAATGTCCCCACACCCCCCCGACAACGTATGGCATTTCATAAATTATGGTTTATGTATGTCTTATTGTCTTAGTGATTGATTAACATTACAACTTCATGGATACCTTTTTTTTTTTTTGTATGATTTATGGTTTTGCTCATCACTGCCCCACATGTGCATTGCATATGTGGGGCAGTGATGAGCAAAACCATAAATCATACAAAAAAAAAAGGTATCCATGAAGTTGTAATGTTAATCAATCACTAAGACAATAATACATAAACCATAATTTATGAAATGGCATGGTCACTTTAATGTTTAGGTCCACCAACAATTCACCATCATGTTTATTTCTTATTTTATTACAGTCATAATTTGGCAAATTTGCACATAATGGTGCATCAGATATATACCGTCAGTGTCTGTCTGTTTCTAACTTTTAAGTACCTCATGATGATGATGACAGAGTGTGCACTGCTCTCCTGCTGCCTGCAGCAGCCTGTTGTGAGGAGGACAGGTGCGGGACGCTGGCTCGATTCTCCTGCAGAATCCTCTGTGACAGTGAGCCGAGGAGGACTATCTGGGGACCATGAGTCGGGGACACGCGCTCCATGTCTCCTCTCCTGCAGCAGCCAGCTCAAAACATGGCGATGCCGGGTGGCTGGGAATGATGTTAGCGGGAGGCTGGAAAAGAGAGTGTTGCTAATGCCCACGGCTCCTTTCGGCTCAATTCAGAGACGCAGGGCACAGCGCCTTTCAGCTGCTTTCAGCTCCGTACGGAGAGGCAGGGCACAGTGTGGCGCACAGATGGCGTCATCCGAAAATCGATTAATGGCAGTCGTAGCATTGATGCTAAATCGCGGTGCATTGATGCTGCGATTAAATTCAACACCCCTAATGTCTATGGAGCACGGCTCCACAGACACACAGCTCGGAAGCGAGTAGACTATGCGCCCTATAGCAAACAGCTTGCAATGGGGACACACTAAGAAGAGGAGGGGCCAAGATTACCGCCGGGGGGGCCGGGAAGAGGAGGAGGATCGGGGCCACTCTGTGCAATACCGCTGCACAGAGCAGTTGAGTATGACATGTTTTTAATTTTAACTTACTTTTCTTTTTTTTTTTTAACTTTAGTAACACTTTAATGCATTAAGGTAAAAAACCTTCTGTGCAGCATGTATACCCTCTCACCCCCCTAATACTTACCTGAGCCTGACGATGTGCATGAGAGCAGGGGTTCTCCCAGCTCTTACCTGCCTCACTGCACAGATTGATATCAGTTAATCAAATTCTGTGATGGGGGGGCACGGTCGCTCTGTCTGTGTCAATGGATGCAGATAAGGCGGCTCGGGAGCGAACCTGCACAAGTTCCCCTATAGGAAGCGGCGTCCTATGGGGGCACTTGCCAAAGAGGAGCAGCCTTGAGTGCCAGTGGGGGATGCCAGAAGAAGATCTGAGCTGTTCTATGCAAAAGCATTGTTACAGGCTTTTCTGCAGTACATGAATTGCTGTGTGTGTTCTCGACTGTGCTTGCTATTGCAAAGTGTGTGATCCATGTGAAAGCGAAGTGTACTGTTGAAATTCCCAGACGTTCAGCCTCATTAGCCAGCAGACACTAGCTGATTAAAACCAGTTAAATACATTTTAATAAAACAGAGGTCTGAGTAGCATCATTTTTAAATATATGTCATCCTCTAATCTATGAGTACAGAAGATTAGTTTAATATATGTAGCGCTCAGTATCTTGAGAGTCGTCTGTATTGGTAATCTTTATAGATTAGATTAGGATGACACTTTAAAGCGGAGTTCCACCCAAAAGTGGAACTTCCACTTTAAGGACTCCTGACCCCCTTACATGCCACATTTGGCATGTCATTTTTGACAGGTTCTCAGCTTCCACTTTCGCTCGCACCGCCTAGGCGACTCCTCCTCTCCCCTTCCTGCAATCTTCTGGGACACATCACAGGTCCCAGAAGATTGCCTCGGCCATTTAGGACGTGCAGCGCGACTCACGCAGTGCGCACCTGGCTGTGAAGCCGCAAGCTGTCATATCCGGGTGCCCACACTAGTGATGCCGGCACCGTGGAGACGAGCTTGGTTTCAGGCGGCTGGATCACTGGACCATGGCACAGGTGAGTGACTGTTTATTAAAAGTCAGCAGCTACACTTTTGGTAGCTGCTGACTTTTAATAAACAGAAAAACTTGTGGAACTATGCTTTACAGAGGTGTCTCTCTGTGGCCTGTGGCTGCCTCAAAAAATTAGAAATGTTTGCAACTGATACCTCCTGTTTTTACTAAAGTACTATAAAAATGTTTTATTTGAATATTTTATTTTGTTAGTTAACTGAACTGGACCTGTATTCTAGATGTCGGATGGACCTTCCTTTTTCTCTGATACAGATGTAGAATGGCCTAAGTTCAGCCGGCTGACATATCAGGCCGATTATTGGCATTTTTTAATTAATCGGCATCGGCCGATTGTGCTGAAAATTGGGCTGATTAATTTATGCACTAAAGGCTGGTTCACACAGGGGCAATCCGACTTGCAGAGCAACCCCGCACAGCGTGACTTCAGCGTGACTTGCAAACGACATCTGTAAACGTCAATGCAAGTCACCTCAAAAGTAGTACAGGAACCTTTTTCTAAAGTCAGAGCGACAAAAAAGACAAAAATCCGGACAGCCTGCCAAGTCTGAGAACAGCCTGATAAACGAACCAAAGAGATACAGTGTATATACTTATCAAGGGAATGAACTCCGGTGTGTAGATGAGCTCAGTTTAACCATTTAAAGACTAAGGCTGCATTCACAGAGGGGCGACCCGACTTCAGCACGACTTTGCTAGGCGATTTTAGCGCGACTTATGGCAGGCGACTTTGCCTGTGGCCAGTCAGAGAAGGGAGGGAGGGGGCTGCCCCAAATAAATTCTATTCTTTTACACTGCAAAGTCGCTTATATTTAGATGGGGGATCTGACTTGGAGGCGACTTTTATTGAATCCTATGGGCACAAGTCGGATAAAAGTCGCCTCCAAGTAGTACAGGAACCATTTCTGAAGTCGCCTTGAAGTCGGAGCAAATTCAGTCATATATATTAAGATGGCTCCCATTCACTTCAATGGGATTTCAGATGTCAAGCGACTTGACAACTCAAGTTGGATTGCAAGTTGCCCCGTGTGAATGCAGCCTCAATCTTTTCTGACATTTGTTGCTTACAAGTAAAAATCTGTATTTTCTGCTAGAAAATCACTTAGAACCCCCAAACATCTATTTTTTATTAGCAGAGACCCTAGAGAATAAAATGGCGGTTGTTGCAATATTTTGTCACATGGTGTTTGCGCAGCAGTCTTTCAAACGCAATTTATTTGGAAAAAATACACTTTAATGAATTAAAAAAAACAACTAAACCGTAAAGTTAGCCCATTTTTTTTCGTCCAAAAGTTTTGATTACCTGTTTTTGTTTATTTAATATTTAAAATACATAGTTTTTTTTATCTAAATTGTACATACAAGTGCACTAAGGCTCGGTTCACACCTAGGCAATCCGATTTTGCTAGGCGATTTGAAAGTGATTCGAAAGCGATTTGAAAGAGACTTCAGAGCTACTTTGGGCATTACAACGCAACTTGAAGCGAACTCCATGCCAGGCGACTTTGCCTGTGGCCAATCAGAGAAGAGGGGAAGTTGCCTTAAAAAATTATTTTCTTTTTCCTGTAAAGTCACTTCAAAGTTGCTTCTTCATAGACGGTGATCCGACTTGGAAGCGACTTCCATTGACTTCTATGGGCTCAAATCACCTAGAAGTCACTTTGAAATGGTACAGGAACCTTTTTTGAAATCGCCTTGGAATCGGAGCGACTTGAATAGCGCATATTAAGACGGCTCCATTCATTCCAATGGGATTTCGGATGTCAGGCGATTTGAGGTGAAAAGTCGGATTGCAGATTTAGGTGTGAACTGGCCCTGATTGGAGGCTTGTTGTGTTGTTTAGTTTAAGCCATTTTCTGTATCACTTCTTATTACTTAACTGTTATATTTTTTAAAATAAAGGGAAAAGAAAAATCGGCCTAACATATCGGTCCAAAAAAATCAGCATCATGTATCGGCAGTCAGCCGCCCCGATTTCTAAATATCAGTCTACCTCTAGTCACTATCACTGATGAGACCTAGATTTTGCAATGCTTTCACACTTCATTGCAAGGGATTCCTATTTTGCTTTTTATCTCATTGAACTCGTTGATATTTTTGTAATGAATACATTTGGATGCCTGTCAGCTTGCTGTCACTGGGTACTCAAACCCCCCGCAGGTGCTCCATGTGACTGTTTACCAAAGTGCAATTCTATTGGTTCAGACCAGATGGAAGAACTGTACAGCTATTGGATGTGCATTATGAATGGGTGGAAACTGTGATATTTACTGATTTTCTTTGTTTATATAACATAAGATGTGAAGCGGCTCTGCTTTGGCTCTCAGGCTGAGTTTGCTGCAGTGTGTGTGCCATTAAGTGAATCATCTCATAAATCTGGCACCCAGTCTGTTATGTAAGAAGAGTCTCAGCGTGTTTACACAACGTGTTTCTGATTACTGTTTCAGCATTGAGTGCAGCTGTTTGTCCTAAATATGAATGGTCTGTGCGTCTGCACCTGTAACCATGAAGTGTGTGCATAAGATGGGATTAGGTCTAAAACGTAAAATGTCCATTACGAGCCATGGCTGTTGCATACTTGCTTCAGCATGAACCGTGTTTGACTTCCTCAAGAAAAATGTTGTGCTATTCATCATAAGAAGCAGTAAAGTTGAGCACCAGGCAAGCAGCTAGAGATTCATGAAATACACATGTGAGCTGTTCTGTTGCCAAAGGATTTGTATTTTTGTCCATACGTCCTGAAATGTACACAGTGCCGCCAGGGAGGACACCACTTGCAGTTCAGGATTACAGCAGAGAAACTACAGCATGCATGCACAGGTGACATGGACCCAGCCGGGAAACTTTCTGAAGCAATGCTGTGCTGTTCTGAGCAGAGCCGCACAGTGAAGATGCCTGGATTGAGGATGAAGGTAGATATTTCTCCAGGTGAGCAGCACTTTGGGGGCATGCCTTACAGCAGTGGTTCATAACCTTGGTCCTCAAGTACCCTCAACAGGCCATGTTTTCAGGCCTTCCTTCATCTTGCACAGGTGCTTTAAATCCGAGTCAGTGGCTTGGTATTTTGGCCATCTATTTTCTCTAAGAGAAATTCCCAAAACATGGCCTGTTGGGGGTACTTGAGGACCGAGGTTAAGAACCACTGCCTTACAGGACAATTTTCACCAAATATGCAGTTTTCCTTTAACCACTTACCGACCGCACACTGCCTATTTACGGCGACAGCTCAGCTCTATTCCGCAAATTGCTGTACATAGGTGGCGATTTACGGACTGGTAGCTAGGGGGCGCAAGCTCGTGCCCGTCGCACTCCGGAAGAGTGTGCCCACGGCTCGGGCAGATCCGATATCTGCCGGCAAGCCGTGATGAGCTGCCAGAGGGAAAGAACAGGGAACCGCCGATGTAAACACGGCGGTTCCCGTTCTGTCAGTAGGGACATAAGAGATCTACTGATCCCTTTCACTGGGATCAGTTAGATCTCTTATGCCCAAGGTATCACAGCCCCCCCACCGTTAGAACACGCCTAGGGAATACAGTTAACCCCTAGATCTCCCCCTGCAGGTTAACCCATTCACTGCCAATGACATTTATACAGTGATCAGTGGATATTTACATTTCTTATCGCTGTATAAATGTCATTGGTTCCAAAAAAGTGTCAAAAATGTCTGCCATATCTGCCCCAATATCAAAATCCTGATAAAAATCAAAGATCGCCGCCATTACTAAAAAATTGTAAAAACGCCAGAAATGAATTCTTATGGTTTGTAAACGCGGCAACTTTTGCGCAAACCAATCAATAAACGCAATTGCGATTTTTTTTTTTTTTTTTTTTTTTTTACCAAAAATATGAGGAAGAATAAAAATCAGCCAAAACCGATGAATACGTTTTGTTTTTTTATATATATTTTTTTGGATTTGTATTTTAGCAAAAAGTAAGAAATATTGTTTTTTATTTCAAAATTGTCGCGCTTTTTTTGTTTATAGCGGCGTTCAGAAATGACGCAGAGGTGACCAAATACCACCAAAAGAAAGCTCTATTTGTGGGAAAAAAAGACGCAAATTTTGTTTGGGTACAACGTCGCATGACCGCGCAATTGTCAGCTAAAGTGACGCAGTGCCGAATCACAAAAAGTGCTCTGGTCCTACAGTGGGAAATCCTTCTGGGGGTGAAGTAGTTAAGCAACCTTGTCACCCATGGTAAACTTTTGGAAGGAAATTTACTGCCTAGAAGTTGGTAGGCACCACATAATGTCTGTTAACTTTTTTTTCATAAGTCATAAAGCACCCGTCTATGCCCCTAATTTAGGGGTTATGTACAAAGGCTTTTGCACCAGAATGGTTTTCACCTCGTACAGCTTGATGCTTTGGAGCAGGTCAACACCTCAAATCTCAGAATCATCACAAACCGATCTAAAAAGCAAAGAGTGCACCTGTAGGCAGGCTGCAGGCCCCACTTCATACTGCAAATGCATGCTGCTGTCCTATTCATTCTTTTGGGACAACTGTACACTGCGGGCTCCATGAATGTGGTTATTGCATAGCAATGAATGGGGCTGCAGCGCATATGGGCAGTATTAGGATTTTTCAGCTGCAGGCATTTTTTTTTTTTTTTTTTTTTTTTTTTTTTTTTTTTTAATGGGGGAAGGGTGTGTACGTCTCGGCACGGACACAAAACAAATCGTCGGACGATTAGATAAAAATCGTTGGAGGAAGCTGAGATTTAAGATACAGGTCAGAGGTCCTTGTACTTGAATAGTCCAACTCTTGTCTCGATACCTCCTTCTCTGTCGATGTCATGTATCGAGAAACTTCTCTCTATTCTTTCGTGATGTCTGTCTACACAGGTTGAGTTTAAAGTATTTAGCTCAAATGTCGGGGAAATGTCTTGATCTAGAAAGTCAACACGAAGTTAAGGGGTTTGGGGAGGAACTCACCTCAGGTGAGACATTGTCGGATAGGAAAGTGGGTTTTTGTCGTTAAAAGGGCACGTCGGGCCGGACCCCGGTGTGTCGAAATTTTTTTTTTTTTTTTTTTTTTTTTTTTTTTTTTTTT
>BLSH010524993.1:1499883-1510474 GCA_018402905.1 Glandirana rugosa | reverse complement strand
TTACGTTTTTTTTTTTTTTTTTTTACGTAAGTCCCACCTACAAGTCTCCGTAAACTTTGCGGTTTTATGGACACTATCGCCATTGAGCGCATTGATCGCAAAGCAAATCTCCGTAAACAGTAAATTTTTTTTGTTTTTTTTTTTTTTGTGCACAAATCCTCTATAAATGACAAATGCCTCTAAACGAAACGCTAGTTACGCGAGTTACCGCTATCACAGGTATTTTGGCGTTTCAAATGCCTCTGAACATCCACCCTGAATGCATTTTTTTTTTTTTTTTTTTGCATTCCAAAAAAAATATTCTAAACTCAACTGCCTGGAAATGACTATAAACGACCCTGTGTAAATGTAGCTGAAAAAACGCCCAACTGCTCCTAAATGTCCGTTTACCAGCAGCAGTGTACGTGAGGCCTAATGTGAAAATAAAGTAGTCTGCTGTTCTGGAAATTTGCCTGCAGTTGAATTCTTATGTTTTCAACTTTGCCTTTCAAGGTGTGGGTGCCCTGGGAATGACAGAAATTTTCTTTCTAGCTCCATGCTAATAATTTGAAATAGAACAATGCTGTGATATGAGGCTGCAGTAATGAAGCCTATTTAAGAGTCATACCTGGGTGTTGTGTGTGAGTTTTAACATGTGAGGGTTCTAAAAGCATTTGCAGGGTTGTTTTAAAATGCAGTGTCAGTAGTGGCACACCCTTCTGTTTCACTCCCATTCCATTCCCTGCAAGACTTTCTCACGTCTGAATGATATTTGCCTTTCAGCTAAAATTATTTCTGCTGTGTTCAATACATCCCAAAGCATAATTTAAATGCCTGAATTATTTGTGCCATAAATGCCCAGTGCATAATGACCAGAGGAAATCTAGCCAAAGAGAAAAGTTAGTTTTCTTCTTTTATTAGTTTTTTTGTAAACAATGCACTTTGATTTATTTTGTGGCCAAAGATGCTGTTGTATGGTTTTTTAGAAGGAATGAGATTATTAACACGTCATTCATGCATGAGCTATAATTCTTATATGATCCATTTAACAAAGTAAATTGGAGTTTATATATTTAGCAGAATACCCTGTGTAGCAGGGGTCTCCAAACTTTCTAAACAATGGGCTAGTTTACTGACAGGAGGGCCAGACTGGTCGTTGGAAGTAGAAATTGTCCTGGCATCGGTAAACCATGCATCTTTGGTATTCGGTGGAGGAATAAGTGCCCCATCTTTGGTGTCCGTAGGATAAATATTGTCCCATCATTGCGATCGGTGGGAGGAATAGTGACCCATCTTTGGTATCCGTGGGAGGAATCGTGCCCATCACTGGTATCCGTGGGAGGAATAGTACCCATCATTGGTATCAGTGGGAGGAATAGTGCCCCATCATTGGTATCAGTGGGAGGAATAGTGCCCCATCATTGGTATCAGTGGGAGGAATAGTGCCCCATCATTGCTATCAGTGGGAGAAATAGTGCCCCATCGTTGGTATCAGTGGGAGGAATAGTGCCCCATCATTGGTATCAGTGGGAGGAATAGTGCCCCATCATTGGTATCAGTCGGAGGAATAGTGGCCCATCATTGGTATCAGCAGGAAGGAGGAATAGTGCCCCATCGTTGGTGTCACTGGGTGAAATAGTCCCCTGTTGCTGATGTCAGTAGCAGGAATTATGCCCCATGGCCGGTGTCAGTGGGAGGAATAGTGTCTTATATCGGTGGAAGGAAAAGTGCTCCAAGGGCCACATAAAAGCAAGCAAAGCACCCTGGGGCCGCAGTTTGGAGAGAGACCACTGCTGTATAGACCTTTCTTTTTTTTTTTTTTTTTAACAGAAAAGTTTTTATTTGTTCTCATATAACATAGTTGTAGCATAGGTCATGTACACCAATTACATTTACAGAGATATACAGTGTTTGAAGGTAGCTTGATTATCGTTACATCCAATTGATATCAGACAATTAATTGAACCATAGCAACATAAACTTTGTCTAGTAATCACTTATCGGGGTAGTCAATATGCACAGTACTTGAAGGTAGCTTGATTATTGTTACATTCAACTAACAGCTGGTAGTTAACTGACTAATAGGAACAGTAACTTTATCTATTAATCACTTCTGGGGGTAGACGGTATGTAGAACCCCGCTGGATCTATGAACCAGACTGAATCCAGTCCCCCCAGATCTTTTCAAACTTTTTAGGACAACTACGATTCATGTAGGTAGTTTTGTATAAGGGTAGAACTGCATCAATCAGTGCCCTCCATTGTGAGATCTCTGGCGGGTCTGTTCCCTTCCACTTCAACAGTATAGTCTTCCTTGCATAGTAGGCAGTGTAGAAAATAAACAGTTGCTTATATTTGCTTTTCGTGACCTTATCAGTCACTCCTAGCAGAAGAACCACCGGGTCCAAGCCCAAAGTAAGCTCGCCCACCGAGTTGACCACTCCCACTACCCCTCTCCAAAACTGCTGCAGCACTGGGCAGGTCCAGATAACATGGAAGAAGGAACCAACCTCTGAGTTACATTTGGTGCATCTGTCGGATGTAGACGGGTATATATTCGCCAGTCTCTGGGGGGTAAAGTAGGCTCGATGAATACATTTTAGCTGTATATAACGGTCTCTAGCCGAGATCATCAAGGGCAAGTATTGCTGTAATAGACCTTTCTTTTTAACTTCTTAATTTGTTATTGAATAGTTACCAAAAGCCATTTGTTTTGAGTGTAAGTTTTTGTGTTGATTATGTGGTTTTTAGGTCATCCCGGCCAGAGGGAAATCGTCATTCACAGTCGTGTTTCTGCCAGATGAAGAAGGAAGTTTTGAGTGCTCTTTATTTATAAATACTACTACACATGGGATTCTGTCCTATCAGGTGAGCGGAATTAAATTAAGCATTTTCATGCTGGAAAAATTCCAGTCTGCGAAGTCTTTAGAAACCTTTAATCTTTTGATGTGTTCAGAAAGAGCATAAAGGAAAAGGTGGTTCTATAAAATATTGATTCAGGGGGACAGAATACTTTTTACATATTTATTTTTAAAAACATTAGAAAACTATTTATCATTTTCCTTCCGCATCACAATTATGTGCCGCTTTGTGTTGGTCTATCACATAAAATCCCAATAAAATACATTTACATTATTGGTTGTAACATGACAAAATGTGAAAAATGTCAAGGGGTGAGAATACTTTTTTAAGGCACTGTAGTAAGGTTTTGCCTTTTACTTCCACTTTTAGCCCTTATGCACACAGGACATTAAAAAACCGTTCTAAAAACGTCGGTAGCTTTGCATTGAGTTTTTCAGCTTTTATCAGCATTTTGCGCTGTTTTTGAGCAGTAACGTGTTTTTTTATTATCAATGGACCAAAAATGTCCAAAAACATTGGTGAGCCGCATTTTTGAGCAGTAGCATTTTTTTTTAATCCCTCAATGGATCTAAAACATCCAAAAACGTTGGGGAGTGGCGTTTTTGAGCATTAGGCCTCATGCACACAGGTAATTTTTGACTGTTTTACAGCAGCTTTTTTAGCTGCAGATGTTTTTTCTACAGTCAATAAACTCCCCATCATGTTATCCTATGTGTTCATGCACACATAGGCTGTTATTAGCTGTTTTTGGCTGGGGCGTTTTTGAGCTATAAAAAAACCCAAGACCAGTGGGTTATGAGAGACGTTTTTCTGCTTTAAAAACACTCAAACGCCCAAAAGCGCAGCTAAACGCCGGTCCCCAACGTTTTTGGATGTTTTAGATCAGTTGAGAAAAAAAAAAAACGCTGGCCCTTAAAAAAACGCACAAAAAAGCCAGTAATATAATGCTAAGGCTCTAAAACGTCCATTTTGCCACATTTTGCATGCCGCGTTTAGCCTGTAAACGAAATGTTTCTAGACGCGAGTTACCATGTTTAGGCGCGTTTACAAGCTGTTTGGCATTTCAAATGCCTCTGAACTGGCGTCTGAACCCATTTTTTGAGTTCCAAAATAGCCTCTAAAGTCAACTGCCTGGAAACGACCTTAAACTACCCTATGTACATGTACTGATAAGATAACCAGGAGAGTTCTGGGGCAGCTGAAAAAAATGCCTCTAAACAACTGCTTACCAGCAGCACTCACTGATAAGCTACTGACGTTTTTAGGACGTTTTTTTTAACCTCCTGTGTGCATGAAGCCTTAGAGCGTTTTTACAGCTGAAAACGTCCCTGCCCTAAACAGTTGATAACAGCCTATGTGTTCATGAACACAAAGGATAACATGATGGAGGGTTTATTGACTGTAGAAAAAAACGTCTGCAGCTAAAACAGCTGCTGTAAAACAGTCAAAAAACATCCTGTGTGCATGAGGCTAAGTGTTAGCTGTTGCACACAGAAATTTTCCTGTCTGATAAAAAAAAAAAGTAACTTGGCAAGTGGAGTCTAATCCTTTATTCAAGGTCGGGCAAGTTTGTTCTAGTCCCTCCTGCCTTGAATATATAGGTCAGGTAGCTTGACTAAATATGAAATGCTACTGTAGATCAGAGCTGCATAATTCTGGCCAAAATGAGAATCACATTTTTTTTTGCATAGAATAAAGATCACAATTCTCACAGTGTAACATCATCTTACATATTATTCAAAAAATTGAGCTAACTCCACTGTTTTGTTTTTTGTTTAATTCATGAAAGTGTAATATTTCCCAAAAAATTGCGTTTGAAAGACCGCTGCGCAAATTCTGTGTGACATAAAATATTGCAACAATCACCACTTTATTCAATATTTGAGGTTCTAAGTAGTTTTCTAGTAAAAAAAATTATGATTTTAACTTGAAATCAACAAGTGCCAGAAAAAGGTTTGGTCTTTAAGTGGTTAAACTGACTTAAATTTTGCTCTATGCACACTGAAGTTGATAAACGACTGTTTATGGTCATTTGGGCTTTTCTTTTTTAACAGCCCATAAACCCCCCTTTATGTTATCCTATGTGTCCATGCACACATGGACGTTAATTGTCGTTTAACAGCCGTGGTGTTTACGGGCTGTTATCTGAACGCCCTGAATATTCAGGAGTTCTTCTGACCACAAAAAACGCTGGATGCCGCTAAACGGCCGTTTATCGGTGTCGAGCGTTTTTTGTAGTCATTAGAAGCTAATGAAGTAAAAAAGAAAAAAAAAAAAAACTACCGATAAACGCTGCTTACAAAATGCTGCTAAATGCACGTTTTCTAAGCAGAGTCTCCTGCCACGTAATCCTATGCTCAGAGAGCGTCCAGTGTGCTTGGAGCCTTATGGCCCGTACACACGATCTGAAAATCGGATGAAAAATATCGCTTACGATGCGATCGTACGATGATCAGATCGTTAGTACACAGCTTACGAGAGCCGATCACGACAGCTCATCCAATTTTTATTCAATCGGACGTGCATGAAATTTTTGATGGTATGATGACACATCGTACGATTTTCGTTTCATCAGTACAGTTGTCATCCGAAAATACAATACAATTACACTACAACACATGACATCACTTCAGATTTTTTTATTCTGTCGTATGAAAATTTTTGTGACTTTAGTAAACTTCCGATTCGATCTGAGATTAGCATGCAAAAAAAAAAACGGACGAGCTGTCGTCCGATTTTCAGATCTTGTGTACGGGGCTTTACAGACGGAAGTTAATTCATTTGATCTACAACAAAAAATTGCAATGTTTATAGCTAGCTCACAAATGTTTTGAAACTTGGCAGAGAGCCTGGAATGTTTTGAAACTTGGCAGACGGTTTGTTTTTTTTTTTTTTTTGTTTTTTTTTTACAGCTGAGCCACTTTGCACTTGTCACATAGAATCAAGGAAATGTTGGTTGAGATTATCAGGGTGGCTGGATCGAGATCGCAATCTTTTAACGATTAATGGTGCAGTTCTACTGTAGCTACACTAAATTTATGAACCGCTTTTTTGAAAAAGTGTTGGCAAAGTTTGTCCTTCTTCTGTTATAGGTCTTTGGTCACGGTGTACTTCCTGCCGTCTCTGATGACTCTAAGCACTCTCTTCAAAACACAGCAGTCATGTTTCCACAGATTGCAAATATCCATCTTTCACAATCACAGGTATGAGATTTCCTAATTTAGTTTTAGAAACTGAAAAAGTTGCATAAAGAGCAGCTCCATTTTAACTTGGTTAAGTTCTGGTGACCTGGGGGTAGCCAAGAAATTCCCTTAATTTGCAGGGATTTCCTTCCATTTCCTGTTTTGCCTATGGGACAGGAAGTGAAGGTAAATCTCCCCTTTCGGACAAAGAGGGCAACAATAAACCTTACAGGGGTTATAATCCTCCCTTATGCTGTCCAAAAAGTTTTGCCTTTAGTTCCACCTTAATTTTCTGAATTACACTATTGTATGATGTTACCTATCTTTGAAATGTTTGCACTCTGTGAAAGACCAGGTACACTGAACCAAAGAGGGGAAATAATGGAGGTTAAGTATTCTGTGGTTACATAGCTTATTTGCAGTCTGTTATTATTTTAGCCCGTGGCCACCAACTGAATACATATATGCTGCCTCGCTGAATTGGGTTGTCTTCCATGAGGCTGTATATATGCGTACGAGTGTTTGTGCTGGGAGCACACTGCACATTGTGCTCTTAGTACAGAGATCGGGCTCTCAGCAAGATCCTCAGGTTGTTGTACGAATGTAGGTCCTATTCCCGTTTACCTGTACAGCCCGCCCCGTGTGTGTTTTCCCCTCTTCAATGGAGTGAAAGATGCATTGTAAATTCCCCTGCTGCTGATAATCACAGCAATGTAAGGCCTCATACACACGGGCGTATTAACAAAACGAGCTGTAACGTCGGGACCGATGTCAGGAAAAAATCGTTGTCAAAAGCGCTATTTCATCTTTGCATCGGTGTTAATGCGCGTTAGTGAGCATCAACGCTGCATTGCGTTTTGTTTAAAAAACATTCCTCTGCTTTTTTTGAACCTGAAAACGCTGGTTAACGTCGCCACGGCGTTAATGCGTGTTAGTGAGAGTTTTGCCGGCTCAGCGTCAAAAACGCTCTAACGCTGCAGCTTCAGAACGCGCTGGCCGTGGGTTCTGCTTTCAGCTCACAAACGTCGAAGCTATCTACAGCTCAAAAGCATCAGCGTTTCTATGGGGCCATTGAATAACATTGAGAGCTGCGAAAAACGCTCGTCAAAGCGGCTGTAAAAAACGTCTGTGTGTATTAGGCCTAAAAATTGCTATTGCTGTGATCGTCAGGAGCAGGGGAATTTATTTTGGGTTGTTCTTTGTTTCTTATGGTAATGGAAAGCAATATACAGCTAAATTTTAAAACTGGTTTGGGCTAGTTTTCCTTTGATGATAAAAAGAAAAAAAACAAAAAAACCCAGAAGATATCATTATCATTTACCTCCAAACAAAAGCCCGATTTGTCCTAAAAAAAAGAAACTATGGTTCACCTGGATACACAAAGTAGTTGAAATGATAAGTACAGCTTTACTAATGCATGTCTAAGGCCTCATTTACACTGCTGCTGGTAAACAGACGTTTAACGGTATTTAGGCATTTTTTTCAGCTGCCCCTAAACTTTCCTCTGTTATCATATCAGTACATCTACACAGGGTCGTTTAAGGTCCTTTCCAGGCAGTTGAGTTTAAAGGCTTTTTTTGGAACACCAAAAAATGGGTTCAGATGCCAGTTCAGAGGCATTTGAAACGCCAAACAGTTGTAAACGCCGTAACTCGCATCTAGGAGCGTTTAGTTTACAGGCGTTTCCATTTAAAAAAAAAAAATACATTTTTTTTTTCAAAAACGCTCCTAGACACGCGAACACAGCATGCCAAATGCGGCAAAACGGACGTTTTAGACGCTGGTTTCTAGCTGTCAAGATAAAACGTTCAGGGGACGTTAAAACACTGTTCCGTGTAAATGGAGCCTTAGTTGCAAAATGATCTTCAGGCATTATGATTTGTTTTACACTTCATCATGGAAAAGAAAAACTGCCTGTGAGCTTTTCATGAGAATACAGATTAAACTGGAAGCCCCATCCAGCTGGAGGAACTGATTAACACACACAGTTGCCATTTCTTTGTCCTTTAGGCCTCATTTAATAATATCATAATACAGGATTTATATAGCGCCAACTGTTTGCGCAGTGTTTTACAATATAAATGAATATATTGGAAACTCCAACATTGTAATGTCTTAGCTAAAGGGGTTTAGGGGCCTTATGAAATCACTATAAACCCTTCCCTACTCACGTTGCATGTTAAATTTGGAAAATGTATGTATTACCCTAAAATCTTCACTAAGAATCAGGTGCATGAGGGTACAGTCTTTAGCTCTTAGTGAAATGATTGTATTTCCTAAAACTATTAGTTTTTCCCCAAAGATTGGCTTATAAGAGTTACAAGGACACGTGCACAGTATATCAATATTTAGACAGGTTTTTATATTTAGATCTTGTGGGATTGTGTGTTTTGTACTGTCAGTTTGAGACTGCATTCTGTCTTACTGCAACAGATTGCTTGTTTTACGTTAAGAGCTGACTACCTTGCTTTATATACATTTCCTTATGTAGGCAGAAGCCATAAACTCCAGTGTATGGCAGGTTCGTCTGAAGTGCAGTGTTCCCCTTCAACGGCATCAGCATTGCAGGGTAGGTGACATCCACCCAGAGGGTGTTCTTCTGTTGCCCCCACATTTGCTTGTCTTCTGACCTCTGAACCTTGTATTTTGTGACTTGCAGAGCTGCTTCCTGCCTGGGCAGTCACTACTGCTGCAGGTCTACTTTGCGGTCAGATTGGAAGGAGGCCAACATGACTTGGAGACCCTCAGGAAATACATATTAGAGAACATTTTTATGATCTTTGTAACATCTGACCAAAATGGTGAGACATTGTGATATAAGCAATTTGATTCTTGTGTGTGCTATAGCCTCGTAAGGGGTGTTTTTCCTTAAAGTGGATGTAAGCCCAATTCATGAAATTTGAGCTGGGCACATCTATCTGCAGAGTCTGCTTAACTCTCTCCCAAGCCCAGTGTCTCGTAGCTCTGTCCTGCACCGCTCCTCTGTTATCAGCCTTATACGTTTTCGTCACATTATAAGAACAGACGGATTTTGTGTTGTGGAGGATGCTATAAATAGATTAGCACCATGCTAAACTTAACAACGAAGACATCAGAAAGTCTCTACCTATGAGTAGAGGGGTGTGTGCCTTTCCTCCAATCAGCTGTCTTGGCTGTATGCCCAGGTTTTTCTGCAGTGCTAAGCAGGAAGAGAAAAAATCCTAACACAAACAGAACTTTCTAAAGGATAAATACAGATGAAGACAGAAGATAAGCATGTAAAACGTATATAGGGAGCTTTGTTTCATCGCTGTGTATTATCTGAGGCTGTTCACTTCACTGGGTACGTGTGAGGGTTTACATCCACTTTAAAGTGACATTTAAGATATAAGAAATCTGGTTGGTTTTTAGCACAGCATTTGTAGCGACAAGGCTTGGACGCTGCTGCATGTACAGTACTATGAAAAATCAGCACTTGTAAAAAAACAAAATGCTGGAAAGTGAAGAGGTTTTAAAAAAGAATGAAATGAAAGCTAAAGTTTTAATTGCTAATAATTTTTCCTTGTAGCTTAAAGTGGTTGTAAATGCTGAAGGTTTGCCAGTGTGCAGCAGCCCCCAATACTTACCTGAGCCCCATCTAGATCCAGCGATGTTTCTCGAGACTCGGCTGCCCGGGGATTCCCCTCCTGATTGGCAGCAGTGCGTTGCCATTGGCTCCCGTTGCTGTCAATCAAAGCCAGTTAACCAATGAGGAGAGAAAGGGGGCGGGCCACAGCTCAGTGTCTGAATGGCTTGGGTGCCCCCATAGCAAGCTGCTTGCTGTGGGTGCACTTGTCAGGAGGAAGGAGCCAGGAGCACTGAAGAGGGACCCAAGAAGAGGAGGATCCGGGCTGCTCTGTGCAAAACTAACTGCACAGAGCAGGTAAGTGTAACATGTTGGTTATTGTTCACTACAAAAAAAACTAAACTTTAGTATCACTTCAAGTGGCCTAACTTACCTGTAATAAAGTATGTCCTACATCATACAGGCTGCTGGATCCTGGAGATATTTACTATGCGGGGTGCCCAGTCCTCTTTCTCACGTTAAACTTCAGGCACTGCAGGGATTTATAGGTTTGAGTCTCCAGGCTCAGCTGGACAGAAGAGGCTCCGAACGGGAACTTGCCCCTTCCTCCCCTTTCATCCATGGAAAAAAGTCTGTACATAATGTACAATTGCTGAATGAGGGTGAGCTGGATGAATAACAAGATTCTTTAACCGACTGTGTTGCATGCAGTATAAACAGTGCCTTGCGAAAGTATTCGGCCCCCTTTGAACTTTGCGACCTTTTGCCACATTTCAGGCTTCAAACATAAAGATATAAAACTGTAATTTTTTATGAAGAATCAACAAGTGGGACACAATCATGAAGTGGAACAAAATTTATGGGATATTTCAAACTTTTTTAACAAATAAAAAACTGAAAAATTGGGCGTGCAAAATTATTCAGCCCCTTTACTTTCAGTGCAGCAAACTCTCTCCAGAAGTTCAGTGAGGATCTCTGAATGATCCAATGTTAACCTCAATGACTAATGATGGACGTGACTTTC
>BLSH010524993.1:1482064-1496615 GCA_018402905.1 Glandirana rugosa | reverse complement strand
TTTTGTCGAGCTCGAGTCACTCCAACCTACCTCTCGCAAACACTTGTCGTCAAAAGTCAAGAAAGGTGTCTAAGAGCAAGATGGATGGAGCCAAATACAGGACCATTCTGGAAGGAAACCTGATGGAGTCTGCAAAATACCTGAGACTGGGACGGAGATTTGTCTTCCAACAAGACAATGATCCAAAATATAAAGCAAAATCTACAATGGAATGGTTCCCACATAAACATATCCAGGTGTTAGAATGGCCAAGTCAAAGTCCAGACCTGAATCCAATCGAGAATCTGTGGAAAGAACTGAAAACTGCTGTTCACAAACGCTCTCCATCCAACCTCACTGAGCTCGAGCTGTTTTGCAAGGAGGAATGGGCAAAAATTTCAGACTCTCGATGTGCAAAACTGATAGAGACTTTCCCAAGCGACTTACAGCTGTAATCGCAGCAAAAGGTGGCGCTACAAAGTATTAACTTAAGGGGGCTGAATAATTTTGCACGCCCAATTTTTCAGTTTTGTATTTGTTAAAGTTTGAAATATCCAATAAATTTCGTTCCACTTCATGATTGTGTCCCACTTGTTGTTGATTCTTCACAAAAAATTACAGTTTTATATCTTTATGTTTGAAGCCTGAAATGTGGCAAAAGGTCGCAAAGTTCAAAGGGGGCCGAATACTTTCGCAAGGCACTGTACACTATGCATTGACTTTTCTCAATGGACGAGAGGGGAGCGGGGTGGGTCCCCTTCAAGAGCAGCAGCTTTTGGATTTTGTAGGCCATTTATGTACCACATGAAGCCTGACCTGAAAACTCCCAGGATGTTTTGCTAGGACATTGCTAAGCATGGCCTATGCCTATAGCAAGGGCATTATTCAATTTTGGTCAAATCTGCACATATTTTTTCTTTGTGTTTTTTTTTTAACAGACGCCCCTTGTCTACATAGGCTGTTTTTTTGTAAAGGTGAACTGACTCTTTGACTTTGAAAACACGAGGGGTAAAAAACATGTCTCCAACTTCTACCAGAAGCAAAGTATTCATTTTGGTGGGCTGATTGGTAAATTAATAGAAATTGCTGAATGTAGATGTATTACAGTAGTAAAAAGAGCAATATGTACATTTTACATTTGTCAAATGACACTCATCCATTCTTTTATGCAGATGATTCAATGGCTATGTATGTATTAAACTCTGGGAATGGCCTGGTTCACATGCAGGTAATTATGTTTTATTTTCTATTGGTAATGAAATTGTAATCCATAGCCGGAACTTTTTATCTTGATCATACAGTAAAGGACACAGACTAAGTATTCATAGACCATGGGCTGTAGGCTCATACCTTCTTGATTGGATGTTGGCAAAGATTTTGAGAACGAGTCCCATGGGCGCCTTCTGTATAACCCTACCCCACTCTGTGAGTCCTCTGTTTTTGCCAGTGTCCTAAGATGATGGACCTCTTCTCCCTTATGAAGAAATCACTCTTCAAAGAGAATTTCCAGTTTAAACTTGTCATAGTCATTGCAGCCTCAATCCACAAGTTAAACAAAACTTTAACAGAATGGGATGTAATCATTAAAGTGGTTGTATACCCTAAAATATAATTTTTACCTACAGGTAAGCCTATAATCAGGCTTACCTGTAGGTAAAATGAATATCTTCTAAACCTTTATGGTTTAGGAGATATTCACCTTGCATGCAGCCGCTGACGTCACGGTGCATGCACAGTGATGTCTCAGCAAAAGCCCGATGCATAGCGCCGGACCTTGCTGGAAACCCTGCCAGAAAGAAGGGCTCCTTGCGCACATGCGTGGGAGTGACGTCTCGCAGCTCCAGCCACTCACAGCGTCAGAGCTGCGAACCCGAAGGATCCACTGAGGGAAGATGTCAGCTCCCTCTGCGGAGACCGGACAGCCCTGGTGGTCTTTGTTCTGAGGTATTTCATAATGAGCTAGTATGCAGTGCATACTAGCGCATTATGCCTTTGCTTTACAGTTTTTTTTTTTTTAATTAGTATACAACCGCTTTAAGAAAAGCTTTTTTTGGCCATAATTTCCATATAGCAACCCTTTCAAAGGCAGTGAGAAAGACCTCCACATCATCAGTAGCAAGATTGATTGCAAAAAGACAGCAGGTCTAATATTGGTAAAAGCACTTACCTCACGCTTCTGGACAACCACCCTTTCAGTGCAGAGCTGGCTTTCCATTCTCTGTACCTGGCATCACAGCTTCAAATGATGCATTTACCAGCCCACAGCAGGATCCCAAACTGGCAGTTACTCTTTAGGCACCTGTTGGTAAAATTCCATCCAGCTACAGAATTCTTTCATTTTAACACCATCTTTTCTTTTTTAGTGCCCTATGTTGCAGGCACACCTCATACAAAGTTCACAGCAACTTTCACGGCCCATTCACACCAGAAACGGTGCTGCTACTGCACATTTGCATGCTTACATTCAGTTGACCGTACGGTTTTCCCTTTGCTTTGAGGTCACTTATCCTCCTTTCTTAATTTGGGCTTTCAGGTGCACTTCCATGTGGTGCAGTTGTGTGCATTTGCATATGCTTGTGCGCATTTGCTGTGTGGAAAATGCAGCTTGCTGTACTTTTTTTTTTTTTTTTTTTTTCCTTCCTGCACTGCAACTGTGTGAGCTATGCCTATAAGATAACTTGGATTTTGGACTGTCTATGCAGTGGCAATGCATTAAAAATGCACCCAGCTGCATCTGGTGTGAATGGGCCCTCACAGTTCTAGCAAAATGGTGCTCTGTCCCTTTTAAGGGTTTTTCTGAAATGTCATTTTTGCAAAGCCACTACACAAGATCAAAAATCTCATGCTTCAGAGAGGATAAGCAGACAGCAAGCAGAAGGAACTCCCATCATCCAACCAGTCATCGTCAACCAATTGCGAAGATTTAGAGTCATGGGTAAAGCTTCAAACATTCAGTTCATTTGCCAAATTGCGTTTAGGGACTTTTACACCAACTTCAAAACAAGGGTTCTACAACAGGTTTCCCACACTGGTTCTCGTTTCACACAGGACTCAACACCAACTTTCAGCCCTCTGTTTAAAATGTGGTCTGTTTGGAATCTCAGCCTGTCTCCGCACAAATAAGAATAGCTAGCTCAGCCATCTGACTGTAAACATTCTCAGTTTGGGCTTTGTAGGCTCTCTGCTCCTGGGAGCACTGTCTGTCTGTCTCACTCTTCTTCTTTCTCTTAAATGTTACCAATGAGTTGTAGACCTTGTTGATGAGCAATGTATATGCACAAAACCCATACTGTGTTCTCTCTCTGCAGGATGTCCATCATTTTTTAGCTGATGCACTTTCTATCAATTTTGAACCTGTGATGCTTTTAAGCTCTTCCATAAGTTTCACAAAAGCAGCGACCATTGTTTGCTCAGGTACTGTAGCAAGTTTTGGGTTTTCACTTTAAAATTTTTCCAAATATGTTGCATCTCCTCCTAGGTGCAAGCACATCAAATGTGTATGTTCAGCTCAACTGGCAAACCGCTAAATAGACAGTTCAAATACAAATGTTTTTATACTGTTTTTTTACCCATCAAACCTTTGTCATTTTGATCAGAAAGCTTACACAACTTTGCAGGTCAGAATGGTCACTTTGCTACTTCTGATATATAGTTGCCATTAATAGGTCAGCTTTGTAGCTTCCTGAGCCAGTTTCTGCCACTGTACAAAGTTGATGTTTTTTTTGAGCAATAATTAGACTGCAGGAGAGGGGTGACCTAGGAAACCTGAACTGCAAAACATGGGAAAAAGTGTCATCAGTGTATGTATGTATTGTGCAACAGATATGTAGACCACAGCATTGATGGACCAGATTTTCAAACATTGGACATACAGTAAAGCCATTTTGACCTTGCATTTAGCTATTTGCCTGGTATTTCACTTTTATTATCAAAATTTACCTAGGAAGTCCACTTGCACTCCCTTCCCCTGGCTGCCAACCTGCATTAGAAATTAAACAAAACAAAGAACCAGATGGCCTGAAGTGGCTACCTAAAAGTTCTGTTTACCCTGCTGCTACTAAAGTTGTGGTCAAGGAACCAAATATGTTTGTGGCAAAAGCTGTAGCCCTTCAGCTGTTGCGGAACTACAAGTCCCATAACTCCTCCGCCTTTGGGAGTCTTGCTTGTGACTGTCGAAACCAAAACAAAGATCAGGGGATATGTATAGTTTGCTACAATTTAGATGCCTAATCACCTGTTAGATGTTTGCCAACTAACTAAAGAACATACACAAAAGAAAAACCGTTATGTCCCCATTGGGAGTAAAACCCCCAAATGGGGTAACCAAGCGATAAATGAAAAGCAACACTCCCCCCCCCCCCCCCATCCAGTGCTATGTCGGTTAAAGCATGGGAGTTGGTCTATCAAATTAGTGTGCTGTGAACTGTTTGCCATACTGCAAATAATGTCTTAGACTACACGGCATTTAGCCTTGTGTATTATATGCAAATTACTCCATAGCTATGCATCAGCTTTCACCAAAACCACCTAATTGAATATATCACATAGCCTAGACACAGCATTCCGCTGTTCAGCCTGCAGTGCGAATTAGGGGTATATCAGCCCCATCGTTTATTACACTAATATTCTACTGTCCTTTACAATCGGTCAGTGGAAGTTATAGTGTAGAACCCTGGGACCTATGTGGGCTACGCATATCTGCATAATTGCCATTGGTTATTATTGATATGCAGGGATAACTGCACTGATGTGTGTATTTCACATAGATATCGACATCCAGACGTTACTACAGTGACATTGTTTTTAGTTTTGTACTGGGTGATGGGACATTGTTTTTGTGCAATTCACAAGAGTCATTTTTTTATTTAAACTACTGGTTTTTGTACTTTTTGATACAATAAATACATGCCTTTCATTAACCGCTTGTTTACCCCATTTGGGGGCTTTACACCCCAATGAGGATGTAACTGTTTTTCTTTTGTGTATTGTAACTGTCAGCCTTGCAATGCTTCATGGAACTTTTAGTTCCACAACAGCTGTGGGCCACAGCGCCCATGATTATTGAAAGTGTTACTAAACCCACAACAGAAAAATTAGTCTGTATGTGCAGAATGGCATGCTTGTTATACTCGCTTTGGAACTTCAGGGGTTAATCCTCTGCATTATACAAAAAGGCTCTTTGATGCTGAATGACCAGATCCTCCCCCTCCTGCAGGGTCTCTCTTGGCAAGGCCAGATAATACACAGTGAGAGTAAAGTAAAGCTGCACATGCTCAGTTTAGGCTCTATTGCTGGAGGGAACATTTTCTTGTTCTCAGAGCTAGCCAGGTCACATGATATTGACATCACACATGTGGGCGTTAGAGCTGCACAATTAATCGTAATAAAATCGCAATCTTGATTCATGCCCCCCCCCCCGCGATCTCCATCAGGCATTACCACGATTTTCAGTGCAGTTAATGGAGTCCGATGGGGGACTCAGCGCGACTTGACTGTAGTCAATTCAAGTCGCCTGAAGTCTTCCCAGGAATCTTTTTCTAAGTCTGAGCAACTTGAGTGTCTAGGCAGAGAGCTAAGTTCTGAGGTCACTGATGATAAAAGAAGCTAGAGGAGATACAATGTAATTACTTCAAAGGAATGCACTCCACAGTGTATAGAAGAGTTTACTTTAACTATTTAAAGACTAAATCTTTCCTGCAGTTTAACACGTGATGTGGTATACAGATCAGCCAAAAAGGTATGCAGTGGCAGTATTTTGATGTAAGAAGATGATTTATAAGCTGTTGGCCTGTTGGGGGGGGGCAGTTGAACTATTTTCATATTACTAACACTTTAATCAATACCCCTGACTCTGACATATCCCCTTGCTTTGCCTTTAGACTGAAAGTAGCAGGAACTCAGTGGGCCTTGCTGCCCTGGGGGAAATTTGAGTATTTGGATGCTCTTTATAGCTTTTACTGAAAACTTCAGCTGACTATACATTACACAATTTCCTTTGGGGTGGATTTGATTTAAATTAAGTAATTTTAAATCACGATTTAAATCAACTCGATTTAAATCATAATTTTTAAAGAGCAACTGTCATCTCTGTCCCGCGACAGCTCCTCCTCTGACCCGCTGTTGACTCACTGATAGTCCCATTCACTTTAGTGGGACGACTGGTGATGTGGCAGTAACACAACAAGGTGGCGGCAGGAGATTAGGGGATGCCGCTAGCAGGCCCTGCCATGATGGATCTGAAATGACATGCACTCTTTAAATGTAAGGACCTATTCTTGCTGGTAGTTGGAATCTTTAATATCTGCAAACAAAATAGTTACATATAGTTATATAGTAGTTAAGGTTGAAAAAAGACAATAGTCCATCCAGTTCCACCTGTGTAGCATTTTTACTGCTTGTCAGAGTATGCAGTGGATTCATCGTCTGTTATGGGTGATTTATAAATGCACATGTGAAATACATTTGTAAGCATTTTTTAGAAGCTGTTTGTTTTGTTTACAGGAGCCTCACAAGAATCAGAGTACGTCTGCTCCAAAGAAAAAAAGCTGAGTGTTGTACAAGCTGCTCCGCCGCCATCCTTGTGTATTTCTCACAACACAACAGAAGGGTATGTTTCTATTTACTCTACAGCGTGAGTCATGAGCTACTGCTCAGTCACAACACTAAGCTTCACTTCATAGCTTGGCTTCGGTACATGTCAGATTGCTGTTTAGTGATATGCTATTACTGCATTCTTGTGGCCTGCTAGGAAACCCTAAAGGGGACATGCATGCTTGTAATTAAATAGTAGAATTTATTGTAGGCATTGAAAAGTACTACTTGTAGCATCAGTTTCTTATGGTCTGTCTTTATATTATGGGATTTGGACGTTTGTGTGTGGGGAAAGAAGGAATTGAGGGAACAATCGTTGACATATTTGGGCTTGGAAGTATTAATGCACATTTGTTTCTATAGTGTTTAGACGTCTGAATATAGTATAAAATTGCTGCAAGCTTGGTGCAATTTTCTGTCTTGGGATATTGGTTTTCAGATTCATCTAAGTAAAAGAACAATACCCCCCCCCCCCCAAATCCTTTTCATATTAACCCTTTCATTCAATAGTAAGAAATATAGAAAAAGCAACATGTACTTCACAGCATACAGTATAAACTGCTTTAAATGTTTTGTTTGTCTTTATATCAGTAGCAGAATGTTTACAGGTGGATGGTCAATACAGAGCAGGGGTTCTAAAGGCTTTAGGTTGTTTACCTTAAAGTGGTTGTAAATGCTGTAGGTTTATTTTCCTTCATGCATTCTAGGGAAGGGGAAAAAACCTTCAGTGTGCAGCTTCCCTGAGCCCAATCTTGATCCAGCGATGTGCACAAAACCCGACGCTCTCCTGAGTCTCTCCCTCCTGATTGGCTGAGATGCAGGAGCCATTGGCTCCCACTGCTGTCAATCACAGCCGCACTCTTTCTATCTTATGGATGGGGAGAGACTGCTATGGGGGCACTCGACAAGGGGGAAGGGCCCAGGGTGCTGGTGGGGGCCCTGAGAAGAAGAGGATCAGGGCTGCTCTGTGCAAAACCACTGCACAGAGCAAATAAGTATGATATGTTTGTTATTTATTTATTTATTTTTTTTTTTATGAAAAATTTTCCTTTATCACTTTAATGCATTTTTTACATAAAGCTGGCAATAGATGGTGCAATTTTCTTTTCTGCAAACACGGGTTGCAGGAAAGAAAATCGCTTGATTCCCCCAACAACACAGTCAGTGTAGATGGGGAATCCCTCTCGCGGAGCTATTGTGTTCTAGGGGGAGGGAGCCGTTTATGCTGGGAGAGCAGACAGTGATTATTGCTAGCAGCTATAGCCACATGAAATATCTGAAATGCTGGTTGTATCAATCAACTTGGGTACAATTAGCCTTGCCCATGGTTTGAATCTTGGCTGGTCCCTGCTTAACCGGCCGAAATTCGAACCATCTATGGCCGGCTTTAACTGTGTCCAGGATACCCCCCAGCTCCCACTTTACTTACCTGAGCCCAATCTTGATCAGCTCTCTCTGATCTCTCTCTCCTCACAGTTTGATAGCAGCGGCAGCCAAAGGCTCCTGCCATTGTCAATCAAATTCTCTGACGAGGGAATGGGAGGCGAGACTGAGGCACACTGTCTGTGTCTATAGCTGCAGACACAGTGGCTCAAGATCAAGCCTACACGAGTGCTCCCATAGGAACAGGTAGAACCAGGAGTGCTGGATGAGGATCAGCAGGACTTCTCTGTTCAAAACCATTGCAAAGAAGCAGGTAAGTATAACATGTTTGTTATTTTTAAAAGAAAATCTGAAGGTTTACAATCTCTTTAAAGCAGGCCATACACTGGTAGATTTTTGTACACACATTTGTACAAAAACTCACCAGCACATTCAATAACCTGACAAATGTGGTTCCAAAGTACTTAAACATTTTTGTTTGCTTTTAACATTCAATTTTGGAATGACTGCAGTTTTCCAAATGAAAACCACATACACTACTCCTTCAAAATGTCAAACATTGATTTGACCCCACCGCCGATTAGAAAATCGAACAAACATTTTGATCTTGTTCACGCAGACCAGGAGGTAATTTACTGCCTTAATATGTCTCTGAAGGCTGGCTAACAAAAGTGCTGGATCTGTTTGAACAAGATTTGTGTGCTGCAGGTAAATAAGCCTATTTACTGGAATTCATAAAGAGCGTTTTAAACACACTTTTAAATTCTGGCTTGCTTCCTTGCCACAAATGTTTGTGTCTGCGACAGTCATGTACGTGTTGGAAACTGGTACATAAATTGTTTGCTAGAGGGCATAGTGGAGTGCAGCACTGAGGACGAAATGCCCATTACTTGGGGCCCCTTCCACATCTCTGCTCAGTACACATACTATATGCAGCCCAGTGACAACTACTTCTACAAGCTTAATATCTGCATTTGCAAACGCATATGCACTAAGCATGGGTTTATATGTTTTGTGGCTATAGAGGAATATATTTAAATAAAACTTGTGTCCAGTGTACAACTTTAAAAGTGCCTTGGAAGGGCTAGAGCTGTCCAGTATCACACATGAAGTGTTATTTAAAGTCTGTAGCAACTTCTACCTTTGCAGGCAAAACACCTAGCTCTTTTCTTAAATTTCACATCTGAGATATTACCTTGGAAATGGAGGTGGAGGATGTATGTGGATATTTTTCAAAAGGTTTCTTGATTGCTCAATCCTCGATTGCGCTCTTTTACCATACCATGGGTGATCTTTCCTTAAATTAGTCACAGCACGTAGAAGAGTTTTGTTAATACTGACCCCTTACCAGTATATGAGGTGAATGTTGTGTGTATTGCTTTTTAACCCTTGTGTTTATTATAAAAAGATTATGTAAGGAGGTGAACTGTTGACAAAATAAAAGGGCCCTTTTGAATATGAAATGGAATCCTCCATGTTTTATAGACATTAATTTTGAAATCATTTGCCTTATAGGATACAAAGGAGATATTTTTTTTTAAAACTCAGCCTGACTTCTAATTATTGCCTGAACTGTGACAGAGTAAATAAGTGTATAATACCTAACGCTATACCCATAAAACCTTTCCTTGTGGCTTTGGTTAAGCTTAAAAGCAGAAAATTATTGATGCAGCTACATTTTTAGCAGATCAATTACTCACATTTTTTGAACTCCTGTTACGGGAAGTGAAGATGTGGTCCTTGACTTTTTTTTTATCCTGGAATGGGTAGGATTGCTTCAGTCAAAATTGCATTGTTAACCAAAATCGTATACTCCTTTCGCACTCTACCCATGGCAGTCCCAGCTCCAGAAGTTTCTGGCCCAGCTACTGAAGTTTTTTTGGGGCCATTGGGTGGCTTGCTGTACGTCTACACGCCATGAGAATCTGGAGAGCTGGGAGTCCTGGACCTCAAGAAATAATATCGGGAGGCACAATGAGCCCAATTCCTTCCAAATCTTACGGGCCCAAATTATAATGCCTCTGAGGGTGCAACCCTGTGCTCCCATGCCCATAGATCTCTTGATGTGGACTTCCCAAAAACAGAAAGCGGTCCTTTGTCCTACATTATTCCATTCACTACACCTATGGCACTCTTCTTGTAAGTCAATTACACTTCAGTCCCCACACACACCAGTGGCAACAATATTTAATAACTTGGCTTTCCCACCTGGCCTCCAACCCAAGTGAACTTCAATGGTGATTGAACAAGGGACTTTTATTGTATAGGTCATTTTCATCACCACTGTTTTGTATGCCCCTCTTCCCACTTCACCTGACAACTTGAGATGCCGAACACTGAGCCATACCCATTTCAGCAAATTCTACATCTCTATTCCTTAAAATGGACTACTGCTGACATCAAATTACAGCTAGCTTATGAAAGCAGGTGTTTTCAAGGTGAGCCCCAAGAAGGGGAGCATCTCAATGTTGTGCAAGCAATTTGTTAGCATAACTGGTAAGCTTCCTCACATGATCGCTTGGGAAAGGGACATAAGAACGGAGATAAAGGAGGAGGACTGGAGGCACTGGTTTCCAGAATACATACAGTTATCGTGAATGTTGCACTCATCAAGGCTGGTTATAAGGTACCTTTTCAATGATACCTGGTTTCTGAAATATGTATTCTCTGGTTCTTACTTTGTTTTCAGGGGTGTGGGTGGGTGGGATTGATGTACCATACATGGTTAAACATTTCTGGGTGAGAGTTCATGCCCTGGTTTTTTTCAGTCCTTATGATAAACATTGTCAAAAAACCTAAAGTTGCCCTGCTTTCTGAACCAATAAAAGGGATAACTAGAAACACTCAAACCCTGTACTTTGCTTTTTGCTGCTAAAATTGTAATTGCAACTGTCTGGAAGAGTCCAGTAGTGGACCTGGCTGTGATAAAACGGAAATTAACATGATTAATGATCACTTTAAAATATGGTCCATATCTTGAAAGGCACCTCTTCAAACCCTGTCCTAATAGCTGACATGGCGGTAGGGTTTGGCGTTCGAACAGGCCACAACTTCTTCACTTCTCTTTTTCTCTTCCTTTTTCTTTCTTCTTCACTGGTGGTAAATTGATACTTTATGGAATGATATATGTGTGCTATTTTATGAAAATGACTGCACCAATATTGGCTTGCTTTGAGCGGTATGGCTCGAACATACTCTTTAGATGAAGCCTCTCATCAATGACTGTGCCTCATTATTCTGGTAAGTTTATTTATGTCTCTGCAAATTAACTCACAAAGCTGTACATTAGTGTTGCAGAGGCATAATCACAAGGGGCTGGAGCTCTAACACACTCTTTAGATAATGCCTCTCGTTACTGACTATGGATCATATGTCCCAGTCAGTTTATTTGCTCTAATGCTTACTTTTCTCAAGCACCAGATTAGAGCTCACTTATAGAGAAGCATAAAACACCTCCAGTCCTCCACTTTATAAGTAGATGTTATATTTAAAGACTTCACGATTTTATGTTGAAGATTATTTTGAAATTGTTTGACAATGTTTAGACACAGCTTTTCAGACTGGTGAACCTCTTCCCATCTTTATATACGAGATACCCTTACTCTAAGATGCTGTTTTATATCCACTCACGTTACTGACCTGTTACCAATTAACCTAATTAGTTGCAAGATGTTCTTACAGCTCTTCCTTGTTAGTACCACTTACTATGCCAGCTTTTTGTTGCCCTGTCCCACTTTTTTGAGATGTGTTGCTGTCATAAATTTCCAAATTAACTTACTTTTTTTTTAAAAATGGTACATTTTCTAATTTTAAACTTTTGATATGTTTTCTATTTTCTGTTGTGAATAAAATATGGGTTTATGAGATTTGCAAATCGCTGCTTCTGGATTTATGTAGATTTTACACAGCATGGATTTGGGTTGTATTAAGGAATTCCCCTTGGGTGATCTCTCCTGCAAAGTGGCCTTCTTGGTGACTTGGTGTTTGTCAGACGTGTCTTAAATCTAGCATCTCTCTCTTTTAAGGAGTCTATGCACATCCTTCACAAGGACAAAATATTGCACCCAAAACCCTCCTTTCTCCCATCTCAGCCTTCCACCTTAATGAAGACATTGTGCTACCTTCCTTGTGCTCTCCTCACACACCCTGAGGAAATTGCTCTCCATTGTTTGGATGTACCAAGGGCTGTTAGTGTTTATCTGAAAACCACCACCTGTATACAGAAAATAGACATTTTTGTTTGCCAACAGTCTTGAAAAGGACACCTTGCCTCCAAGTCCACTATTGCCAGGTGGCTCTCGTTGTTCGAGCCTATACTCTAAAAGATATAGTACCTTCAGTACTCTTATGTGCTGACTTCAAAACATTTGTTGGGCTTTCCTGGTCATTCTGTCATCAGGCGCCTGTTGCTCTGCTTTGTTGGTACATTCGGGTAGAAGGGGCGGGGGGCAGTCCCCCAGGCGGAACACAAATGCTCATCAGGGGGATCGCTGCATTAACATCACATACATTAATACAGAGACCTCCTTATGAGCTCCTCAGCCCCTGGGCTGAACAAAAAAAAGCTCAGTGCGTACCAGGTATAAGGCTGCCACTTGGTCTTCAGTCTCCAAGTTCTACCAGGTGAATGTCCAGGTATCGGCAGGAACAGCTTCCGGCCTATCAGGGTTCTTTCAGCAGCACTCTGAGTTGGGTGTTTGACCTCTTTCTGTTGGAACAGTACTGTTGCTTGGGGAAATTCTAGGGTCTTTGAATATACTGCCTGTGTCCTGTTCTGTATGATTAAAATAAAAGGAATTTTGATTTGCCTGTAAATTCCATATCTTGGAGTAAAGTACAGGATACAGACCACCATCCCCTAAAAAACGGAGATCTCACTGAGTGGGTAGGGTTACAGGGGTATGCCTAAGGGGAGCATTTACAATTACCTGACTGTAGCAGCCTTTAACCCAGGGGTTGAACATCCACCCTGAGGCCTGTATTGGACTCTAAGATCTGCAATTTACATTTAGTAAAAAAAAAATTAGAGTAGCTTAAAGATACCTTACTGAAATAACCCACTCTGATTTTGTGAAACGTTTCTGTTACATTTTGAAATGTCTTTTTACCTGAGTATTTCGCCCCCTCATTTTGGTATTATTTTCTATGCCTGTTATTATGTGACATGTTGTCTCATCAGCTGTAATTCTTTCCTCAGGTACCTTAATTTTGATACTACAAAAATATCATTTTACATGCAGCAACCTCAGGACCCTCTTGGATCATGGTCCATGTGGCTAGAAAGTCGTCTAAACTTTCCTATCAGTCTCAGTGATGTGTTTGTGCCAGAGCAAGTCAGGGGAATTTTCAAGGTATTGTTTTGTTTTTTCCCCCAAATCTAAATCCCAGCCCTACTCCAGGTCACCAATTTCTACATTCTTATATAATTCAGTATTTGGCATAATTCGCCTCAAGAGTGTTTGTTTATTCCTGAGAGCCAGACTCCAATGTTGTTTGAGGTGTTACCATTAAGCCAAACTGGATTTCATGGAATCTGCCAAGATAGAAATATGGCAACTGCTATTAATGAGGCAGAGGGTCAGAGGTTACTAAAAGTCTGATAGCTTCTGTATTTTTTATTGCCTTTCTTCATATTTATTACCATACTTTACTTTTGCACTAAATACTAAATTTCCACATACCACAATTTAATTTCTCACACTTTGTAGTACTTTTTAGATTTGTTAGATGTTTTAAATGAAATAATATAATGATTAGCACTCCTCATAATACACTTGCATCATGGAGGTGGTCACTGAGCTTCAGTGAGTTGTTTAATAAGCAGAGCAAGAAAAGCAGTCATTTCAGGTGATGCTAAAAGAAAAAGTGTCAGGACAAGTCTGATCATTGGAAGAGAGCAGGCTGAGTTCTCAGCATAACTAGAGAACTGACCATGGTATGCTCTCCTGCTTCGTGTGGTCAGTTATTAATAGGAAAGCAGAGGGACTGGCAGGAACATACAAGTACATGATACAACAGGCACAGATCAGCAAAATGAATTGTTGGGTTTACATATTCTTTAACCACTTCAGCCCCGGAAGGATTTCCCCCTTTAGGACCAGAGCCCTTTTTGTGATTCAGCACTGCGTTGCTTTAACTGACAATTACGCGGTCGTGCGACGTTGTACCCAAACAAAATTTGTGTCCTTTTTTCCCCACAAATAGAGCTTTCTTTTGGTGGTATTTGATCACCGCTGCGTCATTTCTGATCGCCGCTATAAACAAAAGAAGAGCGACAATTTTGCAAAAAAACCCAAATTTCTTACTTTTTGCTAAAATACAAATCCCAAAAAAAAATATATAAAAAAACATTTTTTTTCATCGGTTTTGGCCGATTTATATTCTTCCTCATATTTGTGATAAAAAAAATCGCAATCTGCGTTTATTGATTGGTTTGCGCAAAAGTGGTCGCGTTTACGGATGATGAGAATTCATTTCTGGGGTTTTTATTTATTTTTTTATTTTTTACTAGTAATGGCGGCGATCTGCGATTTTTAGCGGTACTGCGATATTTCAGCGGACAAGTCGGTTTTATTTATTTTTGGGGTCTTTACTTAAG
>BLSH010524993.1:1455204-1468093 GCA_018402905.1 Glandirana rugosa | reverse complement strand
CCAAACCCATCTAGACCCTTGACTGAAGAGACAGGGTAGGAAATATCTAATAACATAAGGTTAAACATGAAAAGCGTGTTAGACATGTAAAAATACGGGATAGCCCATGTAAACCTTCCATACTTGACGGATTTTACGTCAGTCGGAAATTTTAAGTAATCCCTAAATAGTAACTTCTGTAAAAGTCCCCATATTTGGTGACTATTTACAAGGTTTGTTTTTTATAAAAAATCCTGGTAATTAAACTTTCCACCAGTAAAGACCTCAGTGACGAACTCTCTGTTACCCTTAATGGTAATACTATATCTGTAGTAATATGTTGGTTAATTTGATACATTTCCTTCAGTAGATATTCCACAATATGTACATAAACTTCATGGGTGCCAATAATGGTGAGCAGGACTGTATATCATAATGGTAATTCCCATTGTCTCTCAAGCAGTGACTCCAGAAATGACCACCTTTCAAATTAATGGTCCTAAAAAATATTTTTTGTTTGGAACATTTATCAGTGGTTTATACCCCTGAAAATGTCTTCAATGATAAATCCCTAATGAATTTTAAAGGCTGACTGCATTTTAGGCAGTTCATACCTTCCAAATGTACCCGATAGGGCATAAAAATGTACAGATTGTGCGAAAAGTACAAATTGGAATACAATAATCTATAAAGGATGGGACAGAGAAGTCAGTTCCCAGATCTACCCAAACCATCTTAATGTCAATGGGTATCTTTGGTAGCTGATTCAACGTCTTCTCTATCAAGGCTACTGACCTTATGTGTACATTTACTACACCAGAGTGCTGCTTTTTAGATCTCTGCATTCTACTCTCATGGGACCATGTGCTAAAATTGAACACTGCTCAGTTACCAACCGGAGGAGCCATCAAATTCGCAGACAGAAAAGATGTCTATATGCTGACAAAGTCCAATGGATAACAGAACAGGGGTCAGCTACACAGAAACAAAAAAAGCATCCATGTGTTAATGCATACAAGAAAGACATGACTGGAGTCAACCTCTGTGACCAGGTCCTGCAGCCCCACCTGGTCCAGAGGAAATCAAAGGCATGCTATAAAAAAAATTGAGAGATCCTGTACCATATCCAGGCGGCTCTGCACAATCCATTTTTTCTACACAATCCATCCATGTTTTATATGAATGAATTAAAGCTGACCACTGTAAGTGTTAAATGGTTTATCTCAACCCCCGAATCGCTACTTTGTCTGAACAGCTTGGTTTGTTAAAGTAAATTGAAAACAATAGACCTCTACTGGGCAGATCACTAGGTGAAAATAAGGTAAAAAAGGATACTAATGCAGACTCCACATATAAGAATTGGTAAGCTGCAATGTAATAAATTTTTATTTTTTCGTTTAATACTGCTTTAAAGGAGAAGTGTGGGATTAATTTCATGCTCGCCTTTATGGCTGGGGCATTATGGCTACTGCGGCTGTCTTCCTGCTGGCTATAAGGCTGAGATCTGAGGCTGATTGCATGACCACTGATAGCTCAGTTGTCAGTCTGCACTGAGCAGAGAGCGGAAACTGTCAGCTGTGTCCGTCTAGTGCTCATTGGTGTGTCAGGCTGAAGACGGGGCAGAAGCTCTCAGTGGCTTGCTTGTTGACTGAGCCAGCTGCCGGTCAGGCATCTAGGGTGGATCTCAACATCAGTTTTGTGATGTCAGCCGACAGTGGGCTTTAGCTCACTGTCGACTGATTCTGGGTCACAAAAGGTCCATTCTTTTAATCCTAATAACTGTTTTTTAGAATGGAGCTTTTTAGATGGTATATGCTCTAATCAGTAGGCAATGGGGAAAGGCTGTCGGTTGATTTGTCATTTTCATGTCCTTAACATCTTTGAATATCTAGTTTGTTAATGTATATCTATGGTCAAAACATAAAATCATATATTAATTTCCACAATGTATTTCTAGCCTACTTATTAATCTGAATGATCTTGAAGTTTCCTGGAATTCCATGACACATACACACTATGCCCTATGAGTAGGCACTGCTGTGTCACAGAATTCACAAAACCTACCTTCTGAACTACGGAGTTAGTACGTGAATTACTGCTCGTAGGCAGCAAGGTACCATTGGGTATTTAGTCTTTAGAGATCAAAAGTCAACAGCAGAGCAGAAGCTACAAACAAAGCAGGGAATCCAGAAAGTTGTGGAAAGAGATGGCCAGCAGACAGATGGTGGTCACATGAAAACTTGCAGTGAACTTTCAAAGATCTCGATCATTTTGTTATTACAATGGTGATGTTATAAAATGAAAGTGTATGCTGTGACCATATCATTTTTTAAATGTGTTATCCTGCCTAGACAATAATTTGGGTATTTGTTTTTTTTTTTGTAGAAGAAAGTGTGCGCTGGCATCATAGCCACTCCCTTGGGATGTCTGCCTGGAGTATAGACTACGAGTTGGGGTCTGAACTCTATGCAAAGTTTCAGAAGATGCATGATGCTGATACGTGCAGGTAGGAGCCAGATATGTGCTGCTGTTTAGTTTATTTCATTTTATAAATGAAGTGTGGTCCAATGTTTATCAGTAGATAAAAAAGATTTAGGGCCCTTTCACATGGGCATTGAACAACGGACAGGCGGACCTGAATGGACATTCAATGCAGCCCTATGGAGTGGCGGATGTGAGCGGAGACATGTTCGCTGGCACCTGTCGCTTTCCGATCTGATACTGTCCGTGAAATGCAGACGGATGGAAACCCTATTTTCCATCCGTCGAGAACCGGAGAGGATCGGATGACAATGGACAGGCGGTCCGTTGTCATCCAATCTCCATAGAGCAGAGCGGGGCTCTGACCGTTCCATCTCCGCTCAGTGAGCGGAGAGGGAGCTGCCATCTGTCGGCTCAGCGGGGATCAGCAGAAAGCCTGTGTGAAAGGGCCCTAAAAGTAACACAGCTCTGATTAATAAAAAAAAATTCAAGTAAGTATTCTTAACTCAAAGTACCTTCTATTCCTCTCAGCCTCCAAATCCCTATCTTTTGCTTCTGTGATCCAACTTGGTGTTAGTTTTGTCCCACCGTATGTAAGATTATTGCCACCCTTTCCTGCTCAATCTCGGAGTTGGACTAGGGCCTATGGACACTGGGATGTGTTGTGTGCATATAGCCGTGCACATGATTGCAAATAATCTGCACTGCTTATTCCAAACAAACAGAAGTGATAGGGAAATGTTAGGTTTGGGAGCTCTCAAAGAGGTTGTTACTAGGAGGCAGTAAAACGCAGTAAGAAAAAATATTTTCCGAAAAAAGGGTTTACATAGTGGATATGTGTATGAATTATATTTGAAGAATAATGATAATTCAATAGTTTAGTGTTCTTCTAAACATCCCTAGAAGCTGTTGAGCAGTTAAAACCCAAGGTGATATGTATGTATTTTTTGTTGTGTGCAGGAGGAAGAATGTAGAGAATGGCAGCAGTACCCAACAGAAGAAAGATATTTTTCTACCCCAGTTGATTGCTGAGCCTGATCTTGTTGTGAATTTCACTGCAACTGCACTAAGTAACAACTCGGTAATTAAACTGCACTTTGTCATAACTTTTTTTTTTTTGCTACTATTGCCACTATCTTTAGGAGTCTACATGCCAACGTTCTTTCGTAAAGAATTGTGTTCAGATTTTTATATGAAGAATAGAATATTTGATCTATATTTAGGGGTTAAATGCATATCTTTGCAATTTAGGTTCATGCTTTTTGGTGTTTGTTTTAGGTGAAATATGTTATGCTGAAGAACCCATCTCCCTTTCCAGTAACTGTTCAACTACTACCTCTCTCTCATTACCCCAACCCTCAAGCTGCTCTCAGCCTTCTTGGCAAATGGTATGTACATTGACCTAATTATTGCCTGTGCTTGCACCTTGTGTTTTATTGGTTTTCATTGCAACACCCCAACATATTTGTTTTGTGTGTCCCAGGTTTTTTTTTTATATTTTAAAATTCTGTTTGCTTTTTAGGTATGGTGCAAATGAACAGGATATCGACTTCACAACAGGAGAATTCAGGCTTCAAAAACAATGTGACACGCAGGTAATGTATGTAGGTTTTTACATAAAACTATAGGTTTGTTAAATGGTATAAGCATAACATAGCATCCGGTTTAGATTGAAATGGAAGGCCATATCTATGCATGCTGAATCACATTTAATTGATATATATAATTGGGAAGGACAACGACTTCAAGCTTTTGTTTTTGTGGTGGTGTAAGGTTTTGTTCTTAGGTTGATGATATGAAAAGTAGCAGGAAGGAAGGATTCATGCTGTGGTGTTTGTGATAGTATGCAAGCCAAGGTTGAATGTTTATGAAGGCTGGATTTTGATCTCTTAAAGGAGAAGTACAGAGAAAGCTGATTTGGTTGTACTTCTCCTGTGGATCACCAGAGTGAAGTTCGTTCTGCACTCCTGTGACCCGTTTTCAGCAGACAGTGGGCTGAAGTCACAGAGCCGGTCCAGGCTCGGGAAAGATTGCGACCATATTGTCGGGATCCGCTCACATGCCTGGACCGGCACCCAGCTCAGGCTCTCAGCGACTCGCTGAGAGCCTGAGATAGCCATTCCCGTCCCCTCCATAGGCCAGCGCTCCAGTGTGCGCTGCAGGGCCAGAGCAGACAGCGGTGACTGACATTGATCTTTCGGTTCTCAGCCTTAGAGTCGGCGGGAGACAGATGCAGCATCGGAGCGATGATGCATCCTCCTAGGCAAGTATGATTCTACAATAAAAAAAAATCCCAACTCTTTTTAAATTGGGTAAAGGTTTGCTTTGAAGATGTTGTGCAAATGAATGAGGGACCTAGACGTGCTATGAATATGATGATGGTGACGCACACTTGTGAGGGAAGTAAACAACAGTATCAGTTACAGTTTTGGAATTTGAAGAATGGAGAGACCGGCAAGAATAGATTAGAAATTAATAATAGGTCGGTATGCAATCTTTTTACATGTGATATTGGCCAAAGGAAGAAATTATTTGGAAGGAGTGGTATTATGAATACAGAAAAACTGAAGACCAAACTTTTGAAGACCTTAGAGTGCATGTAAACCCTCACATATACCCAGTGAAGTGAACAGGCTCAAATGATACACAGGGATGAAACAAATCTCCCTATATAAGTTTTACATGTATATCTTTTGTCTTTGGCTTTATATATCCTTTAGGGTGTGCACATTGTGTTAGGCTATTTTCTTTTCCCGGTTATCATTGCTGTGAAGCCTGGGCATACAGCCAAGACAGCTGATTGGAGGAAAGGCCACACACCCCCTCTCCTCATAGATAGAGACTCTCAGGTCTGTCTGTTTGTATTGTTCAGGGATCTGATCTATTTATAGCAACTTCCCCAACACAAAACTCTGACTGCTTTTATTATATGTGATGGAATGCTTGTCAGGCTGATAACAGGAACACAGTAAGAGACAGCTCCGGGACACAGTGCTTTGAAGAGAGATAACAAAACACTGCAGATCTGTGTGCCCAGCTCAAATTTCATGAATCGGGTTTACATCCATTTTAATGGGGATGTGACAACACTGAAGAAGAGCAAGAGTGGTCTGATAAATACCATCTGAATGCTGTAGTTTGTAGTAGCAGAGGATGTTGAAAAATTATTTTCCAATCCAATTCTTCTGGGGTCCCCCACCAGCACTTTTGGTCGTCCTCTTCTCCATGTGCCACTATAGGAAGCCGCTTCTTGTGGTGGCACGCACATCTGAGTCCAGTAAGGAAGAGGAGAGAGAGCTGCTCTTGGGCACAGCTCTGGATGGAGTTTGGGCTAAAGTAAGTATTGGGGGGGGAGTGGGGGTGAAGACTACTACTGTTTTTGGCAGTAGCAATAATATGCAGGACAGGTGTAAAGCCCCTTACACACGGGCTGAATGCCGGGCGACAGCGGCCAGTTCAATAAAAATCGCCCAGCATTCGGCTCGCGTGTATGGCAGCTGGCCCGACAGATGCCGGACATTTGGCTGACTTCTGTCAGACAAGCATGCAGGAAAACCAGCAGCTGACCGGCTCCCGAACAGCGTTCTCAGCCGGGGGGGGGCTTCCCCCTTTAAGAACACAACAGCTCAGTGGGGGAGATAGCTGTACTAAAGTCGGACTGTTAGTACAGCGGCTCTCACCGGAGCTGACAGTTTTATTTGTTTAAAAAAAAAAAGAAAAAACCTCAGTGTGTACCAGGCTTTAGTGTGTTGTACTTGGGGCATCTAGGTCACAAGAGTTGGTGATGGAAATGAAACTTTGAGAAACAAAAGAATTGGGTCTGTTTTATGTTTACATATCTAAACTTTAAAAAGACAATCCCCACCTCCTATCCTACAGGAACAATCTCAGAAATGCAGTGGTGAAGTACTTGAATTGCATTTACCACCTTGGGAGTGTCGGAAAGTCGGAATAATCTTTGCACCTCTGGATTACCGAAAAGTTACCTCACTTATAATTGTCCGGTATGTATTTTTTATGACTGCTAAAAATCTTGCCAACGTGCTTGCACATGAACCCAGATATTCTATCTTGCTTGTAATTAGTTATACTTTATTTTAGGTAAATTCTGGATATGTGGGGCTCTCTATCAGCAATAACTGCTTAAAGTAGGGGTTTTTCACTACCTTGTGGGCCCCCCAGCATTGCCGATAACACCAGTAGAATCCCTAGCATATTCTGGTCATCCCACCTGCATCAACAGTCACATTATTTGTGTAGGGTGTAGGAAGTAACTGACAGATCATGCAGATAGCTGTTTTACAAAACAAAAAAACGAATAACTAACTCTTGAAGTACAGATTTACAGACCAACCTGACTTTCAATAGGAAAGATTGTTCTTTTCTATATGACAAAGCTTGATGCTTATTAATGTTTGTAGAGCGTATGGCACAAGGAAGGGCGTTTTCTAGGAATATTACTATACAATTCTCCATGGGCTGGAATGATTCCTCCACAACAGTACTGGTAACCCTCAGGTGGTACATGATTCTCTAGAGTTTGGACTAATACCTTTCATGGCTTTTATTTGAGAACATAAGATCGATCATAAGCATATTGACATTCATCCATTTGATCCTTTCTATACAAAATGAGCTTAAAGTGTTGGTGTAGCACTTGACCCTGGTGTAAAATAGTGGTATAGTTATGAGACCGCTCCCTAAAGACTAATGGGCTCAGATAGGTTCTCATAGCATCAACTATAAAAAGAGTGCCCCAGTCCAATTAGTTTTTTCATTAGTAACATTTGTACCTTCATGTGTGTTTTTGGGATGCCCTTACCCACTACCGTATAAATCCGTTGGTATTCCTTTATCAAGTATTTCCTGGTTTTGAGGCAGTCTCACCAAATAATGCAGTAAGGTTCCAAAAAATGTTCAGCCTCTGAAACAGGTATGTTTGGAAGGGTATTATGGATTTAGGTGCAGATAGTGCAGAGGCTATGTAGTTCTTGAGTTGGAAGTTTCAAAAACATTTCCACATGAGATATGTTATTACAAGATTTAGTAACGAAAATGTTAAGATGCTTCTTTGTAATTAGGTTGTGTTTAGACTAGACTACTAGGTGAATTTGTACTGTAGCATAGGAGTAAGACCCCTTTCACACTTGTGTGATTTGTCCTGCGATTTGGGATTGCAAGGTCCCATGACAAGTCATTAGCCATTATTTCCAATGAGTACCGTTCATATCTGTACGATTCAAGTCGTGCCGACTTCAAAGTAGTTCCTGCATTACTTTGGTCCAACTTTGATGCAACTTGAGGTCCATAAACTTCAATGTTAAACCCTCAAAGTCTCATGCAAATCGGACCTGATTAATATAGATGCGATTTCTGTACTACTTCTGTACGACTTTGTAATATGTTTTCATTCAGCCAAAGTTGCAACAAAGTCGGACCAAAGTCTTACTGATCCCAAATCGCGGCAAAAAATCACGGGAAAATCAGGTCGCACAAGTGTGAAAGGGGCCTATGGCTGACTTGTGAGCTATGGTCGGTATTGAGATTGGGGATATCGGTCTGCATATTGAGTGTTATCCTTAGTGAAAGCTGCCTGATTGGCTTGGGTCTCTGCATGGTTGGGAAGCTGATAGGGGGGCATCCAAAATAAGTAATTTATGATATTAGAAATCATTTGATACACTGTTAGTTGGGCCACTTGACAGTATGAGCTAATATGGGGAGTGCCAGGCCACTGTTATTTTTTGGGTTGGAATAGTACTTTCTCTTGCGTTCACTGACAGATGCAGCCCTTCATTGACAAGTGGGGTTTATGCACATCCTACTAGGAGTAGACAAGGCAAATAGAAAAAAAGCAAGCTGACCCCTCCCAGGGGGCCGTCCTCACTCCAGCATATAACCCCCCTGCTCTGCATAGCATATCAGTTTTATTATGCCTAGTGCAAGGAGTTAGACCTGGTTCCCTGCTGGGACCTGCGGTTCCACAGATTGTTTCTTCTTTGGGCTTTTCAAGCTATCTGATAGAAGACTGCTATCAAGTAGCCGGCTGGGGCATAGAGGATATCCCGAATCCTGAACTGTCCCCAGCGCGGCCGACCGATGCGAGCTACCCTTAGCCCTAGCGGGGTCCGCCGCATTGTACCCGTTCTGTGCGGGAGGCCAGTGCGGCGATCGGCTGCCATTTTGCGGCGCATCGCCGCCATTGTGCTGTAGCCGCGGCCATTTTGCCGTAGTCGCGGATTGTGTAACAGGCTTTGGCCTCTTGTGACCGCTCAGCGGCCATGGTTGATGTGCCTGTGGATGAAAACGTGCGGCTGACGCCGCTCCTTCTTTTTTCACTCTGGGACAGCGTGGATAGCACAGGGTGGCGTAGGCTCCTGACTGGCGGCAAGCACTCCTACTGGGACGCAGCGCTTAAGGGGCAATCACACACAGCACTCCCTGGGGTGCTGGAAGCGGTGGGTGCAATCCTCTTGGGTGTCTCCCGGTTGATCTGTGGGGCAGTGGTGGGGCTGCATTGTGGGGGTGTTAGGGCCTTTTTGGCCTGTCAGTGTCCGGTGGCGCAATGGCGGCTGAACCTGCGGGTCCTTCCAAGGAGGAGTCGGTTGAAGCGCAACCTGCGCTGGGGACTCTGGTTCCCCTGGATCAGCTAAGATCCGTATTGGGGGAATTTTTTCCCCGGGAGGTGCCGTGCCGTGCTAAGGGGGTGACTAAAAAGCGTTCACCCCCCCTCCTTCATCGGGGGAGGATTCTGAGCTGGAAGGGGCTTCAGTGGTCACGGGGACCCCCGTGGAGCTCTCAGATGGTGAGCTGGAGCCCTCGGATGGCGAGGAAGACCAGGGGGCCTCGGTAGCGCGCGAGAGGGTGATCGCCAATATCCGTGCGTCCTTGCGACTGGACCAAGCTGGGGAGTCGCAGGAGACTGCATACGTTTGTGGGTCTTTTAAGCCACCTAGGTCCCCTAGGGCTTATCTCTATGATCAATTCTTTGACCTGCTGGTCTATAAGGAATGTCAGCGTCCGCAGAATTCCTTTGCCTTGCCCAAACGTTTCGCTGTACGCTATGCCTTTAAGGATAGTTTTGTGAAGAAGTGGGCATCCCCCATAGTGGATCCTCCGGTGGCTCGCAAGAGTAAGGCAACGACCATCCCCTTGGAGGGGTCTCCCTCTTTTAAGGATCCGGCCAATAGGCGGACGGAGGCGGTATCCAAGGCACTGTTCTTGTTGGCGGGGTCGGCCATGAGACCAGCTCTGGCATCAGCCATGGTGACGCAATCCCTTACCGAGTGTGCGACTGAGTTGCACAAAGAGTTGAGCTGCGGGAGCTTGCTTGAGGCGTCACAGCGAGCAGACCATCTGATACAGGGTCTTGGGTACCTATGTGATGCAGCTTTGGACCTGCTTCCCATGCTATCTAAGATGTCTGTTTTCGCAGTCATTATCAGACGGGTGATGTGGTTACGCTGTTGGTCGGGTGACCACGCATCTAAGAAGGGCCTCACGGAATCTCCCCTTTCAGGGCGGTCGGCTCTTTGGGGCACAGTTGGATGAAATCATTATAGATTTCACCGGGGGGGGGGGGGGAGAGTACTTTTCTCTTGGAGCCCAGGCGGCGGGAGTTCCGCCGTAAGCAGGGTCCTGCTTCTTTCCGCGTCAGAAGAGGCTTTTTCGTGCACCCGGTGCAGCGGGCAAGGACTCAAGGCCCGGCAGGTCTGCCTCGGGCAGACTTACAACGGCCCTGGCAGTGCAAGAGCGAAAAGGCGGAGGATAAGTCCTCCTCCGCATGATGAGTTGCACCCACCCAATTCTCACCCGACTGCCCGCATTTCCGACCGGTAGGTGTAGGAAGTGGTGTCCTCCGGATACAGGATAGAGTTCAGCACTCTATCCCCAGACAGGTTTTTCTCATCGAACTTGAGACTTCCTCAGGGGCGTCGAGAGGCTCTCCTAGGGGCTGTTCAGATGCTCTCCGAACAAGGGGTGATTGTGCCGGTACCTCCGCTGGAAAGGTTCCGCAGCTTCTATTCAAACCTCTTTGTGATGCCCAAGAAGGGTGGGGTCAGGCCAGTCCTGGACCTAAAAGCGCTAAACCACTTTGTGGCGCCCTGCACCAAGGGGACTTCATGGCGTCACTGGATATCAGGGACGCGTATCTTCGTGTTCCCATTTGTCCCCGGCACCAGCGCTTTGCGGTGGGGGATCTACATTATCAATTTGCGGCACTTCCCTTCAGTCTGGCCTCGGCTCCTCGGGTGTTCACCAAGCTGGTGGCTCCGGTGCTGGCTCTATTGAGGCAGAGAGGCATTGCGGGGTAGCATACCTCAACGACTTACTCCTGCGAGCGGAGTCTGCTTCGGCCCTGGAGGAGAATGTGGCTATCACCATGGCCTCGTTGAAAGACTTCGGCTGGCTGATCAACCTGCAGAAGTCGACGTTGACCCCGTCCTGTCGACTGGAATATCTGGGTCTGATTCTGGACACGGAGCAGGCGAAAGTGTTCTTGCCTCCGGCCAAGTTACTAACACTGCAAGCAGCGGTGCGAACCCTGCTGTCACGCCAGCGGTCCTCCTTACGGTTCTGTATGCGGGTGTTGGGGCTCATGGTCTCAGCCTTCGAGGCGATACCTTACGCCCAGAGTCACACTCGGCTCCTACAGCTACCGATTCTGTCACGGTGGGACAAGTCTCCGTGGTCCCTGGACCAGCTGATCAGACTGGATCATCAGACCAGAGGATCGTTGAACTGGTGGCTTCGGGCCCCGGCTCTAATGTTGGGAAAGTCTTTCCTCCCCCTGAATTGGTCGATAGTCACAACGGACGCCATTCTATCGGGCTGAGGGTCCTGGGGCAGCTGTCTGCTCAGGGCCGTTGGTCGGCGCAGGAATCCCGCCTTCCGATACATGTGCTGGAGTTGAGGGCGATCAGGCTCTGCCTCTCACACTGGACGATAAGGCTGTGCTACCTACCTGTTCGGGTTCAGTCGGACAACGCCACGGCCTAATTCTGCGGTGGGCACAACTTCACGTGCCGGCTATCTCTGCCATTTACATTCCGGCGGTAGAAAATTGGCAGGCGGATTTTCTCAGTCGCCAGACGCTGGATCAGGGGGAATGGTCCCTACATCCAGAGGTGTTACGCCAGATTTGCTACAAGTGGGGCACGCCAGACGTGGACCTCATGGCGTCCAGGTTCAATCACAAGGTGCAGACCTTCGTGTGCAGAACAAGGGACCCGTTGGTGGCCGCCAAGGACGTGTTGGTAGCGTCTTGGAGTCGGTATCGGCTCCTGTATGCCTTCCCTCCCATCAAGCTTCTACCGCGACTACTGCGCAGGATAGAAGCAGAGGGGATCCCGACAATCCTGGTAGCTCCGGATTGGCCTCTGTACCCTTGGTATGCCGACGTGGTGCGGATGGTGCCAGATGTTCCCTGGCGTCTTCCGCTGCACGAAGATCTGCTGTCGCAGGGACCCATCCTGCACCCTGCTTTACCCTCGCTGGCTTTAGCGGCTTGGCTATTGAGTCCCAGGTGTTGAGGGATAGGGGCTTAAGGCGCTCAAGTGTACTTTGCGCAAGATTTATCATCGCACCTGGAAGGCCTGTATTGCCTGGTGTTGGAACCCCCGCTCTTATTACGTTGTGTCCCGGGTGCTGTTTTTTTGCAGCAGGGCCTGGATAACATATTGGCATTGAGTACTCTCAAGGGTCAGATTTTGGCTCTGGCGATTCTCTTTCAACGTCCTTTGGCGTCACATTCGTTGATACGTACATTTGTACAGGGTGTATGCCATGTGGCTCCTCAGGTACGGTCGCCTTTGGCACCGTGGGATTTGCATTTGGTATTTTCTGTACTGCAGAAACCGCCATATGAGAAGATCAGGGATATTCCCTTACAATTGCTGTCGCAAAAAGTGGTTTTCTTGGTGGCCATCACTTCCGCTAGGCGGGTGTCTGAGTTGGCAGCGTTGTCCTGTAAGTCTCCTTATTTGGTCCTTCATAAGGACAAGGCGGTCTTGCGACCTTCCCCTTCGTTTCTACCGAAGGTGGTCTCCTCTTTTCACATTAATGAGGATATTGTTCTCCCTTCATTATGTCCGCAACCGCCGCATCCCAAGGAATTTGAGTTACATTCTTTGGATGTCGTGAGGGCTTTGCGTGTGTATTTGGCGGCTACAGCTTCCTTTCGGAAGTCTGATGCGTTTGTGCTGACAGAAGGACCGCGCAAAGGGTTGGCGGCCTCGTCGGCTACTGTTTCTTGTTGGATCAGACAGACCGTGACCCATGCGTATACTGTTCGGGGCAAAGTCCCCCCTTTTTCAGTCAAGGCTCATTCCACCAGGGCAGTTAGTACTTCCTGGGCTTTCAGACACCAAGCTTCGGTGTCCCAGGTGTGCAAGGCGGCTATCTGAATGTCCTGTTGCGACGGTTGAGT
>BLSH010524993.1:1437940-1450587 GCA_018402905.1 Glandirana rugosa | reverse complement strand
GATCTGTAGAACTATGTGTCTGTGTGACGAGGTTTGGTTACACTAATGGTAAGTATCATCAGTGTTATCAGTGTTACATTTTTTCGTCAAATTGTACCATGTACAGATGGGAATGAGAATTTTGTCTCCTTCCTTTTTTTAGATACTTACCATTTACTTACTTACCCGTACGTAGTTCTCGACGAATGAAGAGATAGTGCAATGGCTAAAAAAAAAATTCAGTGTGAATGGAAATGAAAGCATGAGCAGCTCTTGATGCATGCCCATTCATTCATTTACCATTCATAGATTTTTTTCCTTCCTCTGTTTTAAGAGTAAGGGTAGACATGTACCATGTTAAACTGCTTTTTTACATTGTGACTATTGTGACTACTATGAATGGTAATCACATTGGTTTGGAGCAGTGTGTCTGTGTATCAAGATGTCTAGTGACCTCTTGGTACACAATGATTTTCAGGTGGAACTGCTGGCTGTAGTTTTTTGTTTTTTTTTTTCTTCCAAGAGTACTTTTGTAAACGGTATAGTCTGATAGCTGGTGGACCTCATGCATTTGGAGTGAACAGTATTGTGTTTCAGCTGTATAGGTGAATTCTTCATATTTACCTAAATGCCTGCTTGCTTTTTCTGAAGCTAACTTAAATATATGGATCTGCATTTCATCTTTATGAACTTGTTGGAAGATGAGCATATTATAGTTTTTTTTTTCTTTTGTATCTTGTTATATTTCCTACACGGAGACCGAAAACTAACAATATTTCATCTTGCACTGGACAGGTTCATTCCTGACTTCACATCATCCTGGGTAATTCGTGAGCTCACACTAGTGAGTGCTTCCAATCTGGAGTTCCGCTTCACCCTCAATGTGACTCTCCCTCATCACTTGTTACCCCTGTGTGCTGATGGCGTTCCCGGGCCCAGCTGGGAAGAGTCTTTCTGGAGACTAACCGTTCTCTTTGTTAGGTAGATGAAGATGGTCTTTTTAAGTAACTTTCATAGTCTTCCTGTATGCTTCTGCCAGGCAGTTGGTTTTAGAACACTTTGCATATGTTGATGTTTAACAATAGAACCACCAAGGGTTTAAAGTGTTCATACTTCTAACTATAGTCATAGCAACCAACAGGGCCAAGGGACAGAATGGGCATGGCAGGGACAGGTGTGGTCAAGCCCTGGCTAATATTTGGTGGAACAGTGTGATATCACTGAGGTATGCAATGACACATCCTGTCCATCTTCAAGCCTAGGCTTATATGATTTGTGATGTCAAGAACACTATGTTTGCATGTGTATCAATGCAGACTAGTCTTTCTCCTTAAGCCCCGTACACACGATCAGAAAATTGTATAGAAAATACCGCTTTCGTAGCAGTCGTGAGATAATCGGATCGTTGGTACAGAGTTTTCGAGAGCCGATCATGACAGTTCATCCGATTATTATCCGATCGCACATGCAGGAAAAATGTTCTCGTACGATACCCGATTGTACGATTTTCGTTTAACCGGTACAGTTGTCGTTCGAAAATGTAATACAAATAGACTACATCACATCACTTCGGATTTTTTAATCTGTCGTACGAGAATTTTCGTGACTAAAGTTAACTCTTCCGATTCGATCTGAGATTAGCATGCAAAAATACATAGACGACCATTCGTCCGATAATCTCATAGTGTGTACCAGGCATTAAGCTAGTTCTCCCACATGAAAGGCTCCCAATTATTGCCGTTTTTTACTGTTCTTCCTGAATAGAGTTCAAAGTGATGATCATAAAAGGGAATATACATTTTGCTAGACAGCCAAGTACCATTATCTATAACAGCAGCAATGTGACATAGAACATCATATTATAGTCAACCCATATTTTTGTAAGTCATTGCTTTATTTTTGTTTTTATTTTGCAGTTTGTCTCTTGTTGGAGTTGTTGTAATTGCCTTTCAGCAAGCACAGTATATTCTTTCAGACTTTTTAAAAATAAGACAAAGAAACAACTCCAGCTCGTCCCCCCAGCAGAGTTCTGGTGCAGTCGATACAATCACCTCTGAATCCTACAGGTACGTTTTGGAATTCATTTTGTCAGTCTGGCAAAACTATACTTCTCATGTCTTATACAGTTCTAGACTTGAGGGTCCTCTTGGAACCATTTCCTGCCAAACGGGAAGACATTGCTGATGCAGTGAGCACATGTGGGGTGATGGTGTTCATGCTGCTGTCTACATCATTGTATGTAAAGGCACGCGGCAGGTTCATGATGCCCTGTGCACTGAGGATGTCCTCGGTCTTTCATGTTAAATAATGTGCAGTGTCATTCAACTCTGAAGAGGATATCTAGTGGCAGAAAACAATTACTGGGGGAACAGTGCCAAAGCTTAGGTAAGTTCGCAGCTAGAGCTGTGTATTTTTTTCCAGGAGGAACTTTATTAATCCCAACCAAGCCAAATGTAGCTTTACCATAGCTTCCCCTGACAATTTTCATGATTGTCATTTATAAATATTTGGGTGTTTGGATCAGCAATCTCATTTTGATCTATCAAATAACTGAAGGACACAGTAATATTTCAGTAGTGAAATGAGGTTTATTGTATTAACAGAAAATGAGCAGTATGCATCAAAATGAAATTAGACCGGTGCAAAAATTTGGCCACCCCATCAGAAAAATCACATCAATATTTAGTTTAGCAGAAATAACAGCCTCTAGACACTTACTATAGCCTGTAATGAGTGTCTGGATTCTGGATGAATGTATTTTGGACCATTCCTCCTTACAAAACATCCAGTTCAGTTAGGTTTGATGGTTGCCGAGCATAGACAGCCTGCTTCAAATCACCCCACAGATGTTCAATGATATTCAGGTCTGGGGACTGGGATGGACATTCCAGAACATTGTACTTTTTCCTTTGCATAAATGCCCGAGTAGATTTTGAGCAGTGTTTTGGGTCGTTGTCTTGTTGAAATATCCAGCCCCGGCGTAACTTCAACTTTATGACTGACCCCTTTAACGATGTGAGAAAAAAAAAAAAGTGTGTGTTCTTTTCTGCTCCCAGTGTTCGGAGGTAGACTTTGTATACACTGATGTGATTGTGTCAGCTCTGCTTTTTCATTTACTCCAGAATCTGATTTTCATTTGGTTTTGTAGATTACACTTTTTTTTCACTCTCCTGCAAAGTTTTATAATGTACTTGTTTTTGATTGCATCATTACAGGGGCAGCTGTAAAAGTTTTACTGACTCCAGCAGTCCTCCTGATAAGGGGAAAGGAAAGGGCTACCTGGCTGTTGCTGCTGCTGTACCGGTACGCAGCCAGAATGCATCCAAGAGGGGTCCTGCTACCTACAGCCACTCTCAGAAGAAGCAGCACAAATGCTCAGTGTATTACAGCATAAAGCAGAAATCAAGTGCAGCCAATAATACAGCAGCTTGTGATGTAAGCCAACAAATCAGTTCAGACATGCGCCCCCCCTCGCCAAAAGACTCAACTTACAGTGACGCTCTAGCTGAAAAATGGACAGATTTGGACACTCTAGACAGCGTGGATACGGGTAACCAAAAGCACTTAACTGGCTCAGACAACAGTCTGGGTAAAGAACAATCTGCACTGCTATCCCCCCCACTTCTCCCACAAAGAACTGCATATGAAAGCACTTTTAAGGAGGAGCCAATAATTAGTATGTTTCCTATGGAAACGGCTTATAAAACTTCAGAAAACACGACTGAGCCTAAACCGAACTTTTGTGATTTTTCTTCGGTATCCGGTAAATTACCTGAAGACCTCATATCCAGGAGTCTGCATAAGTCACAGACTGAACCACAGATTGTTCCTCGGAAGTTGGAGGGTAATTTGTTTTGTATTCTTATCTGCAATGTTATTGCAAAAAAAAAAAAAAAAACACTTGGTAAAGATGAGTCATCAGCTATGGTATTTTTTCTATAATTACATTGGTCCAGCTTGGACCATAAAGCTATGTGTGTGTATATGTATATATGTATATAATCTCTGTCTGTCTGCTCCAGGTGATTCTAAAGAGGCCAGCCCCACTGCTGTACTAGAATAGCCTCTGATATTCTGAATGTAACTATATACGATTCCTGGCCAAATGCCTGGAAGCTGGAAATCCACTGAAATAGACACTTCTAATACAGTGAACTCCACTTGCTTCCGGGTCATGTGCTGAGCGGCTGACCTAATAGATTCTGAACACAGGAGGTCGGCTGCTCAGCACAGGCGCTATTGAGAGGATGCTTTGCATTTTCCGATTGAATACAAAGCCTTGTCTGATTGAACAAGGTGGAGAGCATAACATCGCCACCTTGTCCAATCAGACAAGTCTTTGCATTCATTCAGAAAATAAAAAGCATCCTCTCAATGGCGCCTGTGCTAAGCAGCCGACGACCTGTGTTCAGAATACATCAAGCCAGCCACTTGGCATAGGACGCGGAAGCAAATGGAGACTATTGGAGTACAGTTTCTACTTTCATGATTTCCAGCTTCCAGGGCCTAATAGCCATGTATAATAATATACAGTACATCGTTATATTGGTCCAAGCTGGATCAATGTAACTACGGTACGTAAAAATTTACCATACCTAGGTCACCTTTTGGCTGCCTCACCCTACACTTGCTGCACAAGAATTCATGATTACCTGAGGGCTTGCCTTGCACCCTGAGCTCATTCCTCCTTGTGGTGCCACATGTCCGATTCTGGACACATAGTGAACCTGTACTGGATACCTACAGCTAACACTCCACTAATCGTTCCAGGGCTGCCTTCAGTGTCCCCTTTGAAGTGCCTGACACCAATGGCCTAGAATTTAACCGCTTTTAGTCTGTACCTTTTTTGGAGTCTTCCTTTGCTCCATTGGTTGTGGGCCACTTTCTCTGCTCTATGCAGGGAGGAGTTCACTGCAGGTATGCAGGAGGGCAGTCTTTTCAATATGAAACCAAAAACAAGAACACGGGGACATGACCTCAAACTAACTGGAGGGAAGTTCAAAACTAATCTTAGCAAGTATTTTACTGAAAGGGTGGTTGATGATTGGAATAAACTACCAACAGAGGTTGTGAGACAGTCAACAGTAAATGGCTTTAAACATGCTTGGGATAAACATAAATCTATAATCAGACAACGAAGTTAATGGGGGAAAAAAATCCAAAAAAAAGGGCAGACTACTCAGTCTTTTTCTGCCATCACTTTTCTATGTTTCTATGACTTTAAGCCACATAGCACTACTGATTGCTGACCATGACCGCAGAGACCATGAGATGCTGTGGTGCGAGTGTTGGTTTCCATATGCTTACAAGCAACAGTTTTGCTTCCAACCTGCTTGTGTCATTGCACAGCAAAGCAGATCTTTATATCTCCCTGGTGGGCCTTCTGGTACAGGGCATGGCTGCTCCCAGTCCCTATGGCAGAATGACCTTTTCTTACTTCCCAAACCTGAAGGGGATATCTGTTCCATCTTGGATCTCAAGGCCTTAAATGTCTGTATTTAGGTCCAAACATTCTGAATAGAATCCACCCAAAGTATTAGAGCTTGCCTTCATCAGGGAGACTTTCTGACCCCTGGACATTGAGGATGGGAACCTGCATATCTCCAATTTTTCTGTGCAGTGATTGCTTTGCTTTGGGGGACCTCTACACTTAGTTTGTGGTCTTGCCATTTAACCTGTTCTCTGCACTCTGGTTATTCACCAAAGTGCTGGTCCTTCTGCTAGCCTTACTGCACTCTCTGGACATTCCCTTTGTTGGATATTTGGACAACCTCCTGCTGAGGGAACAATTGGTGCAGGTTCTGGCGGACAACGTATCCCTAACTGGTTAGACCTCGCAGAGGTTCTGCTGGGTGCTAAATCTTCAGAAGTTAGCGCTGGAGCAGACTCATCACTTGGAATGGAATAAAATAGAGGTGCTGGACTCAAAACTATACACAAACCATCTCCATAGACAGTGATGGAACGTAAGAGGTTAATACAGGACTTGTATGGTTTGGCTCATCAGATGTAAATTTGAAAAAAAAAAAAAAAAGATAATTTTTAATAGATAAATAACCCCTGACCTTCACCATAGATAGTCAGACTACACCCATAAGTTCCGGACCATGCATCACCAAATGTCAGGCTCAGGACGCAGAGCACTGCGCTCCGAGCCCACCGAGTCATGACCCAACTGGGGGTGGATTGTCTGCGTGCAAACCCCCCCCCCAAAAAAAACGGCCACCACTGAAGACAGGTAGAGAATAAAGCCAGCAGCTAGTGACACTGATCTGCTGCTGCTGAGCTGCAGCAGATGACTGAACTTGATGAGTCCCGTATTAATCTCATATTCCATCACTGTCTATGGTGATGGTTTATGTATAGTATCATTTTTTGTTAGTCAGGACAATATCTGATTTAGATGCATTTGGTAGTCTGTATTTTTGCTGGATGTCCTCCAATATGAAGTTTCTGTAGTGCTGGACTTGAAGTTTGACTTTCTTCAAATACAGGTTGGTAGTAGTTCTAGTCAAATGGCTCTTGGCTGCTCAGAAACCTGGAAGTGGGGTGATATTCCCACAGAGATGGGGTATACATGAACAGAAGAAACTAAGCACAAAACAATCGGATTAAAAGTCTATATATCCTTTTTAGTCTTTTCAGGTTTCGTAGTGTTTGATGAGCCTTAGTTAAAACTGCTCCACAATGGAAGTAACTAATTTTAACGCGCCGCAACTGCACTGAAACTGCACCGAAAAGCCTGCAGAGAGGCAGAGAAGTGTTACCATAGACTTGAATGGGAGGTGTTGAAAGGCTTCAAAGCCTTCTAACTCGACTTAAGGCTTTAATTTTGAAGCAATGCTAAAGCTTGGTGTTAACAGCACTATGTGCTGTCTATTGTATCTTGTGCATAGGCATTTGAGGGACATTTTTAAAGCCTCTCAAATGCCTGCTCTTAATGCCAGTGTGAACGGACCCTTATGGTCTGTGTGAAAATATCCTGCATGGATTTCTTCAACATGGGCAAATATGCAGAGCTCAGTGGCTGTATAAATAGTGTTGCTAGTGTCTTTAGGGTTTTATCACAGTCCATATTAGAACTCTAGCAACCAAACCTGAGCCCTGATGAAGGAGGATTCATTGGCCCCTGAAATTAGTTGGCTACAGTTTCTGCACTGGTTCCAAGTACACTCTACACCCTGATGTGTTGCAGGACCTTTGTCACAGATTGGGCACACTGGATGTTGACCACCTAGTTTCCAGGTTTAACATCTAAATGGACAGGTTTGTCTCTAGCTATGTGGATCATCTAGCAGAAGCGGTGTGGATGCTCTAGTGGCTTAATGGGATCAGTACTCTCTGATCTACACTTTTCTTCCACAAGGAATCCTTCGTCATGTGTTTCATGCTACACAGCATTAAGCTAGAGGATAGTCTGGTGATCCTCATATATGGCTCAGGCAGATGTAGTACAGTGCCCTGGTGAGACTCCTAGAATATGCTTTGCAGGCTATTTCAGATCATCCAGATTTGTCTGTTGCCTTCTCACCACCCTGCTTCATGGTTGCTGACATGAATGGCATTGCTGTTGAAGCCCAGGTTCTGAGGGACAGAGACATCTCTGAATCAGTGACCCCCCCCCCCCCCATAATGCTAAAAGCTAGGAATTGTACTCCCTGTAAGGTCTATCAACGTTTCTACAAGGCATAATTTACTTGGTGCGAGACAAGAAACAAATTTCTTGTCTTCTTAGAACTTTCACTCCTAATCAGGAATTTGTCAGAGAGATGAATCTAGGTCTTTTTGCAGATGGGCCTGGATTAGCATTTGGGTCTTAGTACTATCAAGGGTCAGGTCTCTGTGCTTGCAAGCCAGTTAAGAGACTCTGGGCATCCCATTCTTAGATCAAGAATTTTTTGCTGGTTGTCTTCCATGTGGATCCCCTGTTGCACTCTGGGACCTGAATTTTCCTCTACACTCTAAACTGGTCAGGGATATTCCCTTTTCCACTCCTATTTCCATGATTGTGATTCTTGTTGCCATCACCTCAGCGAGTTAAGTGTCTGTCTGAACTGGCGGCCTTATCCTGTAAAGAGCTTTTTCTGGTCCTATGCAAGGACAAGGTGGAGTTGAGACCCAGGACCCTCTACCTAAGGTAGTTTCGGCTTTTCATGTCAACCAACAAATTGTTCTTCCAACCCTGTGTCCAGCTCCTGTTTATCAGAAATAGGTATTACCCCCTCCCCCCCCAAATATCATTAGGTTGTACTTCAGGCTGTGCAAGTTTACCTCACAGCCACCGTTTCCATTAGAAAGACTGGCTCTTTGTCATTCCTGAGGGTCCCCACAAGGGGAAAATGGCTTCTCGTTTTACCATTTGCCTATGGCCCGGGCAAACCAGTATTTAAGCTTACGTTCTTAAGGATCTGGTTTCTGCTTTCAAGTCCAGGCGCATTCTACTAGATCTGCAAATGCTTATTGTGCTTTTTGGCATCAAGCTACTGTTGCTCAGATTTGCAAGGCTTCCACCTGGTGGTGTTCTGTGCACATATTCTCTACGTTTTACCAGGTGGATGTTCAGACCACATCTAATGCCATCTTTAGGCATTTGTTCCTTCAGGCTGCTCTTTAAAGCGGTAGTAAACCGAGCCATTAAAAAACCTGCAACACAATGGTATGATGTGCTAGTATACATCGCATACTAGCACATTATGAAATATTTACCTTGGAAGGAAGCCCCCCAGCAGCACACTGTCACCGCTGACAGGGCTTCCATCTTTACCCGGTCTTCCTGCCGTGTTTGAGTGCTTCAGCCATATGATTGGCCGAGCCGTGATGATGTCACTCTCCCACATGCACGTGGGAGTCACGGCCCAGAGCTCTGAAGGGATGGCACGGGTATGTCGTCCCTTCAGAGCGCATGCGCCAGTGACATCACTGGCTGCATGCAGTGTGAATATCTCCTAAACCGTGCAAGTTTAGGAGATATTCACTGTACCTATAGGTACAAAAAGGGTCTTCAAAAAGAAGACTGTAGCCTCCTTAGCGGTTATCCCGAGTGTGGCTCGGGGTGAGTTTTCATTACTTTATTTTTTAGCGGTAACCCCGAGCCACACTCGGGATCGCATCACAGGATCAGGGCAAAGTTACTTACCTTGTCCCCTGGATCCAGTGATGTGTGTCTCCCCCCCTCCGCTGTGTCCTCCGGCGGAATTTTTTGCCCGTTGCCTTTGAGTTCCGGGCTCCATTCCCTGCTAGCGTTGCATGGGGGCGGAGAAATTCAAAAAGTGAAACACGCACAATTTCTGGTAAGATCAACCAGTTATTTTTTTTGCAGCCATCACATATATCAAAGCTATTTCAATAGTATATTCAAAAGACCAAATAAGAGAAGTTAATTGTTGTGGGTTTACATAAGTTTCAAAGGTTACCAGACTGCAGGATCAGACATTTTCACCTTATTCCTTCTTGTTCTGCAGATACAGTAGGAATGTGGTGCTTTGGTTCGCAGCCTAGGTAAGAATTGTTCAATATGTTATAACCAGCCTGCGTGAAGAAAATGTAGAGTGTATCTTTCCATGGTCAGATTGCTTATTAGTTAACACCCATTGCTTATTACCTTTAGGCTCCTTTCACACGATCCGTCTGTCCTTTTTTCAGGCGGATCCAATCGGGCCACCCATAAACCTCTATGGGCAGGCGGATGTCAGCTGACACCCGTCTGTCATTCGATTCATTAAGATCCGCTAAGATAGATGTATGGGTGATACGTTCACCATCCGTCGAGCGGATCGAATGAAAACGGACAGTCGGATTGGTTTTCATCCGTTCTCCCCATAGAGGATAGCGGGGAGCTGACAGGTGCAGAGATGGAGCTGTCATTCACCAACTCAGTGGAGATCATCGGAGAGATCTCCTGCTGAGCTGGCAGACCCCACTGAGCGGATCCTCCCCGTGTGAAAGGGGCCTTACAGTGCTTAAGAGTAGGATCGATTTTTAACTAGCTTATAATCTGCTTAAATTGATTCTGTCCCTAATTGAAAAACTTAAAACAAAAAAAGCTCTGCCTGGAAGGAAAAGTTAGTGGTATTAAACAAAAAAGCAAACATTTTATTATATTGTAGCTTACCGATTTTTAGATGTGTTGGCTGCGTTAAATTTATTTTTTTATTATTCTTTCTATATTTCACATGGTGATCCAGCCGATAAGTCTGTTATTTTTCAACAACACTTGTAGCAGTTAGAGGGTTGAGACAAATCGTTTACCACTGACAGGGGTGCTTAAAATGATCAGCTATTATGTAAAACTTTTGTCCCAAAAAGGAACAAACGGTTGTATATGCTTATACGGTGTTATCTGTAGTTTGGCTTTAATTTGTTTAGTGAATCTAAATCTGCTAGTAGATATAACATTCCCCTTCCCTCAGACTGACATTGCTGCAGTCCAAAGATGTCTTTGTTGGTCCTTCATCCAGAGTAATACAGGAGATGTGTCACTGGCTAGATCACCAGGTGAAAACAGAGGGGAAAAAGGTCTGAGAAATAAAACAAATGCAGCTATCACATCTAATCATTGGTAAGCTGCAATAATACATTTTAGTTTTTGGTTTTATTCATCTTGCCTATCCCACCACCAATCTTTGATCTCTTGCACTATGGTGGCTGAAGAACCTTTATTATCTGACATGCTTCCAGATGTGTTAGATGCTTGGTTCCCTGCTAGATGCTGTGGTTCATGTTCTTGGCTCTTCTGTCTCTGTGTATGGTAGTGATGTAACCGGGGTCATACATTTTTCATCAGTGTTTAGCTACTTGCTTGGAGTTTAAATCAAAAGTAGGTCTTCTATTGGCCTTGAGCTTAAAAGAAATATGGTTATGTTAGCCAGCTTAATTTGAATATGATTGCACCTTCAAAAGAATCTGGGCTTCAGCCCTAGGTGGTAAGAAATAGACCTTTTGGTATTTATGGATTTTTAATACCCTGGGTTGATTATTCTGTTTGTAGATATTTGATAAATATATGGTATTATCCACTTTATGACTTCTTACAGGAAACAAGCATCGTATTTCCCCCACAGCACACAAGGAATGTGTTGAAACACCCAAAAAGTCAACAGACAGAGAAGCTTCTGCAGAAAAGAATCCTCAAAACAGTATAAGGGAGAAGACCTGCAGTAAACCAGATGTGTCTCCTAACAAGGTATGGTGGTTTTTTTTTTTTTTTTTTTTAACGTTGTCAACTCTGATAAAACAAAATCTGCTGTGCACTATTAGAGTCAGTCTCAATGGACATCTGAAAACTGGAATCCTGTGGAATAACCTGTGGTTATAGGGTGTACCTAATTAGAATACAGCTCCATTCTATCTTGTAAGCCAGAGTCCCCTGCCTTCTCCTCAGGGGCCGCTACTTGGCCAAATTCACCTAATTCCTCTCAAATACTGATCGCAGGCGCGTAAAGCGGAGTTCCACCCATTTAAAAGTCAGCAGCTACAAAAAATGTAGCTGCTGACTTTTAACAAAAAGACACTCACTTGTCCCACGGTCCAGTGTTGTGGCCCCCCGAAGCCTCGCTCCTCTCCCCCTCCTCTCCGCAGTGATGGCATTGCAAAGTGTGGGCGCACGGCTGTGGCTGCACAACTGGGCGCACACTGAGTGGCCGGGCAATCTTCTGGGACCTGTGACGTGCCCCAGAAGATTGTTTGTTTTTTTTTTTAACCAGTGGGTTGAATGAAAAAAAAAAAGCCTGACACATCCCCACATCCACACAAGCGATGATGATGCAGGGATCTCTCCTACTGCGTCCTTTGTACTCTGACGGGGGCCAACCTACCTTGGCATGAAAAGTCCAAGGAAGAAACCATCTCATCCTTCTGTTTCTGCATCTAGAGAAGACACATCTATTCCACAAGGCTAAAAGTAAGAAGTTGTGGGATGTTTGTTAATCTTTGCAGGTCCATAGGTAGTGGTTTCTTCAGGCATTTTGGTGCAGAGAGCACCTCTTCAGGATGTAATGATTGCCCTGTGCCCCTGGCAGCTTCTGAGACATGTTAGATACAGATGGGTTCTTTTTCGGGGGGGGGGGTTGCCATTGTCCACTCCTTCTGTTTGGCAGCGGTATGCCTTCCTGTGACCTGAATGGACTCCAGGGAAAGAAATTTGAGATGTACCCATGTCCTATTATTTCTCTCAATACACATTTGCTTTAATTTTTGTTATGCAACTTTACAAAATGCTCTAAGCACCCCCTTTCTGCTCTCAGGCCCAGAAGGGAGGAGGATTGTGGTAGTGGGGCAGGAAATAAATCACCCAAAATAAAGTTAGAAAAACAGCATTTTTTGTATTTTGGGGCACAACAATCACTTTTATATTACATTAACCACTGCAGCTCCAGAAGGATTTACCACCTTCATGACCAGGCCATTACGGCGCGGTGTTGCTTTAACTGACAATTGTGTGGTCGTGCGACGTACCTGAAAGAAAATTGTTGTCCTTTTTTTCCCACAAATAGAGCTTTCGTTTGGTGGTATTTGATCACCTCTGCGGTTTCTATTTTCTGGTCTATAAACAAAAAAAGAGCGACAATTTAAAAAAAAAAAAAAAATATATATATATATATATATATATATATATATATATATATATATATATATATATATATATATATATAAAAAAAAAAAAAAAAAAA
>BLSH010524993.1:1408213-1433800 GCA_018402905.1 Glandirana rugosa | reverse complement strand
AAGGTATCGTGAAATGTCTTCCGATATATTATATGACATGTACGTATGTAACGACTATATCTTGTATGGTCATCGCCATACTGTCGGGACGGGTTATGTCGAATGACGGGTTTCTTCGACACTTGTTATATGTTTTCTGTGTAACTTAACATATTTATACCAAAATCACAATCTATGTCACCTTGTCTCCAAGTAAATTTTACATGGGGTTTTTTTCAATCCGGCCGGTATCTGCCCAGCTTAGAGCCGACCAAGTCGTTGTTTTACCGTCTCTAAGCTTGGTACATACCCATCCGATTTAAAACCATATTTATACAATTCAATGTGTCTTTTGTATATTGTTCACAGCTTCTTTGGGCAGTAAGCTGTATTGGGCAGGGCTGTCATACCGCTACTGGTATGTTCTATATCAGCAATGTATGCATGTACAGTATATTATATAGCCTTCTGTAAAGTGCTATGGAAGGGGCTCTTTAAAGTTAATAACTATACAATTATACGGAGGCAGGTATAATAAGGGGCAAGTGGGGAGATGGTGGCTGGGCAAGATTGAAGTAATAAGTTCTGACATACTGGTTCAGACCCTAAAGATGGCAATGTTCTGACGTTAAAAAATAACTTCAGAGAGTTGTCTTTCTCTTTAAAACTACCAGAGTTGCAGAACAAAGTACTTTGAAACACACCTATCAAGATGTGGACAGACCAGAGTTGAGAGCTACAAACAGAGGGAAAACCTGGAGTGCTTTGCCAAATGGTGACGTCTGCAGGGTAGAACCGAAAAACAGCCGAATGCCACCACGTGGGGATACAGGTATCTTTTTTGATAAATATGAATACCAATTGGATATGGCAAATAGGTTTCAAACTGTGAGGTCCTTTTTATATACAATTTATTTTCTTTGCATTTTAAAGTGGTTGTAAAGGCAGTAGGTTTTTTATCGTAATGCATTCTATGCATTAAGATAAAAAAAACTTCTGTGTGCAGCAGCCCCCCTCAGCTCCCCTAATACTTGCCTGAGCCCCATCTCCATCCAGCGATGTTGTATGAGAGACTCTGCTCTCTGGGACTCGCCCTCCTTTTTGGCTGAGACAGCAGTGAAGCGCCATTGGCTCCCGCTGCTGTTAATCAAAGTCAGTGAACCAATGAGGAGAGAGAGGAGATGGGGCCAAGCAATGGCTCCCTGTCTGAATGCACACAGGGAGCTTCGGCTTTGATGCCCCCATAGCAAGCTGCTTGCTGTTGGGACAGTAAACAGTAGGGAGGGGCCAGGAGCACCAAAGAGGTATCCGAGAAGAGAAAGATCTGGACTGCTCTGTGCAAAACCACTACACAGAGCAGTTAAATATAACATGTTTGTTAACCGGTTCCCGACCGGCTCACGTTCTTATGCTGCGGCAATATGGTTCTCTTGCATGAACCGCTGTACCTATACAGTTGCGGGCGGGAGCGTGGCGGCGAGTGCTCGCGCTCGCTGCACGCTCTGTGGGCGTGCTCGCGGGTTCGGCGGACTCAATGTCTGCCGGCGACCCACGGACGCCTGTTAGAGAGGAATGGGGAACTGCCGATGTAAACCCGGCGGTTCCCCGTTCTGACAGGCAGCATGACAGTGATCTACTGATCCCTGCGATCGGGATCATTTAGATCTGTCATGCCCCTGCCAGCCCAGCCCCCACACAGAACACAAGTTAACCCCTTGATTGCCTCCTGCAGGTTAACCCTTTCCCTGCCAATGACATTTATGCCATCGGACCCAAAAAAGTGTCAAAAATGTCCGATCTGTCCGCCGCAATATCGCAGATCCGATAAAAACAGCAGATCGCTGCCATTACTAGTGAAAAAAAAATGGCGAAAACGCCATAAATTCTCATGGTTTGCAGTTTTTGCACAAACCAATCAATATACGCCTATTGAAATTTTTTTTTAACAAAAATATGAGGCTGTATTATATTGGCCTAAACTGATGAATAATTTTTTTTTTTATACATTTTTTTGGATATGTATTATAGCAAAAAGTAAGAAATATGGGGGTTTTTTTTTTTTCAAAATTGTCGCTCTTTTTTTGTTTATAGTGTCAAAAATAAATGCTGCAGAGGTGAACAAATACCACCAAAAGATAGCTCTATTTATGGGGAAAAAAGGACGTCAATTTCGTTTGGGTACAACGCCTCACGACCACGCAATTGTCAGTTAAAGCGACGCAATGCCGAATCGCAAAAAGTGCTTTGGTCAGGAAGGGGGTAAATCCTTCTGGGGCTTAAGTGGTTAAAGTATCACTTTAAAGGAGAAGTATAGCCAAAGCTTGTTTGGCTGTACTTCTATGAATCACAGGAGTGCAATTTGTTTTGCACTCCTGTGACACCAATGTCAGTCCAGGCACTCTGTCATCACGACCACGGAGTCGGGATCCACAAGGTGCCTGGACTGACACCTGGCTCAGCCTCACAGCACAACTCTGAGAGCCTGAGCTGGCCGCTCCCTGCCCCTCCACAGCCCAGCGCTCCAGTGAGCGAGGAGGGGGCACGGTAGAGGGCTGTGACTGGCAGTGTACAGCTCTCTGCTCACGGAGGTCTGAAAACTGAGCGATTGGTGGTGTTCGATCGCTCGGTTCTCAGTGTAGAGGCGCTGGGGGACAGATGCAGCATCGGTAAGTATAAAGCTGGGGAAAAAAAATTCCTTTACTTCTCTTTTAAACTAGGCATGTATTTTGAACATCTGTCAATAACATGGGTTACCTGCAGTCTTTTAGTTCTCCTATATGATCTGTAAGGACTGCTGGTTGGTGGCGTTAATGTTTAGACTGCAGAAAATGTGTCAGGAAACCGTGTTGCGCCTCTGTAAAGCAGTCCTAATGCTTCAGGAGAGAATGATAGAACCAATGACTGCACAGAAAAGCATTTATAGGTTAGCATTGGCCCATATCACTGTCTGAAACATTGTTTTCGTTTTTAGACTGTTACATTTTTCACAGTGATAATTTCAGTTTATTACAGCATACTGCTATATTCTGGTTTTATGTCTGACATGTATATGCTCCTCTTTGCAGAATGCTATCACATTCTCAAAAAGAAACCAGTTGAGAAGTTTTCTTCTGACTCTAGCTCTGAATGTGGCAGTTCTCGCAGCAGTGTGCGGGCTAGCCGAGGCAGCTGGGGAAGCTGGAGCAGTGCTAGTAGTTCTGATGGGGACAAGAAAACTGCCATTCCCAACAGGCTCTACTTCCCGCAGAGTAAGTGACTATCCCTGGTTTAACGCTGTCAAACATGCGTTTTTCATGTCTATATGACAAATATATTGTACTATACTTCTGCTACACAAATGTGGTTTTTATTTGGTCATTTGTAGCCACATTGCCTTACATCATTAACAAGCCAGGTTATATAGAACAGAAATAAACTGAGCCAGGAAGCTGAAAGGTCATGTGTGTAGATGTGTTTATGGTTAGATTGATGTGGTCATTGCTGTCTATTTTTTAGACCCACTCATCCAAATTCAGATTGAATCAGATCAAGTACAGATTTGTCTGTCTGTATTGCCAGTTATAGCTTTAAGTTAGGACTCAAAATTTTATATTAATTCCAATATTGGTGACTAAGAATATTCGTGGCTGAGAAAGAGGTTTTATTATTCCAAAATTAATTCATTTTAAGGGCTTGTGGTCAGTTTGGAAATTGCATACGCTTATTTTGCATACATTTCTTAAACTGTTTTTTATTTTTAGGAGAAAATATGTCACACAGTAGTTTTGCTGCAGAGAGCCCTATTGCTTTAAATCTGTCACACAACATTTGTAACACAAGGTAAGACTTTTCAACAAAACCCAAAACATAAATTATATATATATTGTACCTTACTAGCCTTTAGATTTAGTGGTGACACTAGTTTGATATTTTTTAAGCTTTTTGCCAATAACTCACTTCCAGTTTAGGATGACAACATTTACCCAGCTAGAAAGGACTACAGTACTCCACCCACTCTTATTAAAATAGAGGGGCGGAGTTCAGTAGCCCTCAGTGATAGCTAAGATCAATGTAACTAATAATAGTACACACAGGTAGAGAGCCCAAGAAGTTATCGGCCAATAAGTTTATGGCAATTTTTTTTTTTTTTTTGTAGTGTTTTTTTCTATGTTTTTTTTTTTTTTTTGTACTTCTGAAACCAATATAACAAACTGTCTTAATCATACAGTGTCTGATTGTGTTTTTTCTCCTTCTTGGAGAAAATCAACCTTAGCTTAACTAGTTTATTATTTCTTCCAAATACCACGTCGGTAGCTTACATCAACCTTCAAGGGAGCACCAAGAGTCTGGCTGCATTGAAAAAAGTGAACCAGATCATCTCAGGGACAGAAACCTACTGTCCAGCAATCTCTGTGGTCCATGTGCCAGGAGTGGATAACTGGAAAGAGGATTATTTCAGCCGCCATTGCCTATATTAAGGGGAATGAGCTATCCAGATGCCTTCACTCTGATATGCCAAAAATGGAGGATTCCAGATGTGAATATCCTAGCCTCCAGATTAAACAGCAAACTACCTTGTTGCCCGAACCAAGGATCCTCTAGCTCTAGTCCCTGCTGCCTTGATAATCCCCTGGTCTCAGCTCAGGCTAACTTACACCTTCCCCCCACTGCATATCCCACTTCATTTGCTAAAGAAAATAGAGCAAGGGAGTAAAGCCTAGTACACACCATGAGTTTTTTTTCGCTCCAGCGGGTTGAACGAAAAAAAAAAAACCTAGTTAGTACAGTGCTCTCCCCTGCTGAGCTATTGTGTTCTGACAGGAGGATGGCCTCCCCACCAGAACGCTCCAGGCAGCACTCTCAGCCATTGGCTGCTGGTTTTCCAGCATGCATGTCTGACAGAAGTCAGCTGCACGGCCGGCTTCTGTCGGAGCAGCTGCCATACACTCTAGCCGGGTGTCGGCCAGTTTTTATTGAACCAGCCAATGTCGCCAGACATTCGGCCAGTGTGTACTAGGCTTTAAACTGTGTTTTTAATTGCAAACTAGCCCAGTCGAACACAGACATACTCGGACCTCTAGAAAATTACCCAATAGGTCAGATCTGCTATCTCCAGGCCCTCTATTCCACCCTTCTTCTCAGTCGGCATGGCGGTTTAAACTCAAGATATTAAAGAATTCAGCGGTTTCTGAGTCTGTGATTCCTACCTTGCTAAAGGCAAGAAAATACTCTTCCAGGAAGATCTATTATTGCACCTGGAAATCATTTTTTGCCTGGTGTGAAAACAGGCACTTTAATCCCAGAGATTATTCTCTTCCTCACTTTCTGGGCTTCCTACAAAACTTAACCAGAAGTGTTTCTAAAGGCAGAACTTTTTTTTACCTTAATGTATTCCCTGCATTAAGGTAAAAAATATCTCAGTAGTAATATCACCACCTCACGCCATTGGCTCCTGCTGCTGTAAATCAAATCCAATAGGGAGGCTTTGCCGAGCCACTCTGTGTGTGTCTATGGACTGGAATGGGGAGTGAGCCCACACATCTGCCCCCATAGCAAGTGGTTTGCTATGGTTGCAGACATAAGAGGAGAAGCGAAGTGTGCTGGCAGGGGGCCTCAGAGGAGGGGGTTTGGGGCCACTCTGTAATCCCATTGCACAGAGCAGGCAAGTATAACATGTTTGCTAATTTAGAAAAAATGATCAAGCCTTTACAACCGTTTTAAACACTTTTACATTTCAGGTCTCAACCTTACCTATTCTTTTTTAAAGGCCTTTGGCTTGTATCTGGTTTTAAGCTCCCCTTGCAGAACCCTATACTTCCTTGGGATCTCAACTTGGTTCTCTCTTCACTGCAGAAAGCACCCTTTGAACCTATCAGGGATAGGTGCCCAACCTACAGCCCTTTTGGGGCTCCTGCAGACACTAATCTGTGTTTCCCTATTGTTCTGTCATGTAATTTATCTCCAATCTATGACTGTTTTTTTAAAGCATGCCCCCAGTCTCCAATAACTCCTCATCATGTTCAGTCTCTGAATATCTCCTGCAGCATGTCTGCAGTCTGACCATCTCCTGTATCATATTTTATGTTTCTGACCATTATGTGTATTATGTCCACAGTCTCTGACCATCTAATCATCTCTTTTATCATGCCCACAGTCTCTGACCATCTCTTGTATCATGCCCATAGCCTTGACTATTTCATGTTTTCTCTCTGCTATCTTCACTGAATTTTATGTGTGGTCCTTTGATGTTGGGGGCTGCACTTGAGGCCTTCCATATCAAGAAAGTTGACCACTACTGCTGTGGAGATCTCCCATGCAAAATAGACTTTCACGTTTGCTAAATGTGTTTCTGAACTGGTGGCCATTTCCTATAAATAGCCTTTCCTCAAAATTAACAATGACAAGGTGGTTCTACGCCCAAGACCATCTTTTCTCCTGAAGGTGGTTTCATAGTCAGAGCCATTAGCGTATACCTGAAAGCTACAGCTTCAATTAGATGGATGGGTTCATGTCTTCAGGACTTTGCACGGGAGCTCAAATTTGTAAGCCTGCCACTATGTCTTCTGTTCATACTTTTTAGAAGTTTTACCAGATGGACATCCAATTTGCTGATGCAGGTTATGTCCGCAAGGTTCTTGCAGCACTTGGAGGTTGGGTCTCCTGACCCTTGTTGTTCAGCCTGTTAGAATACTTCTGTTTGCCTCATTGTTACCCACTATTCTTATTCATTGTTTGGGGATGTTCCATGGTGTATAAATACTCTGCCTGTAAATGCTATGTTTTGGAGTACAGGACAGGACACAGGGCACCCTTCCTTCCATTCCTTGGTTTACGCTTAATTACTTGCTAAGAAAAACTGGGGACTCTCGCGGAGTGGGGTAGGGTTATAGGGGAGATGACCAGAAGGTGTGTCCTCTAAAGCTTTGCCAGTGCCAAGTCGCCTGAAGGTACATGCTAACAACCTTTATGAATATTCTGCTTGTGTCCTGTACTCGACTCCCTGATATGTAATTTACAGCTAAAATTCTTCTCTTTTATTGTACATCCCAGGACACAGGGCAATCTTCATATCCATTGAGATAGGGTTTTGCTGCCACCTTCAGATGATTAGACACTTGATAAAAAAAAGACTGGGAATTCCCTCCTAAGCATAAACCCCTTTCAACTAGTCAAAGCTTCAGCTTTTTTTTTCTTTTCCCTAGTGCAGGGATATGCAATTAGCAGACCTCCAGCTGTTGCAAAACTACAAGTCCCATGAGGCATAGCAAGACTGACAGCCACAAGCCTGACACCCAGAGGCAGAGGCATGATGGGACTTGTAGTTTTGCAACAGCTGGAGGTAATTGCTAATTGCATATCCCTGCCCTAGTGTTTTAGGTAAGGGGTTATGTCTGTGCAGTCACTGCACAAAAAATAGCTAGCTTCATACTGTTCCATTAGAAGACAGACTTTTTTTACAGATCTTTTCTATGCTAAGAGGAATGGTACCCAGACCTGCTTTGGACCCAAGGGAATGGCTTGTAATGTTGTCGGTCCTCACTGAACCCTATGGAACAGGACCCTGTGGAAGGGTATATTGCTTTGTGGACTGGTAGGGTGTTGTACAGGTCCACAGTAATGTACCCCAACTGGTTAGTGGAGTCCCTGAAGTCCCATTTCACCCTATAATGGGTGAAGATTGCTACATGGAATGTTGAGTGCTCTGGGGTAGTCTACTGGTACCTTTTTTTTTTTTTTTGCCTTTTCTGTTGGCACAGTGCCTTCTTGGCTGACTTGGACCACCAATCCCACCAGAGCATGTCTCCGACAGCAAATAGGTGGGGATGTAGGGGGTGAGGGGTCCCAAATACCTTCTTTGGGTAGAGAGGAACTTGGGTGCAGTCCCATGCAATCAACCCCCTTGGGTCAGTGTGTTTCCTGCAGCTATGCGTTCATCCACCTATCTGTTATCTCCGCTACTTCCGGAGCACCCTACTCCAGTTCCCTTTGTGACAAGGGAGGAATTCTAATCTGCTGGAATATTTGCCAGCTTGGCTGCCTTGGTCGCAAGAGGAAGTTTATCTTGGACCCGAAAGGCGTGTTTTATCACGTAATAGTCCTGGCTAATTTAAAGCTACTGCTTCTGAGTCTTCAAGTTCAAAGCTTACAGGATTTGGATCATGGCACCCACCAACATCCTCAATTCTTTCCTGTACATCTTCATATAGAGCATGGTTTGTATGTGAATCTGGCTCACCCTGACAGATATTTGTTTCGCCAAAAAGGTTTGCTCAGCAGTACCCCATGGAGAAGCGAGTTCAATAAAAAATGGAGTATGCCTTTGGTTAATCCATAGGTCTCCTATCTTAACAAGAAGCTAACCATACCAGTGGAGGAGATCCTGGTATTCAAAGATTCCTCGGATACTTATCTGGAGGCCTTTTTTAAAGCCTCATTTGCACTGGTGGCTGCAGCTTCACAGCCGCTTTAGGAGCGAGAGGGACCCTACTTGTGGAAATACTGAAATGAGCGGAAATCAGGAGAATTTCCCACATGCTCTTAGCTTCTCAGTGGATGCCTTGCAGACTCCATCCAGCAAATTTCTCATCTAGGAGTCTTGTCCATACACATGAACAGACTGTTATGGCTATGGGTTGGTAAGTGTTGGTTAGCGGAATTACCGTGCTAGAAGCATTTGGAAAATCTACAATTACAAGGGGAATGTTTGGTCCTGTTTTTTATGATAACATCCAGGAGGTGATAGTGGGCAAGAGTATTCTTTTATTGCTTAAAAAGTAGGCAAAGCCTACAGTTCAAAAGCCTGCTGCGCGTTCTACTTCCAAGAAGCATTTCTTGCGCCAGTCTCAGGCCTCAAGCTCCAAGGCCAAACCCCAGCCCCAGTTCTGCAGGAAGCCATGGACTCTGGTTTAAAGGGCAAAAGGTTTCACAGTTTCTGCTCGAACATCTTCATGTTTCCAAAAACAAATGGTGCTGTTTGCCCCATCTCAGATCTCTCAACAAGTTTCTATGACTGCAGAAGTTCCAGATGGAATTTGTGCAGTCTACAGTGGCCACTCTCCAGCAGGGAGATTTCCTGCCGGAGAGTGGATATCAGGGATGCTTACTTGCACATTCCGATGTTTCCACCTTGCAAAAGGTTTCTGTACTTTGCAGTGGAGGACCATTTCTTTCAGTTTGCGGCTCTGCTGTTTGATCTGTCCACAGCTCCCCGTGTGTTCTCGAAGGTCCTTATTATAGGGTACCTGGATGACTTCTGAGAGAACAATCCACTTTGCTGCTACTGTAGACCAATGTTTCTCACTCATTGCACCCTCTCGACAGGTTTGGATGTGTTCTGAATTTACAGATGTCAGCATTAATCCCAACCCAGAGTTTGAAAATCTCTAGGCCTGACCCTGGATACCAGCCAGGTGAGAGTGATGGCCTCTGAGGGTTCAGATGGCCTTCACTTGAGGATTTGTGAAAGATGGTAGCCTCCTTTGAGCCAGTGCCCTTTTGCCTAGTTTCATTCCAAGGCCCTCCAATGGAATGTCTTGGCAGCATGGGACGGGAGGATACAGTCAAAACCCCAGCATGAGACTGTGTCTTGACTGGTGGATCGCCTTACGGATGCTGGAAATGGAAAAAAATAATTTCTACCCTCATCCTGGAGTGTCCTGAAGAGTATTGACAGCCTAATGGGCTGGGGTGGAGTTCTGGATAACCACTTGGTCCAGGGAACCGCAGGAGAAGTTATTGCCCATTAACATCCTGGAATTGAAGGTGATTCACCTTATCCTGCTATATTGGTCAGTGCTGCTGAAGTGCCTCCCTGTGAGGGTTCAGTCAGATGACCCTAGTACGGTGGCGTACATAGATTGTCAAGGAAGAATCAGAAGTCAGGCAGCCCAAAAGGAGATGGATCTCATCCTGTCTTGACCAGAACGTCATGTTCCCACACTGCCTGCCATTCATATATCAGGAGTGAAAATTGGCAGGAAGATTTCCACAGCCATCAACTGTCTCTGGGGGAATGTCCGTTCACCCAGAGGTGTTCGATTAGTTCTGCTGATAGTGGGGAACCCCAGATATGGATCTTCTGGTGCCCAGGTTCAATGCAAAGCTGGACACGTTTCTTTCCAGGACCAGGGTTCCTCAGGCGTTAGGAAGTGGATGCTCTGATGACACCTTGGCACCAGTTTGCCCTAATCTATGCCTTCCTGCATTGTCTTATTCACAGGATTCCAGTGAAAGGAATTCTGGTGATTCTGATCAGCCTAGCCCAAGCGAACTTGGCACACAGACATTGTGAACATGTCTTGAGGTCTGGTTTTTTTTCCTACCCTCTTTACCGTTGCTGGCTTTAACGGCTTTTGATGTCTCTAATTTGGTCATTCTTACCGTGCTGAAGGTTTGCAAACATGACTTCAAGGAAGATTGACCACAGAACCTTGAAATTTTATTTTGTTTGATGTTTGGCTAGAGGATATAATCGTCACAAGTGTGTCATGGGTCACATCCTGGTTTTTATCTAGTTTGGAGTTCATCAGGGACTGCCCTTGAAGTATGCTCAAGGGTCAGATTTCGGCCTTGGAGGTCCATTTTCAGAGATCGATTGCTTCCCATTCCTTGGTGCGTGCCTTTGTGCAAGGCATTGTGCATACTGTTCCACCAGTTAAAGACTGATGAATCTGTGGGACCTCCTTGATACTTCCTGTATTGCAGAGAATCCAATCCAGAGATAATACTTTAATCTTGACTTGAAAGTTTGTTTTTCTGGTGGTCATTATTTTGCATTGGGAGAATTTCCAAATTGGGGGATTTCTTTCCTGTAAGGAACCGTCTCTAGTGTTTCACCGCAAGGGGGTTCTACTATCCCCCCCCTCCTTTTTTTTTTACATTTTTTTTTTTTTTTTCAACCTAGAGCTGTTTTTGTTTCATCTCAGCCAGGACCAGTTGTTTGCCATCTTTCTGTCCTAAACTTTGTATGACGGGAGACTAAACTCTTTATACTTTGTATGTAGTCCTTGCTATCGAGTGTTAACTGAAATCTACTGCTGCTTCAAATCATCAGTCTGACTCCCCTTTTATGCTTCTGGAAGGCCCAAGGAAGGGTCGCGCAGCTTCCAAATTTACCATTTCTCTATGAATTTGTCAGTTTTTCTTAAGCTTATTTTCTGAAGGGAAATTGCTTACAGTATTTTGCCAGAAGTGTTGGTTCTTCCTGGGCTACTCACCATCAGGCTTCAGTATCTCGTTTGTAAGGGAACTACCTGGTCTACAGTTCATACTTTTATGAAAGCTTTTACCAAGTGGATGTGTTAGCCACAGGAAATGCTAACTTTGTTTTGTAGGCCTGCTGCATAAAGTTCTAACGTGTTTTGTTTTAGTAGTTTGGGGCTTGTTGGCGCTTTGCCCTGCCTTCAAATTCGGTGCTTTGGGACCTATCGTAATGCATATGAAGATGTCCTGTGTCCTGGAAAGTACAATAAAGACAATGGGATTTTTGGTTTACCTGTAATATCCTTTTCTTGCAGTACATCACAGGATACAGGGATCCCACCCTCTTCCTTCGTAGTTTGCGGCTTCTGACAAAAACTGAAGCCTTGCCTACATTGGAGACAACATGTCTAGGATGAGATTTCCTGTCTTTTTTTTTTTTTTTTTGTCTGTGTTCAGTCACGTGAAGGTGGCAGTATAACCCCATATTAATGGATATGAAGAGGTCCTGTATTCTGTGATGTACTCCATGAAAATCATTTTATAGTTAAACCAAAAATCCATATATTTCAGTGTAATATTTAGCAGACCAAAGGGGACCAAATTAGAGAATTTCAGTGTAATATTTAGCAGACCAAAGGGGACCAAATGAGAGAAGTTCATTATAAGGACAGATACCCTTTAACTAACGTATTTTAAACAAAGACATGAGATTTTTTTTTTTTTGGTTCAAAAGTAAAAACCTTCAGTGTTTTAAAGGGGTTGTAAACCTTTGCAGTTTTTCACATTAATGTGAATAACTATGCATTAATGTGAAAAACCTTTTCTGTCGCAGCTACCCCCAGAGCCTCCCATTTACTTACCTGAGCCCGATTGTTCCCGAGCCGGGGACGAGCACACCCGCTCCATCCGGTGTCTCGGGTCCTCATTGGATAGATTGATAGCAGCGCAACCATTGGCTCCTGCTACTGTCAAATCCAGTGACGTGGGGGGCGGGGCAGAGCCCTGCTGTCTGTGTCAATGGACGCATCAGCAGCACACGGGAGCGCACCAGCACAGGTGAACCCAGGGAAAGCACTTCCCTGACAGGGCACTCGATGTGGGGAGGAGCCAGGGGCTTCGCTGGGGGACACCAAAAGAGGAGGATCGGGGCCACTCTGATATTTGCAGATTGTGTGACATCTCTCAGGCTTTCATTTTCCTTTCTATCAAATCTCTTAATCAGCATTGATTTTGGTAGTCTTTCTGCCTGGGAGCTCGACTCACCCAAATTAGTTCATGGAGCTTAGAGGTTGGCTGATGAGAAACAATGCGACCAGGACATGATTCTTCCTGCAGGCAATTAAACATCCATGCAAGCAATGCATATATATATTAGTAGTAGATAGCCCAGCTTAATTTCTTTCACCTGTCATTCTTCTCCTGTTTAATTGTTAAAGGAGTATTGAGGAAATGAGTAACCTGCTTGGAAAACAGTTAAAGATTTTTAGAATGCCAGCAGTTGTAATAGAATGTTTATCAGGACTGAGCTTCTTGTTCCCCCCCTGAAATCAGTCCGCCAATAATATTTGCTAGTGTATAACATTTGAAAAAGCCGATTTATAGTTGGCACAGAAGACCCAAGCTCTTCAGTAAAATGCATTGGTGTTTTTATGCATATGTGCTCTTTAAATGATTTAGGCTGGGTTCACATATGAACCGCATGCGGCTCACAGCAAGGGTCCGGTGTGTCTTGGTTCATCGTTTCATGTTTGATTTCAGCCTGAATTTTGTGCTGAATTCGGACCTGAAACTGACCAAAAGTCGTACAGCGTTTTTGTGAAAAACGCACCGGACCTGCTGCGGAGATATGTGAACCGGCTCCATAGAGAGCCGGTCAAAATCTCCTGCTTTTGCAAATTGGATGCGGGGAACCCGCAACCAATTCGCAATGGAGTGAACCCAGCCTAACTGAACTATTTTCGACAGTGGCCATCACTTTCTCCTTCACTTGTAAACTAGATGATGAACAATGCAGGTCTTTATAATTGATTTGAAACCTTTTGTGTGCTTATCATTGCAGTTCAGACATAAACACCATCTCCCACTATCCAGACATCTTGTCTTCTCCCTTTTCTGAGGCCTCAGATGCTGAAAAAACTAAAGGTACAGTGAACTTAGGTTTTGTTTTTTTGTTAAGTGTAATGAAAAGCAAAACTTTTTTTTCCTATTGGATAGAGTAAGGGAGGGTTATAACACGTCGGTTTGTTATTTTTGTTTTTTTATTTGCCATCTGTGTCCCATAGGGGAGATTTTTATTCACTTCTTGTCCATATCCAAAACAGAAGGTAAGAGGGAATTCCAGGGTTTTACCAGGATCACCAGAACTAGTGTCCCCATTGGAAGATTTCTCCTCAATTACTCTTCTGTTCTTCTGTTAACCCAAAATTTGTGGTTTTCTTTCACTTTCGATGATAATACTAAACAGAACAAATAGAGAAGGCATATCTCCCTAACGAGCACAGACAACAATAAAATCCTGACAACGGTTCTAATGACTTTCCACTCTATCCAAAACTAGAAAAAAATTGCCTTAAGTTAGAATTTAAGAGCTAGTACTTTGGTGCAAAAGTTTTAGTTTGTGAAAATGGTTAGTAGATACAGGAGTATAGCCACCAAAATTCATAAGATGTGTTTAACTTCCTCGCATCCGCGCTATAGCCGAATGACGGCTACAGCGCGGCTCTAAAATGCCGGGAGGACGTCAATAGACGTCCTCCCATTCGGCTCGTGCTGGGCGCGCTCCCTCGGGCGCGAGCGGCACGTGCACGCGCCGCTCGCGCCCGCGGGTCAGGCGGACCCGATGTCCGCCGGAGACCCGCGATCTCCTTACAGACAGGAGGAACGGGGAACCGCCGAAGTAAACACGGCGGTTCCCCGTTCTGTGAGGGGGGCATGCCAGATCTACTGATCCCTGTCACTGGGATCAGTTAGATCTGTCATGCCCCTGTCAACCCCACCCCCCCACAGTTAGAACACACCCAGGGAACATAGTTAACCCCTTCACTGCCCCCTGCAGGTTAACCCCTTCACTGCCAATGACATTTATACAGTAATCAGTGGACATTTAAATTTCTGATCGCTGTATAAATGTCATTGGTCCCAAAAAAGTGTCAAAAACCTCCGACATGTCCGCCCCGATATCGCAGTACCGATAAAAATCGCAGATCGCCGCCATTACCAGTAAAAAAAAAAAAAATAATAAAAACGCCATAAATCAATGTCCATAGTTTGTAGACGCTATAACTTTTGCGCAACCCAATCAATAAACGCCGATTGCGATTTTTTTAACCAAAAATATGTAGAAGAATATATGTCGGCCAAAACTGATGAATAAATTTGTTTTTTATTTTTTATTTTTGGATATATATTATAGCAAAAAGTAAAAAAATATAGTTTTTTTTCAAAATTGTTGCTCTTTTTTTGTTTATAGCGGCGATCAGAAATGACGCAGAGGCGATCAAATACCACCAAAAGAAAGCTCTATTTGTGGGGAAAAAAGGACGCCAATTTTGTTTGGGTACAACGTCACACGACCGCGCAATTGTCATTCAAAGAGCGACAGCGCTGAAAACTGAAAATTGGTCCGGGCAGGAGGGGGGTTTAAGTGCCCAGTAAGGAAGTGGTTAATCAATAATCTCACTAGTGGTAACGTGTTGGCAGTTCAGAGCAAGATGACAGTGTCTTCCGATAGCTGCTTCCTCTCTGCTCCTTTGCAGCCTTCTAGTGCTGTTAGAGCTCTAGCTTGCCTGTATGGGAAAGCATGAAATATACCTTTTTTTGGGGAGGGGCCTATGACGAACACTTGTGTCTTCTGGTGGCTTAATTGACACGGTCTAAGTTGGAGACTAATATGGAGGAAAATAAAATTAGTACTTTTAAATGTGCTAATTTTTTTCTCCCACAACTTGCTGTAGAGAGATAACAGATCGGATCTTTTTTTTTCCACTTTATTTATGGAATGCTAGCCTCTATTACAAATCTTATAATTTGATGTGTTCAATATCTAAATAATGGTACACTGTGTAAAATTGTAGGAAAACATTTGCAGCGAATTATTGGTTTCAGACTTCTAATGAATTTTGGCTGATTCTTACCTACTCTATCCCCTGTCTCTGTAGGTTTATATGGGCAGGAAGATGTATGGCCTGCACAGTCTGTGTGCCTAACCAATGATCTCAACTACAATCTTGAGAACTCAGTGACATGTGTAGCACAGGATCCTCCACGAGTACAGAACAGGTACACGTCATCCTTAGCAGATATCCGTTATTGCCCCTGTTTTCTTGTGTAGGTGTTCATTTTTTTCCTGAGAGTAACAAAGGGCTTTTTTGGCCTGAAAAAGGTGACATTTTTTGCAAAAATTTACATAGCTATAAGGCTTCATGCACACAGGACGTTAAAAAAACGTCAGTAGCTTTTCAGTGATTTTTTTTTCAGCTTTTACCAGTATTATATTACCGTCTTTTTTTCGTGTTTTTAAAGGGCCGGCTTTTTTTTTTTTGTTTTTTTTTCGCAATTGATCTAAAACGTCTAAAAACGTCGGGGATCGACGTTTAGCCGCGTTTTTGAGCGTTTGAACATTTTTAGGCTCCATTTACATGGGATGCTATATCAACCTCCCCTGAACGATTTTTTTTGACAGCTAGAATCCTGCGTCTAAAACAGCCGTTTTGCATGCTGCATTTGCTTCTAGGAGCGTTTAAAAAAAAAAAACATTTTTAGAATGGAAACTCCTGTAAATGAAACGGTTCTAGACACGAGTTACCGCGTTTAGTCACGTTTAGCGGCGTTTACAAGCTGTTTGGCATTTCAAATGCCTCTGAACTGCCGTCAACCCATTTTTTTTGCGTTTCAAAAAAAGCCTTTAAACTCATCTGCCTGGAAACAACCTTAAACAAACCTGTGTAAATGTACTGATAAGATAACATAGAGGAAATTTCAGGGGCAGCTGAAAAAAATGCCCAAATGCCTCAAAACGTCTGTTTACCAGCAGCAGTGTAAATGAGGCCTTACAGCTGAAAAACGTCTCTCAGAACCCATTGGTCTTGGGGTTTTTTTACAGCTTAAAAACAGTTGATAACAGCCTGTGTGTGCATGAACACATAGGATAACATGATGGAGGGTTTATTGACTGTAGAAAAACACGTCTGCAGCTAAAAACAGCTGCTGTAAAGCAGTCAAAAACGTCCCGTGTGCATGAGGCCTAAAGGTGATTTATGGGCCTCTATTGCTTTCTCCCTTCAGCTGCCCCTGAACTCTTCTCTGTTATCTTATGAGTACATGTACACAGGTTGTTTATAGTAATTTCTAGGCAGTTGAGTTTAGAAACATTTTTTGGAAAGCAAAAAAATGCGCTGAGGACAGATGTTCAGAGGTATTTGAAATGCCTGTAACAGCTTGTAAACTCGCATTTAGCAGCGTTTCATTTACAGATGTTTGACATTTAAAACAAAAAAATGCTTCTAGACGCAAACGCAGCATGTAAACGCGGCTGAACGGCCGTTTTTAAATGTCTGTTCTAGCTGTCAAGTTAAAATGTTCAGGGAAGGTTACACAACGTCCCGTGTATATTAAGCCTAGTACACACCACTCCTTTTTTTTGTTTAACCCGCTGGGTTTTTAACCGCATCTGATTCACATAAACTGTGAACCAGACCAGCTTCCAATGGAGCCGGTTCACATATATGCAGGCCAGCTGCGGTGCATACTAAAAAAAGGGTCCTGTGCATTTTTCATTCCGGTTTAGGTGCGATTTAAGTGTCAAATTCGCACCTGAATAACACCTGAACTGATGAATAAAAACCGCCCTGGACTGCACCAAGTCTCGCATATATGTGAACTGAGCCTCAATGTGGAAAAGGTTGCCAACCTCCCAACGTAAATTATCTGACAATATAATTGGTGACTAGAAAATATACAGTAGCCCTGACATAAAGTTACTTTAATGTGTATGGGAAATTAGTAAGCAAATCAACAGATATTGGCATGGATGAGGTTGGAATCCCAGAATGATCATTTTTGTTTGCTACATTTCTAAAAGTGTCCCTTTGCTCATTTGATCTTTTGCGTAACAAGTTCCTGTTTAAATGTTTCAGCTTCATTGATTGGAATTCAACACGTGATGGGCAGTTTTCTGGCATGTATGGTTCCCTGGAGTTAAATGACTTTAACACTTATAGTGAAGGTAATGCATCTATGCCTCTATGTACTATGTCAGCAATGCTATGTACAGGAAGATTTGGGTTTTTTTTTTCTTTTATACTGGAAACGTAACATATTATTTATGCAGACTTTAAGTAGAGAGCTACATTCAGATACATATGTTTACGGTTGTACCTGACAATTATTTGGAACTTTGGTCAGCCATTTCTGCTTTAAGCACACATCTGCCAATCAGGAAGACCACTGTGTTACTACTTGTTTACCATTAACCACTTTCCACCCGCGCTAAAGCCGAATGAGGGCTACAACTCGGGCTTCCAGTGCTGGGAGGGCGCCAATAGGAACAGCCTTTCCTTCAGCACTGGACACTATGTTTGCTGCTCATCTTTGGTACAATGATGCAACACAGTACAGTTAGCTGCCGAGTGCTCTATAGGTCCAGGGCAATGGTGACCCAGTCCCTGAAAAGCCCCCCCCCCCATGGAGGAGGAAGGGCGCAAAGCGGGCAGTCCTGCCTGGTGGTTTCTCTCCTGGGAAGGAGCCAGTACCCCTAGTGTGGCGAGTTCCCTCATGGTGGAAGTTAAAGTGTTTATTGTCCAAAAAAAAAAAGAAATCCTGTTCCCTTAAAGCATGTTACACAGCTCAGTGCTTGTGCTTTGTAATTTTGCCCCCTGTATCACCTGAAATAACTGGCTGATCCTGCCTGGTCCTTCCCTTCCCCCTGTAAACTAACCACGGTTTATCACAGCTGCTGAGCCCTCACACCGTGGTCCGTTTACGTGCCTCTATCATCTGCAGCTCTCCTGTCGTCCTCTGTGCTCCTCCCCTTCCCTGCCTGTCAGCTCATACCTGTGCCGCTCTGCTCCCCTTCCCGCTGCTATACAACTGTTATGTTTATACCATTCCTACTGTTAGATAACAACATGTGTCCTAGTGTCTGTGCCTTATAAAAAAAACATACAGATTTCTACCTGATCCTGGCTCTCTCCTCTCGTCTGACGCCAGCGGGAGTTCTCGGCCACTGCAGCTGTCAGACTGGGAGAGGAGAGAGCTGAGGAGTCACGTGTGCGCCGGGAGGCACTATGAAATCGGGTAGAAATATGCATTTTTTTAATAAAGCACAGACACCCGGGACACGTTATTCAACAGAGGGGATGGTATAAACATAACCTAATGGCTTAACAGCCACTTTAGGTCTATGGAAATGAGGGAGCAGAGGGTGCCTCTCTCTGCTCCAGGTACTTTGAGCCTCTATGGCAGTACGGAAGGGGAAGGTCTCTGCTCTCATCGAAAGTGTGGAACACACAAGGGGTAAGCACTGCCAGTTGGCATTCCTTGCCGAGTCGTTGTCCAACTCATCCATCACAACAGTATTGCTCCCTGAGGTAAATGAGAAAGTGGAAGGTGCAGTTGAGAAATGAGGATTTTTGACTTGCCTGTTAAATCCCTTTCTTGGGCTACAGTACAGGGCACAAGCCCGTAAAGGTAATTATCCTAATTGTGGATATTTTCACTTCCTAAATAGCAGTAAGCAGAATATGAACTTTCCTCCTTAGACACTGCTTTGCTGGCATTATAATGAATCTGGAAATACTATGCAACACTTTACAGACTTTCACAATTCATCTTGATCCTCATAGAGCTCATCTCATGTCCCTGGAATCACAATTATAAACATTAGGCCCAATTCATACAGAAGTCATTGACTTACACGTTATTTCTGGAAAGGAGATGGTAATTGGAAACTTGAGGGAGCAGGGGTACATGTTCAAACACAGAGCACACAGACTCCATCAAAATAGGTCTTGTGTAATGATAATCTAGAAACTTATTATTTGTAAGTCATGAGTAGGGACTACTGAGCTGCTCAGAAGATATTTTTAGTATGTGGTATGAGCATAAAGGTATTAATACGTGGTAATTAAAACGTTTATTTCAAAAGTTATTTCTTAATTTTATGTCACAGGACATAGAGGGGTCCATATTCATGACTAATTGGGTTATGCAGCCACCTTTAGGGGAATGAACATTGGCTAAAAAAGGCAGGAATTTCCACCCAGGCAAAACCCCTCCAGCTCAGCTAAGCCAAAGTTTTTAGCTGGTGTCCTTTGATGATGGATGTGCCTCCCCCTGTCTTTCTGAACATCTTTCGTGGCCATTATTCCTGTAAATCCTGGTCTGTTCCTTACACCCCTTATGGATCACAGGTGGGCTTTTTACTAGCTGGGTTTTCACTGGTTTCCCCCTCCACACTATGCACTCAAGGGTATCTTCAGATGCACGCACAAAGCGGTTTTCTTTGTGGCCCTGTAAAGACAGTTGTTTGCAGGGAGTAATTGCTCCTATGCTGGCAGAAGAGAGGTCTCTCAGCTTCAGTTTCAACATATTCACGGTTCCCCAGACAAATGGAGACATTCAGCCTATTCTGAACCTCAAGGGTTTCAACCAATTCCTAAAGGTACAAAAATTCCAGAAGTCGTTCACCTGGTCTTTGATTGCCGAGTCACACTGCAGGATTGCCACTACCAGTTTGTGGTGCTACCTTTGGACTGTCCACAGGCCCCCCGGGTGTTTACCAAGGTGTTGGCTCCAGTTCTTGTTTTTTTTTTATGACAAAAGGTATCCCAGTTGTGGAGTACCTGAATGACTTGCTGCTCAGGGATATATCTGCTCAGAAAATGGTGTCAAATGTCCAGAAGACGGTACAACTCCTGGAGAGTTTCAGCTGGGTGCTGAACCTTCAGAAGTCTGTCTTGGTTTTGACAGTCTGAAGTATGCAGGCTTAGTACTTAATTCGGCATAGGTCAAGGTACTGCTTCATCTGTTTAAGACTGTCTCTTCTGAGATTGTTGGAAACTCCTTTGGTTTGAACCTGCATGAAGGTACTAGGAAAGATGGTAGCCACCTTTGATGCAGTCACCCATGCCTAGTTGCACTTAAGGATCCTACATCACAATTTCCTGTTGTGGGCGAACATCTGGAGTCCTTGGTCCGGCTAATACATCTGAATCCCAAGGATGGGTGGGCTCTAAAAAAGCATATCCATCCAAATGCTGGATATCGTGGAAATAATTCCAATGAATTGGAAAGTTTGGACGACGGATGCAAGCCTACCGCGTCGAGGAGGTGCTCTGAAAAACCTCAAGATTTTCGGCAACATGGTCTTCAGATTAGCAACATCCTGGAACATTGGGTGATTTGAATGGCTCTCCTATGTCTGTCTGTCTGCCTTCAGGGCCTCCTCATCAGGGTGCAGTAGGACAGTGCCACAGCTGTAGCATACATCAACCATAAAAGGAAGATCAAGAAGGTTGCAATGCTAAGGAAGAGTGAACCTTATCGTATTCAGAGCTTCACATTCTATCCCTCTACATTGTTCAAATTTTTGGCATGAAAAATTGTTAGGCAAACTTCCTTGGCCATCAGCAGCTGAATGTATGAGAATGGGCCTTACACCCGAGAGGTGATTGCAGTGATTTGTTTGCGCTTGGTGATGCCAGCTGCGCATCTCTTGGCATTCAACTTCAACAACAAACTGGGCAGGATTGTGTCCCATATCATGGATCCTCAGGCATTTGCAGTGGATGCCTTGATGACTCCTTGGGATCAGTTTTCTCTTATCATTGCCTTTCCTCAACTGTTGCACAGGATAAAGGTGGACAATATTGAAGAATGTGTTCTGGTGACATTGTAAATCTCTTAGCAGACAAGCTATTGACTCTTCCAGATCGGCTAGCATGCTGATCTTTCCATCCTGCTTTACATTGGCTGGCTTTCTTGGCACTGCTGTTAAAGTTCAGGTCCTGAGGGGCCAAGGGTGTTTCTGATTGGAATTCCTACCCACCTCAATATTAGAAAGTTGACCTCCAGGAAGGTGTACCATCGTACATGGATGTTTTTTTTTCACCTGTTGTGAGATTTCACCCCATAGCGTTTCATAGTGTCTTATTCCTTGGTTAAAGCTTTTGCGTAGGTTTTTGCCCCAATTGTTTGACCTATTTGCCCCCCTCCCCCCCTTTGTCTTCATGGTATCTTAACTTGGTCTTGTCTGTTTAGCAGACTTTTCAACCTTGGAGAGATCCTTATTGTTCCATACACTCAATGTAGTTTTTTTGGAGACCATTACCTCGGCTCACTAGGTCTCAGAGTTGGCTGTGCTTTCCTGCAAAGAACCTTTTCTGTTTTTTTACCAGGATAAGCTGGTGTTTGGGTCTCTGTACTCGGTCCTAATATTGAGCATCCTAAGGAAAAGATGCTTCAGTCTTCGAATGCTCAGGTTTGATCTGAGCTCTACATCTTCTTCATTTTGACAGCCTGAGGGTCCTTTGTAAGGGTCAGGCTCTTTCTCGATCCAGTATTTACAGGTGGATTCTTCATATTACTTCTCCAGCTTATGGTATCCAGGGTAAGATTCTTACTTTTGTATGTTAAGGCCCATTTCATCAAGAGGGTTGGTGCTTCCTGGGATTCAACATCATCAAGCTTCTGTTGTTCACGTTTGTAAGGCTGCTACCTGGTCTTCTTTACACATGTTTACCAAGCGTTAACAGGTTCACGCCTCTTTGTACTTCCATTTTGGGTGGTAGGTTTGCAGGTGGCCTTGTAGTGGGGTTCCCCATTTTTGTTTGGTCTTGTTGCTGTGTTGCCCACCCTTTAAGTTCAAGGCTTTGGGACATCCCAGGTAGTCATGAATATGAACTCCTATGTGTCTTATGATGTACAATTTAAGAAATTAGTCATTTTGGTTTACCTGTGAATTATTTTTCTTGGAATACATCACAGGACACAGAGTTCCCTCCCCTTCTGTCTGTCTCGCAAATTGCTTGCTACAAAACTGAGGCTTAGCCAAACTGTGAGGGGTAATGCCAAGGATTTCTGCTTCTTTGGCCAGTGTCTGTTCACCTGAAAGTTGCAGCATATCCCAAGTAGTCATGAATATGAACTGAGTCCTGTGATGTACGCCAAGAAAGGGAGTTAACGGGTAAACCAAAAATCCTAATGTCCCTTGCAATACCATATATCCTACATGGAGAAAGCCATATGCCAATACGAATCTGTGATTTAGCCATTACAATGCGCTCCTCCTGCTAATATCTCAGTAGTTATTAAGTAGGGAGGCAAAGAGATTGTAGTGGAATGCACAACTTCGGGTGGTTTATCAGCACATGTCTGTGTAATACAGCAGAACAATTTAGAGCAGTCATGCAACAGTGTAAATGTTCTCCTGTAATATTCACAGTATGTTTACTGAAACTATACTAAACTGGATTGAGAAATGAAACTGTTGCCTTCCTCCTATTTCACAAGAAGTAGAACTATATTTTTCATGCCATTCAGGGCAGCAATTCCACAGTTATTGGTTGGTTGGTTCTTGCTTATTCTTTGACAGGTTTTGAAATACTTGTTTCAAAAATGATTGAGTTTTTGTAATGGTTAAAACGGTTTGTGTGCGGAAGCAAGAATGGGGTATTTATTGTCTGTGTTACTTCTGTATGTTTACTACTTGAGTCCCCAGTGTAATTTAAAACAACACTGGGATAGCAGATAGTTGTCCCAGTGCTGTTTTAAAAAGGAACCTGGTCCCTGAGGGAGTGCAGACTAGAACCACCATCCGTCCTTGACAACTGGCTTCCAGCACTAAAGGCTAGTTTACACTTGCTGTTGAGGGCGGTAAAAACTAATGGTTGAGCTGCTCTTTTACTGCCATCCAACCACTCCCACTTAAACTGCAAAGGCAGTGTATACACATGCTGTGGCCCCAGTGCTTTGTGGCAAGAATTAAACCCCCTGCCGCATTCAACAACGTTGATTATTCATGCGAGTGGGGCCGTGCTGCAGTTGGTTCAATGCATGTGGTTGTGGTGCAGCATTTATGGAGTTAAAACAGGTGGCGAGGAGTCAACATATTGCCTCTGCGGACCACTTTTTAGAGGCGTGACAGCCGTAAGTGTAGCTATGAAGCCTAATCCCAAAAGCTGAAACAATCTGCTGGTTCATCCAGTGCCAGCATAGAGGCACTTATGGACCATCTTAGGTAGAGTTATAACCCTTATCAGTTTTTTTTTTTGTGCTGTTTTTACTATCTGTGTACCATTAGGAAGATTCCCTTCACTTGCTCTCCTATAGCCAAAACAGGAAGTTAGGGGAAAGCTCCCCTAAGTGAGATTGTCACCAGAGTTATCAGAACTAGTGTGCTAATTAACCACTTGCCGACCGCCGATCGGCATCTGACGGCGGCAAAGTGGCTCGTTCCCGCAAATCGCCGTCATACAACGGCAGCTGCAGGAATGAGTTTAGTGAGCGCATGCTCACTGTGTCCGGGGAGGGCCAGGGAGCGGGTGCGGCGGCTTCGATTGCCGCCGGCCACCCGCGATGGCCCCCCCGGAGCGAATGAGCGGAGGTCCGTGTATGTAAACACGGACCTCCGCTCTGTGTGAGGGGGAAGGGCTGTGATCACAGCCTTCCTGTACGTGAAGGCTGTGACCACTTCCCTTCCCCTGTTAGAGCAGTCACCATACAGTTAGAACACACCCAGGGAACATAGTTAACCCTTAGAGCGCCCCCTGCAGGTTAACCCCTTCACTGCCAATGACATTTACACAGTAATCAGTGCATTTTTATAGCACTGATCGCTGTATAAATGCCAATGGTCCCAAAAAAGTGTCAAAATGGTCCGACATGTCCGCTGAAATATCGCAGTACCGCAAAAAATCGCAGATCGCCGCCATTATTAGTAAAAAAAAAAAAAAAAAAAAACCCCAAAAATGAATTCTCATCATCCGTAAACGCGACCACTTTTGCGCAAACCAATCAATAAACGCCGATTGCGATTTTTTTTTTTTATCGCAAATATGAGGAAGAATATAAATCGGCCAAAAACGGTGAAAAAAAGTTTTTTAATATTTTTTTTTTGGATTTGTATTTTAGGAAAAAGTAAGAAATTTGGGTTTTTTTGCAAAATTGTTGCTCTTCTTTTGTTTATAGCGGCGATCAGAAATGACGCAGAGGTGATCAAATACCACCAAAAGAAAGCTCTATTTGTGGGAAAAAAAGGACGCAAATTTCGTTTGGGTACAACGTCGCACGACCGCGCAATTGTCAGTTAAAGCGACGCAGCGCCGAATCGCAAAAAGGGCTCCGGTCCTAAAGCTGGAAATCCTTCCGGGGCTGAAGTGGTTAGAAAGATTTTTTTTTTCTATCACTCTTCTGGGGACATTTGTTTGTTTTTTTTTCACTTTAACTCTAGTTATACTTTAAAGTAGAACTATGGGTAAAACCTTTTTTTCATTTTGGATAGAGTAAGGGAGGGTTATAACCCCTGTCAATTTTTTTTTCAGAGATTTCACTTCACTTCTTGTCCCATAGCCAAACAGGAAGTGAGAGGAAATCTCTGCAAATTAAAGGAATTTCTTGGGGACCCCAGCTCACCAGAACTAGTGTCCCCATTGAAAGATTTCACATCTATTACTTTTCTGGGGACAACCCAAAATTTGGGGTTTTCTTTTTACTTTCATAGATAATTTAAGGTGCCTCAATGATTACACTCTGTTATAATACATGTTACACGGTACCTCATCCACATTTGAAGTTTATAGAGAGAGGGTGGAGGTCTATCAGTCCCCAACCAGGACCCCCACCAGAAAAAGGTTATAGGACTATTACGGTACCTTAATTGTAGAAACAAAATTTTATATAGAGTTAAAACCATTTTTATTAACCACTTGACAACTGGGCACTTAAACCCCCTTCCTAACCAGACCAATTTTCAGCTTTCAGTGCTCTCACATTTTGAATTACAATTACTCAGTCATACTACACTGTACCCAAATGAAATTTTCGTCCTTTTTTTCACACAAATAGAGCTTTCTTTTGGTGGTATTTAATCACCACTGGGGTGTTTATTTTTTGAGCAATAAATGGAAAAATACCGAAAATTTTGTAAAAAAATGCATTTTTCTTTATTTCTGTTATAACATTTTGCAAATTAGTAATTTTTCTTCGTAAATTTTGGCCAAAATTTATACTGCTATATGTCTTTGGTAAAAATAACCCAAATTAGTGTATATTATTTGGTCTTTGTGAAAGTTATAGAGTCTACAATCTACATCATACTGACTCATTAACATTAAGTTTTACACTCTCGTGACTTTCGACTTTTAACCAGACCAATCCTTCCCCCAAATTCACGGGTCAACAGTTCACCAATTATTTTTACCAAAATTGAGA
>BLSH010524993.1:1314552-1334667 GCA_018402905.1 Glandirana rugosa | reverse complement strand
GTTTGAGTGAGTACGTACAGATTTTGTCACTAGGCAGCGCTGTGGGCATTACACAGTGCCCACAGCGCTGCAGCACCACCTCTCTCCCCCCTCTCTCCTCTCACACTGCACCGATCGGTGCGGAGAGGAGAGAGAAGCCGGCGCTTCCGCCGGCTTGTTTACATGTGGCGATCACGTGGTGAAAGGCCGCTCACAGCGGCCATTCACCGCGATCCGTGATCAGTCGGGTCCCCCGGACCCGACGGTCACGGATGTTCCCGTGTGCGCGCCCCAGGGGGCGCGCGGGAAGCGCGATTCTGGGAGGACGTCAATAGACGTCCTCCCAGAATTAAGCAACCGCCCTGTAGACGTCAATTGTCTATGGGGCGGTTGTTAAGCGGTTAAAGCAGCTCCTACGGGGGTAGTGGTACACAAGATTCATAGACATGCATGAGTGAGTTTGGGGTGGAGTTCTGACCTCAACCCAATAGAACACCTTTGGGATGAATTAGAGCGGAGACTGCAAGCCAGGCCTTCTCGTCCACATCAGTGCCTGACTTCACAAATGCGCTTCTGGAAGAATGGTCAAACATTCCCATAGACATGCAAAAACAGGTGTGCAGCGCTTCTGAACAGGGAAAAGCCCGGAGTAAAAAGGATAGTTCCAGAGTTCAGTCCATGCGTGCTCAGGATAAGATGTCCTCCTAACATCACCACCAAAATATGTACAGATAGCCGGCACCCCAGATAATATGCAATTCATTTATTTGTGCATCAAAAATACAGAAGCTGACGCGTTTCGGCAGAGCACCGCCTTGGTCACAGCTTGAAACAATAGTGAAAACAATAAAATATATATAGTGAAAAAGACAAAGCAAAAATAAGGTACCGCCTTCAGTGCACACCTGAAACCAATGATGAATAATGAGTCCATTAAATGATAGTGGATGAACACATCAGGGCCGATTGTTTGGCTGAATTAGGCCTTGAAACGGAGCCAAGGACGCACAGGACTCCTGTGCAATCCACTCCGCAGCTGCAATGGAGATATGTGAACCGGCTCCATAGAGAGCCAGTCACAATCTCCTGTTCTGCAAATTGGATGCAGGGAAACCAGTTTTTTTTTTGCTATAAAATTACTTAGAACCCCCAAACATTATATGTATATTTTCCTAACACCCTAGAGAATAAAATGGCGGTCATTGTAAAACTTTATGTCACACTGTATTTGCGCAGCGGTCTTACAAGCACAATTTTTTTTTTAAAAATTCAGTTTTTTGAGTTAAAAATTAAGACAACAGTAAAGCAGTTTCCATATTGTGAAAGATAATGTTACACCGAGTAAAATGATACCCAACATGTCATGCTTCAAAATTGCGTCCACTCGTGGAATGGCGACATACTTTGCAACTTAAAAATCTCCATTGGCGACGTTTAAAAAATTCTACAGGTTAGCAGTTTTGAGTTACAGAGGAGGTCTAGAGCTAAAATGATTGCTCTTGTTCTAACGATCGAGGCGATACCTCACATGTGTAGTTTGAACACCATTTTCATATGTGGGCGGGACTTATGTATGAGTTCACTTCTACGCGCAAGCTCGCGGGGACGGGGAGCTTTACATTTTTTTTAAATTATTTATTTTACTTTTTACTTTTTATTTTTAACTGTTCTTTAAAAAAAAAAAAAAAAAAAAGATCACTTTTATTCCTATTACAAGAAATGTAAACATTCCTTGTAATAGAAAAAAGCATGACAGGACCTCTTCTCTTAAATATGAGATCTGGGGTCAAAAAGACCTCAAATCTCATATGTACACTAAAATAATAAAAAATAATTTGAAAAAAATTACAAATGCAAAAAAAAAAATGGGCCCTTTAAGAGCATTGGGCAGAAGTGACTTGTGTCGTCGCTTCCGTCCTGTCATGTTATGGAGTCGAGTGAATGGCTTCAGCCGCTTACTCAGCTCATAGACACGGGGGGGGGGGGGGAGAGGAACTGATCATCTCCGCCGTGTCCGGTAAGCGGCAAAGATGACCGGAACCCGGTCGGGGGGCACCTTTCCCGCTCCTGATAAAAGTGATCTCGTGGCGAATCTGCCACTGAGAACACTTTTATCTTGTGCAGAATAGCCGGCTATCTGCTACCATAACAACGGTATACAACAGCAAAATGACCGCCTTGGTCCAGAAGTGGTTAAAGTGATTGTAAAGGCAGAAGGTTTTTTTATTATAACTATAATTATAGGCTGCAGTTTCAACTCTCCTCGTCTCCCTCTATCAAATCTTCTTTTGTCACGCTCCTGGGTTTGCGTGAGTGTCTCTTGCAGAAGACTGTTGTTCTTTTCCAGGAAATGGGTGATTTCCTGTACCGCGGGTACGGAGCTTTCCTTTAGTACATTGGGTAGGAAAGTGGGGTGGTAGCCGAGATTTGCCCAGAACGGAGATTGCATGGTGGCAGAGTGGATTGCATTATTATAGGCAAACTCGGCTAACGGCAGCAGAGAGACCCAATCGTCCTGGGAGTACGAGGAGTAGCAGCAGAGGTAAGGCTTGAGTGTCTGGTTGATCCTCTCTGTCTGACCATTTGCTTGCAGGTGGTAAGCCAATGAGAATGCCAGTTCTATTCCTAAGATGGAACACAGAGACCTCCAAACTCAGGACGTAAAGTGCACCCCCCATTCAGACACAATGTTATTGGGAATGGCGTGCAGCCGGACAGACCCCAAGCCTTGGTCCTTTCAGTCTTGTTTTGGGCACAAGTGGGACAAGCACCCACATAGGTTCTGCAGTCCTCATTCATGTAAGGCCACCAAAAGGTGTGGGATAACAGTTCAACTGTTTTCCGGCTGCCAAAATGTCCGGCTAACTTGTTGTCATGGCAGAGCCCTAAGGCTTCTAAGCGTAGCTCCTCAGGCACTAAGATTTGGGTACCCGACCACCACAGCCCGTCTTTTATAGACAATTCAGAGACCATGGGCACAGTGGAGCCAGATATAGACAGCCTTATTCATGTTAGGAAGTCCTCCTGGACCAGTAGGAAGCTGTGGGCCAGCAGGATGGTATCTGGAGGGGGAATCTCCCCAGGCTCGAGAAACATTCTGGACAGGGCGTCCGGCTTGATGTTCTTGGACCCGGGCCTGTATGTAATATGGAGCTGGAAACAATAAAAGAATAAGGCCCATCGAGCCTGGCAAGGTTTTAGCCTTTTGGCCGTCCGCAGGTACACCAGGTTTTTGTGGTCTGTGAAGACCAGGACAGGGTGCACTGCTCCTTCTAGAAGATACCGCCATTCTTCCAGGGCGGACTTAATAGCCAGCAACTCTCTGTCCCCAACTTCATAATTTCTCTCGGGTGGAGTAAGCGATGGGCTGAAGCACTGCCTTGGGCCCCTGTCTCTAAGAGAGGACCGCCCTGACTGCGGTCTCCGAGGCATCCACTTCTAGGATGTAGGGCAGTGCTGAGTTGGGATGCTTTAGAACGGGGCAGAGGTGAACAGTTTCTTCAGAGACGGGAAGGCTGCTTGTGCCTCAGCGGTCCAGACATTCTGCTTGGTAAGCTGAGTTATGGGAGCGATGACTACTGAAAATCCCTGAATAAACTTTCTGTAAAAGTTAGTGAAGCCTACGAAGCGCTGCACCCCTTTTTTATCTACTGGCGTTGGCCAGTCAAGGATGGCTGTAACTTTCTGAGGATCCATGGTAGTGCCTGTCGTGGAAATGTGAAATCCCAGAAAGGAGATGTCAGCACATTCGAAGGCGCACTTTTCCGCCTTTGCGTACAGTCCATGTTCCCGAAGGCGGCTGAGTACACATTTCACATGTCTGCGATGTTCCTCTAAGGAGGGGGAGAAGATGAGGATGTCATCAAGATAGATGACCAAGAACAGGTCAAGGTAGTCTCTAAAGCAGGGGTAGGCAACCTGGGGTCCTCCAGCTGTTGCAGAACTACAAGTCCCTTCATGCCTCTGGAAGTAATTGTAACTGCCAGCCTTGCAATGCCTCATGGGAAATGTAGTTCCACAACAGCTGGAGGGCTACTGGTTGCCTACCCCTGCTCTAAAGACATTGTTTACCAGATGCTGAAAGGTCGCTGGGGCATTGCAGAGCACAAATGGCATGACTAAGTACTCAAATTGGCCAAAACGAGTCCTAAAGGTCGTCTTACATTCATCCCCCTCCCGTATACGTATCAGGTTATAGGTTCTGCGGAGGTCTAACTTGGTGAACACGGTAGCCGATCCAAATCTTTGAAAAAGTTCCGGAACTAGGGACGACGGGTACCGGTTTTTAATTGTGACATTGTTGAGGTCCCGATAGTCAATACAAGGCCTGAGCGAATGGTCTTTTTTCTCCACAAAGAATATCCCCGCTCCTGCGGGAGACGTGGAGAGCCAGATAAAGCCCTTCTTCAAGTTTTTCGTCCAGGTAGGCTTTGAGAGCCACTAACTCCACTTCCAACAGAGGGAAAATCCGGCTGAAAGGCACTTCAGCCCCTTGCAGCAGGTCAATTGGACAATCATATGAACTGTGCGGGGGTAGGGTATCGGCCCCCTTCTTACTGAAGACTTCTAAGTAGTCATGGTAAGCTTTTGGGACCGCTAAGCGGGTTTTCAGATCTGGGTCAGAGTCCATGTTGAGAATAGCGGTGGGATCCTTCAGAGACTGCGACAGGCAGTGACTGAGACAGAAGGGGGAGCAAAACTGCACTTCTCCGGTGTTCCAATCGATCACAGGGCTGTGGACCCAGAGCTAGGGTAGACTGAGGATAATTGGAAATAAGGGAGATGCAATAACGTCCAGCAGCAAGAACTCCGTATGACCCCCCCCCCCCCGCCATCCCGTGGGTCACTGTGCTGGACTTTATAATTGACCCATCAGCCAGCCGGATGACCATCTGATGGTCCTTGGGTCGTAGCGGAATGCGATGTTGGGTTGCGAAGGTTAGGTCCACGAAACAACTACAGGCCCCCGAATCCAGGATGGCTGGGACTTGAATACTTCCATCGGGAAGCAGGAGAGAGATGAAGAGGACAAGGTGGGACTTGGTATCAGGTAGGAAAGTACTTCCCCTGTGGCTGTCCGTTGCTGTCACGTACCTGGTGGTTGAGTCTGACTTATGCAGGGGCAACCTCTCTTACGCCCCTGGTTCGAGAACCCCTGATAGTGGAGACAGGTTGTTCAGGAGCACAAGGGGACACGAGGGCTGGACTTGGCTACAGATGACAGATGAAGGTCCACAGGCGCTTGTGCAGGCAGAAGGGTGGTGGTACAGGCCGGGTCGATAACAAGCTGGCAGTGCGGTACAAGTGGTTCAGGCTGGAGGATAGTCGGGTACAGGCAGGGTCGGCAACGTGCGGGCAGCAAAAGTACAAAGGCCGTACGGTTAGCACTCAGAGCCTTTCAGGAGGAGTAACAAGGCCACCACATCCATCTGAGATCGGACAACTCCTCAGTTGTCGCTTACATAAAGAAGCAAGGCAGCACAAGGAGCGGAGCCTTACTGCGCCTGGCTACAGAGATCCTAAGCTGGGCCTAAGACAAGGCTCTGTCACTCTCTGTGGTGTATCTGAAAGGGGATGCAAACACTAAAGCGGATTTCCTTAGCAGGAAAAGGCTGAGAGAGAGCGAGTGGGCCTTGAACCAAAAGGTCTTTGACCTCATAGCAGAGAGGTGGGGGTGTCCGGACGTGGACTTATCTACCACAAAGACGCCTCTATTGTTTTCCTTGAACAGATGAGACAGGGTCCTGGGGGTACCCTGGTCCATGAATGGCAGTTCGCAAGGTGCTATGCCTTCCGCCCTCCAGCCTTACTACCAGCGGTGTTAAGGAGATTCCAAACAGAGAAAACCTCTTTGATCCTGGTGGCCCCATACTGGCCCAACTGGCGGTGGTACCCCCTTGGTTTCTGCCATCCCGGGAAGACCTCCTCACACAGGGTCCAGTGTTGTGTCCGCAGGTGCAACAGTGGAACCTTGCAGCCTGGCTATTGAGAAAGGGTTGATAAAATCAAATGGATTTTCAGAAAAACTGGTGACAACTCTGCTCAATAGTAGGAAAAAAGAGACGCAACTAATTTACCGAAAGGTCTGGAAACGCTTTAATGACTGGTGTGAGGAGATTTCCTTCAAGGTTCAGAATCTCATTGCCGTTCTTGAATTTTTACAGAACGGGGCGGACAAAGGATTAGCAATAAACACCTTGAAAGGGCAGGTCTCGGCACTTAGCGTTTTCTTGGAAAAACCATTAGCCTCGGACCCCGGGAGGATTAGATTTTTTAGGTCACTTGGGAGTCTAAGACCAGTCCAGGGGTCGACCTTTCCCAGATGGGATCTTTCTTTAGTTTTACAGTCCCTGGTAGAAGGCCCGTTTGAGCCTCTAGAGGACTGGTCTTTAAGGCTAATTGCTTTAACCACTTCAGCCCCGGAAGGATTTCCAGCTTTAGGACCGGAGCACTTTTTGCGATTCGGCGCTGCGTCGCTTTAACTGACAATTGCGCGGTCGTGTGACGTTGCACCCAAACGAAATTTGCATCCTTTTTTTCCCACAAAGAGAGCTTTCTTTTGGTGGTATTTGATCACCTCTGCGTCATTTCTGATCGCCGCTATAAACAAAAGAAGAGCGACAATTTTGCAAAAAAACCCAAATTTCTTACTTTTTGCTAAAATACAAATCCAAAAAAAAAATATAAAAAAACATTTTTTTTCACCGTTTTTGGCCGATTTATATTCTTCCTCATATTTGCGATAAAAAAAAATCGCAATCGGCGTTTATTGATTGGTTTGCGCAAAAGTGGTCGCATTTACGGATGATGAGAATTCATTTTTGGGGTTTTTATTTTTTTTTTATTTTTTACTAAAAATGGCGGTGATCTGCGATTTTTAGCGGTACTGCGATATTGGGGCGGACATGTCGGAATGTTTTGACACTTTTTTGGGACCATTGGCATTTATACAGCGATCAGTGCTATAAAAATGCACTGATTACTGTGTAAATGCCATTGGCAGTGAAGGGGTTAACCTGCAGGGGGCGCTCTAAGGGTTAACTGTGTTCCCTGGGCGTGTTCTTACTGTAGGGGGACTTGCCTAGCTGGGGAAAGGAAGTGGTCACAGCCTTCACTTACAGGAAGGCTGTGATCACTTCCCTTCCCCCTCACACAGAGCGGAGGTCCGTGTTTACATACACGGACCTCCGCTCATTCGCTCCGGGGGGGGCATCGCGGGTGGCCGGCGGCAATCGAAGCCGCCGGACCCGCTCCCTGGACCCCCCCGGACACAGTGAGCGTGCGCGCGCCGACAGTGGCTCTGTATCGCGGCCGCCGTCGTATGACGGCGATTCGCGTTACAGAGCCACATTGTCGCCGTCAATTGCCGATCAGCCGTCGGCAAGCGGTTAAAGACTGTTTTTTAGTGGCAGTAACCACTGTTTGGTTTTCAAAACTGATCCAGCGTTTTTGCATAAAATGGCTTCAAGATTTCACAGAAGTCAGGTAATTAATTTACCTACATTTTGCCCTAACCCAGGGGGAAATTGAATTTAAGTTTCATCCCCTAGACGCAAGGAGGTGCGTCCTGAGGTATTTAGAGGTAACCAAGTCAGTGAGGTAAACGGACTCCTTGTTTACTTTGTTTTCAGGGGAAATAAAAGGATATAGAGCATCCAAACGCAGAATTGCAAGGTGGTTTAGATTAGCGATTAGCCAGACTTACGCACTAGAGGAGAAGGATGTACCAGTGGGGATAAAGGCACATTCGACTAGAGCTATGGTAGCCTCACAGGCGGAAAGAGCTGGAGCAACGCCAAAGCAAATCTGTCGAGCGGCAATGTGGTCCAGCTTCATTACCTTCGTAAAACATTACAGGGTGGACCTGGTGTCGGCAAAGGAGCAGGCCTTTGGATGTAAAATGTTGCAAGCCGTAGTCCCTCCCTAATTGGTAAGTGCTCGCTTATCCTCTCAATGTGGCTGTCCTGGACAGCACCAGTTACCCACATGATTAAAAGGGGGTATTGAGGGGACCTCAACACAGGAACGATTGAAATAAATAGTGATATATGTTTAATATGTTCTTGTGTCTCCCCAGCTTGCCAGAGGTGCTCTTGAAAAAACCGAAGGGCCGACATGGGGAGGTGCCAGGACTTGCCTGCTGTCAAGAAGGGCAGCAAAGAAACCCCTTCTCTCCAGGAAAAACATAAGGGACAGAGTGATATTCTGCAAAAGGTACAGAGATTGGACTGCTGAGGATTGGGATTAGGTAATTCTCTCTGATGAATCCCCTTTCCAATTGTTTGGCGCATCCAGAAAAAACCTTGTCAGTAGAAGAAAAGGTGAGCACTACAGCGCTACCATCAGTCCTGTGTCATGCCAATAGTAAAGCATCCTGAGACCATTCATGTGTGGGGTTTCTTCTCAGCCAAGGGAGTGGGTTCACTCACAAATTTGCCTAAGGACACAGCCATAAATAAAGAATGATACAAAAACATCCTCCAAGAGCAACTTCTCCCAACCATCCAAGAACAGTTTGGTGAGGAACAATGACTTGTTCAGCATGATGGAGCACCTTGCCATAAGGCAAAAGTGAGAACTGAGTGGCTTGGGGAACAAAACATCGAAATTTTGGGTCCATGGCCAGGAAACTTCCCAGACCTTAATCCCATTGAGAACTTTTGGTCAATCCTCAAGAGGCATTGATAATGCAACAATGGGCTGCTATCAGTCAGGAGGTGGCCCAGAAGTTGATTGACAACATGCCAGTGCAAATTGCAGAGGTCTTGAAAAAGAAGGCTCAACACTGTAAATATTGACTCTTTGCACAAACGTAACCACTTCAGCCCTGGAAGGATTTCACACTTTAGGACCAGAGCACTTTTTGTGATTTGGCACTGCGTTGCTTTAACTGACAATTGCGCGGTCGTGCAACGTTGTACCCAAACAAAATTTGCGTCCTTTTTTTCTCAGAAATAGAGCTTTCTTTTGGTGGTATTTGATCCCCCCTGCGTCATTTCTGATCGCCGCTATAAATAAAAAAAGTGGGACAATTCTGCAAAAAATTCTATATTTCTTACTTTTTGCTAAAATACAAATCCAAAAAAAAAATATAAAAAAACATTTTTTTCATCGATTTTGGCCAATTTATATTCTTCCTCATATTTGTGGTTTAAAAAATCGCAATCGGCATTTATTGATTGGTTTGCTCAAAAGTTGCCGTGTTTAAGGATTATGAGAATTCATTTCTGGGATTTTTATTTATTTTTTATTTTTTACTAGTAATGGCAGTGATCTGCGATTTTTAGCGGTACTGTCGGACCTTTTTGACACTTTTTTGGGACCATTGGCATTTATACAGCGATCAGTGCTATGAAAATGCATTGATTACTGTGTAAATGCCATTGGCAGTGAAGGGGTTAACCTGGGGAGGCGCTCTAAGGGTTAAATGTGTTCCCTAGGCGTGTTCTAACTGTGTGTGGGCTGGGCTGGCAGGGGGAGGGGAGTGACCACGGCTTCCATATACAGGAAGCCTGTGATCGCAGCCCTACCCCTCTATGAGAACGGAGATTCGTGTTTACATACACGGACCTCCGTTCTCTCACTGCGGGGGGGCATCACGAGTAGCCGGCAGCGATCGAGTCCGCCCTACCCACTCCCTGGCCCCCTACCGGACACAGTGAGCGCACCTCTGGCGGCGCGCGCACGCTCACAGTACTAGTTATCGCAGCCACCGTCATATGACAGAGGTTTGTGATAACTAGCCAATGGTTGGCGGTCGGCGAGTGGTTAATGTAATTGTCAATAGAAGCCTTTGACATGTATGAAATGATTGTAATTATACTTCAGTATACCATAGTAATCTCTGACAAAAAGATCTAAAAACGCTGAAGCAGCAGACTTTGTGAAAATCAATACAGGTGATACTCGAAAAATTTGAATATCATCCAAAAGTTCATTTATTTCAGTAATGCAACTTAAAAGGTGGAACTAATGTATGAGATAGACTCATTACATGCAAAGCAAGATATTTCAAGCCGTGATTTGTCATAATTGTGATGATTATGGCTTACAGTTCATGAAAACCCCAAATCCACAATCTCAGAAAATTAGAATATGACATGCAATCAATAAAACAATTGAACAATAGAACAATATCAGACCTCTGAAAAGTATAAGCATGCATATGTACTCAGTACTTGGTTTGGGCCCCTTTTGCAGCAATTACTGCCTCAATGCGGCGTGGCATGGAAGCTATCAGCCTGTGGCACTGCTGAGGTGTTATGGAAGACCAGGATGCTTCAATAGCAGCCTTCAGCTCTTCTGCATTGTTGGGTCTCATGTCTCTCATCTTTCTCTTGGCAATGCTCCATAGATTCTTTATGGTGTTCAGGTCAGGCGAGTTTGCTGGCCAATCAAGCACAGTAATCCCACGGTCATTGAACCAGGTTTTGGTGCTTTTGGCAGTGTGGGCAGGTGCCAAGTCCTGCTGGAAAATGAAGTCAGCATCCCCATAGAGCTCGTCTGTGGAAGAAAGCATGAAATGCTCCAAAATCTCCTGGTAGACGGCTGCGTTGACCCTGGACTTAATGAAGCACAGTGGACCAACACCAGCAGATGACATGGCTCCCCAAATCAACACAGACTGTGGAAACTTCACACTGGACTTCAATCATCTTGCAGTGTGTGCCTCTGCATTCTTCCTCCATACTCTGGGTCCTTGGTTTCCAAATGAGATGCAAAATTTGCTCTTATCAGAAAAGAGGACATGGGACCATTGAGTTACAGACCAGGTCTGTTTTTCTTTAGCCCAGGTAAGACGCTTCTGATGTTGTTTGTTGTTCAGGAGCGGCTTGACAAGAGGAATACGACATTTGAAACCCATGTCCAGGATCCGCCTGTGTGTGGTGGCTCTTGATGCACTGACTCCAGCCTCAGTCCACTCCTTGTGAAAGTCCCCAACACCTTTGAATGGCCTTTTCCTGACAATCCTCTCCAGGCTGCGGTCATCCCTGCTGCTTGTGCACCTTTTCCTTCCACACTTCTCCCTTCCACATAACTTTCTATTAATGTGCTTTGATACAGCACTTTGGCAACACCCAACTTCTTTTGCAATTACCTTTTGAGACTTTCCCTCCTTATGGAGGGTGTCAATTATGGTTTTCTGCACAACTGTCAGGACAGCAGTCTTTCCCATGATTGTGATTCCTACTGAACCAGACTGAGAGACCATTTAAAGGCTCAGGAACCCTTTGCAGGTGTTAAGGCTTAATTAGATGATTAGAGTGGGACACTTTGAGCCTAGAATATTGCACCTTTTCACAATATTCAAATTTTCTGAGATTGTGGATTTGGGGTTTTCATGAGCTGTAAGCCATAATCATCACAATTATGACAAATCATGTCTTGAACTATCTTGCTTTGCATGTAATGAGTCTATCTCATATATTAGTGTCACCTTTTAAGTTGCATTACTGAAATAAATGAACTTTTGCACGATATTCTAATTTTTCGAGTATCACCTGTATTTGTGTCATTCTCAAAACTTTTGGCCATGGCTGTACACTGCATATCACAGAATTTGTATCCTTTTAGACTCCATGTCTGTGAATGCACCTTAAAACTCACGTTAAGTTTACAAAAATATATATATATATCACAAGGAAGGTTACTTACATTTACTTACACTTACTTACACCCAGTACTGTCCTGTCTGCAGCACCGCTGCTCCCTCTTTCTGGTCTCACAGGAGTCTGAGTGCAACAGGACCCATAGGATCAAGCTGCTGTCAGTCACAACCTGTGAGAAGAGCTGATTTAAGGGACCACTATGTGCAATACCACTGCATTTTATCCTCTTTATGTATGCAATATTTTTTTATTGGACAGCAATGTTGGAAACGAGTTATTCGTTGGTCGTATGTGTTGTGCCTCATCTAAAGTCCCAGGACAAATAAATTGGTTGCATGATTAGGGAAACCACATTTCTCATCATTTCCTGCAAATGGACCATTTCTGGTAGATGTATGCAGGCTGGGATCACGGAGGTAATGGCTGCTCAATTTAGAAGAGGAAGTGCCTCACTGATGACAGCACACAGCACTACAGCGTCAAACCATAGTCCTAAAGTCTACAGTGGATGCAAACTGCGACCACAGGGTATTTTGGAGGAAGTGCAGAAGAGTGGTCGGTTGATTGAAGGAAGTGAAGACAGCCTTGGCGAAGAGCACTTTTTTCCCAATAATTACAGTATAACTATTTTTGATTAGTGATGTAGAAAGTTGCTAACATGGCATTTGCATTATGTTATTGCATTAGAATGCAATTTTTTTTTTTCAATAATTTTTATTGATTTGAAAACAAAGGTTCATATACAAAATATGACATACAATATCTCACAAAAGTGAGTACACCCCTCACATTTTTGTAAATATTTTATTATATCTTTTCATGTGACAACACTGAAGAAATGACAACAATGTAAAGTAGTGAGTGTACAGCTTGTATAACAGTGTAAATTTGCTGTCCCCTCAAAATAACTCAACACACAGCCATTAATGTCTAAACTGCTGGCAACATAAGTGAGTACACCCCTAAGTGAAAATGTCCAAACTGGGCCATTTTCCCTCCCCGTTGTCATGTGACTTGTTAGTGTTACAAGGTCTCAGGTGTGAATGGGGAGCAGGCGTGTTACATTTGGTGTTATTGCTTTCACTCTCTTATACTGGTCACTGGAAGTTCAACATGGCGCCTCATGGCAAAGAACTCTCTGAAGATCTGAAAAAAAGAATTGTTGCTCTACATAAAGATGACCTAGGCTATAAGAAGATTGCCAAGACCCTGAAAATGAGCTGCAGCATGGTGGCCAAGACCATTCAGCGGATTAACAGGACAGGTTCCACTCAGAACAGGCCTCGCCATGGTCGACCAAAAAAATTGAGTGCACGTGCTCAGCCTCATATACAGAGGTTGTTTTTGGTAAATAAACGTATGAGTGCTTCCAGTATTGCTGCAGAGGTTGAAGGGGTGGGGGGTCAGCCTGTCAGTGCTCAGACCATACGCTGCACACTGCATCAAATTGGTCTGCATGGCTGTCGTCCCAGAAGGAAGACTCTTCTACAGATGATGCACAAGAAAGCTCACAGTTTGCTGAAGACAAGCAGACTAAGGACATGGATTACTGGAACCATGTTCTGTGGTCTGATGAGACCAATATTAACTAATTTGGTTCAGATGGTGTCAAACGTGTGTGGCGGCAACCAGGTGAGGAATACAAAGACAAGTGTGTCTTGCCTACAGTCAAGCATGGTTGTGGGAGTGTCATGGTCTGGGGCTGCATGAGTGCTGCCGGCACTGGGGAGCTACAGTTCATTGAGGCAACCATGAATGCCAACATGTACTGTTACATACTGAAGCAGAGCATGATCCCTTTCCTTCGGAGAGTGGGTTACAGGGCAGTATTCCAACATGATAACGGCCCCAAACACACCTCCAAGACGACTACTGCCTTGCTAAAGGAGCTGAGGGTACAGGTGATGGACTGGCCAAGTATGTCTCCAGACCTAAACCCTATTGAGCATCTGTGGGGCATCCCCAAATGGAGGGTGGAAGAGCGCAAGGTCTCTAACATCCACCAGCTCCGTGATGTCATCATAGAGGAGTGGAAGAGGACCCCAGTGTCAGCCTGTGAAGCTCTGGTTAACTCCATACCCAAGAGGGCCAAATTTGGACATTTTCACTTAGGGGTGTACTCACTTTTGTTGCCAGCAGTTTAGACATTAATGGCTGTGTGTTGGGTTATTTTGAGTGGACAGCAAATTTACACTGTTATACAAGCTGTACACTCACTACTTTACATTGTAGCAAAGTGTCATTTCTTCAGTGTTGTCACATGAAAAGATATAATAAAATATTTACAAAAAATGTGAGGGAAGTACTCACTTTTGTGAGATACTGTATATAGGTTTGCATGTTACATGTTGTAAACAAATGCGAGAAAAGGTTTCCTTAATAGGAGCATACACCCAATTCCTGGGTTTGTTTCAATATTGTGAGACCATTTTTTATCTCTATGCAGAAATGATGTCTTTGTAACAGGGAAACCGGAATATAATAAAATAATTAAAAAAAAAATACAAAAATTGATAGTACTTTAGTACATATAAATGAATACATGTGAAATGAGAAAACCATAGGAGAAAAGAAGGAAGAGAAGAGAAGAGAAGGTGTGAAGCCTTGTGTCCCCCCTATTCATCCATTCCGTGGGTGCTACAGTGCTATTCATTATTTTCCTGAAATGTACTGTGGCTATGTGTCCCATGTCTTTTCAAATAAAAGCAATTTGTCATTTAGAGTGGCTGATGGTTTACAATTTTTACTTACCATTATGATCTATGATAGTTTTGTGTTTATCATTGCGAACAGGATAGATGAAGACCTCCATGATCTAGTGATTGCAATCCTAGCAGCTAGGAATATAAAAGAGATCAATTGTTTAGTATATCTTGGTACATCCTCTATTGGTTGGCTTAATAAGGCTTGCCAGGGAGATTTTTTTTGGAATTAAAGAGTATATAAAATTATATACTCAAATCCAAAATCTCTTAAAGTGTTTGTAAAGCCTTAAAGTATAACTAAAGGCAAAACTTTTTTTTAGTCATTGATAGAGTGCAGAGGGATTAGAATGCTTGGCAGTTTTTATTGCTGTCTGCACCCCCGTTTAGGACAGTTTTCCTGTTTACCATTATTATTGAAAGTGAAAGTAAAATAAAATCCCAAATTTTGAGTTGTCCCAAGAAAAGTAATAGCGTGGAAATCTTCCTATAAGGATGCTAGTTCTGGTGACCTGGGGGGAACCAAAGGGATTCCCTTAATTTGCAGGGATTTCCTCTCATTTCATGTTTGACTATGGGACAGAAATTGAAGGTAAATCTCTGCAATGGGACACGGATGGCGGAAAAAAAATCTGACAGCAGTTATAACCCTGTTTAGCCTATAGTCCTACTTTAAGGCATTAAGCCTTCTGTGTACAGGATCCCCCAACCCACCCTTATACTTACCTGAGCCCGATCTTGATCTAACGTTGTGCCCAAGAGCAGAGGCTCTCTCTGCTCTCGTCCTCCTTAGAAGGCAGATTGATAGCAGTGGCAACCATTGGCTCCTAGTGGTGTCAATCAAATCCTGTGACGAGGGAGCGGAGGGTGAGGCTGAGTTATGCTGTCTGTATCTATGGATGCAGGCAGCATGGATCAAGAAAAAACCTGCATTAGTTGCCCCATAGGAAGCATCTTCCAATGAGGCACTCGCCGAAGAGGAGGAGTCAGAAGAGTTGCTGGGCGAACCCAGAAGAGGCATGTCTACCATATATGATATTCTGTGCCTTCCTGGCCACATCCCCTGAAGCTCTTAGGGGAGGTGCCTGGGATATAAGGAGCTATTTTTGTAGGTATGCTTTTTAAGGTTTGCCTACATTTAAACTTTAACCTATTTTGTAGCAACTTATTTCTCTTCAATTAAGACTTATCTCCATGTATCTGGAGGAGGTCTCTTCAGCTACAGGGAGAAGAGGAGGATTGGGGCTGCTTTGTGCAAAACCATTGCACAGGGTAGATGACTATAACATGTTTATTTAAAAAAAAAAAATGTAGGTTTAGAATCACTTTAACTTTCAAGCATGTCCACCATGTGAGATATTCTGTGCCCTCCTGGCCACATCCCCTGAAGCTCTTAGGGGAGGCGCCTGGGATATAAGGAGCTATTTTTGTAGTTGTGCTTTTTAAGATTTGCCTACATTTCTACTTTAACCTATATTTTTAGCAACTTTTTTCTCTTCAATGAAGACTTATCTCCATGTAGCTGGAGGTCTCTTCACTTTCTTGCAGCTTCCCAGCACACTGTGGGACTGTGGAGTGCTTACATCACTCCACTGGTAATGGGGCTAGCAATACCAGAGAGTGTTGAGAAAGCATCTTCTCACTGCTTCTTTTGCTACGAAAGCAGTGAGGAAATTTGAACCCAAATCCATTTGTACTTCCTGCCTACAGTCACACTTGGTCACCTCACGCTGCTTGACCCTCCAGCATCATCTACCACAGTGGTTCTTAACTCCTGTCCTTTGGACCCACTAACAGGTCAGGTTTGCAGGATAACTGAAATACATCACAGGTGATATAATTTGCTGCTCAGTGATTGCAGTATTCTACTGTAGTCTGCATCTCCCCAAGGTAATACTTAAAATCTGGCCTGTCGGTGGGTCCTGAGGACCGGAGTTGAGAACCACTGATCTACCAGCTATCAGCTTCCCAGTTTCCCATGAGTACTCAAAACAAGCCTCCTACCTTAAGCCTGTACATTGCTTACTGCACTTGCGCACCCCTTTATAATGCTGATGCATGCAGTATGTTGCCTATACTAGTGTTAGTTATTGGAGTCTTCTCTGGCACCATTGTATGTTGCTGCTCTCTGAGGAGGTTTGTAATACAATAATGCATGACTTTATGTCACAGACTGCCCAGCTTGTCTCTGACCCTGACTACAGTGTCTGCAACTGTGCTACCATGTCTTCCCTTGCAAATTCAGTGCCAGATCTGCCTGTGGGCTTGACTGCTTCTGGCCTTCAGCTGTGGAAACTCTTGTCTGATACTGAATTCAAGTTGCTGACTGAGCTTTCTAGTCACTCCTAAATTAAAACAGACTGTTGCAGCCTTGACTGCTGAGGAGCATATATTTGAAGCCATGAATCAACCATATTGACCAAAAACCTTGCCCAATAAACAACACAAGACAGATTAGGCCTCATACACACGGGCGTTTTGCACGCTGGCGTTTGTAGGCGTTTTTTGCAGCTCTCCATGTTATTCAATGGCCTTCTAAAAACGCCGGCGTTAGTGAGCAGTAGAGGGCGCCGGCGTTAGTGAGCTGTTTTTAGAACGCGGGACCATCGCGTTCTGTAGCTGTAGCGTTTTGGCGTTTTTTGACGCCAATTGGCAAAACGCTCACTAACGCTTGCTAACGCCGTACCGGCGTTAACAAGCGTTTTTTGACGCCGGCGTTTTTAGATTGAAAAATAGCAGAGGACTGATTTTTTTAAAAAAAACGCCTATTGACGCCGACGCTCACTAACGCTCGCTAACGCCCATGCAAAACGCCGCAAAAAACGCAGATTTTTTAAAAAACGTCGGACCTGGCGTTTTGCTTATTTATTATAAAACGCCCGTGTGTATGAGGCCTAAAAGTTGGAAAGGGCAAGGCCACAGCTTTATTGAATTTTCAACATATCAATATTCCAACATAAACATTTTAACCAGTGCCAGCCACAGCCGTACTGTGAGCATTCTTGAACATTCATTTGACCTAGTCTAAAAGGCCTGTCCTTACAATAAGTTCTGGACAGACATTATACTGATTGGATTTCACTCAAGGGCATAGCCCATTAAAGGAATCATTTAAAGCTGGCAAGGTCCAAACCACCAAAGGAAATTGGGACAAGCAAACTGAAAATGAAAGACAGGGTGGGTGGGCGGGCAAAACTTTTTCCTTGCTCTTCAGCTTGTGAGTGAGGAACTTACCTCAGAGTAGACCTTTATAGACTTTAGACTCCACTCCCTCACCCTGTGTCCAAACAGCCAATCATCTTAGAACGCTCACATTCATAATACTGTCCACGCCCAGTAACAGAGCCATGCTCCCTGCAGTCAAGGCTCCCTTTCCCAATGGGATCATCAGGGGGCATTCATATTGATGCAGAGCATCACTATCTAAAACTAGAAGATCAGCTTCCTGCTTCTACCAGTACTGTCTGGTCTTGGGTCTTACAAAATCAAAGTCCACCATGTGAGAGACAGTGATGTTGTTTTCTGATCCTCAGAGAACATGGCACTGATGTCCCCCCCCCAGGGACAGCTTAGCTTCTTCAAATACAGAAAGGGAGAGAGGTTATAACTAGTTCTTTACTGAGACCAAGTACTGCTAAACAAGTGGGAGAGCACCTGGCTGCTGGATGTGGCTGCAGAATGCTGGTTGTGCATGCCAAGTTTTGTGAGTCTGACATAACCTGTTGATCAAGTCCTGTTATGTTGATGCATTACAAGTGTTCCAGTATAAGCTTTATTGCATCCAGACACAAAGTGTGTCCAGTTACTCCAGCAAGCAAGCTTAGCACTGGAGCCTGGGAGAGGGGAGTTTGGGGATTATGTGTCAGAAAATGGTGAGGTGTGAAACCACCATGTAACGTGGGTGTACCAGAAAGGTTGATGTGTCTTCCTGCCTCAAGGTTCTGGTATGTAGTTACAGGATTCTGAAGTTAATGGATCTTTTTTTTTTGTAATTCCTTTATTTAGATGTCAAAGAGATAAACAAACAGCAAAGATTGAGTATGATCAAACCACGACAATTTAACCTATTCAAAAAACCTGTAGCATTGCTTGTGTGGATTGGCTGGGGGCCCCATGAAGGAAGGGGCATGAGACAACTGGTCTGCGAGGGTGGGAGCACCGTTGCCTCGCATTTACATCATCTGCCCAGAGTATCACCGGTTATGAGAGATGAGTTTGGTCTTATTGTAACCTTTTGAGTTTTATGTTAGGAACTAAGGGGAGAGAAAACACTGGAGTGGGATACTCCAATGCAGATGCTGGTAAAGTATTAAATAGATCTCTGTAAGAAGGAAATAAAGAGAATCAGGATGGGTCTCCCAGCCTTCCCGGCCACGACTGGAGACAATTAGGAAGTGACCACAGAGGGGACGAGAGTGGGCACGGGAAGGAAGGGAGAGAGGGGGGAAAAAATGACGAGAGAGAGATGGATAAGTACTGGAAAAAGAGAGGACTACCCACTGAAAAAGAGAAGAGGGGGGTGGGGAAGGAAATAGTGAGGAAGAGAGGGGATAGGAGGTTCCCCATCACCTCCCGCCCGGACCGAGCCGCACGGCTAAAAAGTGGCCTGAAAGGATCACGACATCGCCTCTAGATAGGGTTCAGTAAAAACATAATAGTTCCAGGGTCTCCATAACTCGCGAAAAGCCTCCTCGCGCCCGTGAAGGGTCGCCGTGAGGTCCTCCATGTTCCGCAACTCATTGACCTTCTTGAACCACATTGCTTTAGAAGGGGGGTTCTCCGATCTCCAGCAAAGGGACACGCATGCCCTGGCTGCATTCAGCAGATGGATTGTGAGTGAAGATTTATACTTCCCGACTGGACGGGGGGACAGGTGTAAGAGACAAGCTGCAGGGTTGCCCTCCACGTCTACTCCCGTGAGGTGTTTGATGGTGCATGCCACGTCTCACCAAAAAACTGCGAGTCTGGGGCAGGACCAGAAGATGTGAAGCATTGTGCCCTCAGCTTCTCCACACCTCCAGCATGTGCTGGGGACCGCCGGAGCGAAACGGTGTATGAGAGAGGGAACTCTGTACCAACGTGAGAGAATCTTGTACCCGGTTTCTTGGATTCTAACGGCCAACGAGGATTTTTGGGCTAGGTGGAGAATTTTCTCCTTCTGGGTATCGGAAAAATGCATGTTCAGGTCAGTTTCCCATTTCTGGAGGAAGGGTGGCGAGAAATCACTCCCCGGGTCTATAAGCAGAGCGTAGATTAACGATAAGCTATGCCGCACCGGCTCCCCGGAGTGACAGATACGTTCAAAATCCGTTAGACGGCGCAGGATCCCGGGGGTCCTGGCCAGTCTACGAAGAAAGCAGCGCAATTGAAGTTCATTCCAGAAATCCAGTGAAGAACTCAGTCCCGCCTCGTCCCATTGCAATGTGGGTGTACTGTCCAGGTTGAAAAAATCGCAAAGGTACTGTTTGCCCCTATCTCTAAGGGCCTGGAAGCGCGTGCCCTGGAGGCCCGGTTCAAAGGCCGGGTTACCCAAGATAGGGATCAGCGGGGAGGGAGTGGGAGAGATCAGGGAAAGACGAAAAGCCTCCCTGGCTGCCTTAAGAGTGCATCCGAGGGTGGGGTGGCCGGTGATGTCCGCCGGAAGCGGTTCAGACGACCACAACCAGCTCCGCGCAGTGTCACCGGAGTCTTCCATCTCCATGGCCACCCATAGCTTTGTCTCTGAATGACAGTGCCAATCCACCACCCTTGCCAGATGTGTTGCTCTATAATAGGTTTTAACGTCAGGGAGCCCTAGACCGCCCCTTCCCTTTGGTAGGTGAAGA
>BLSH010524993.1:1288391-1302634 GCA_018402905.1 Glandirana rugosa | reverse complement strand
CCCAGGGGTCTCTCGGGGGAATGTAATCCTAGGGGTCTCGCTCTATGGGGACCCTGATGTAAGGGAGCTCTCTGGGGATCCTAATGTAAGGGGGCTCTCTGGGGACCCTGATGTAAGGGGGCTTTCTGGGGACCCTGATGTAAGGGGCCTCTCTGGGGACCTTAATGTAAGGGGGCTCTCTGGGGACCCTAATGTAAGGGGGCTCTCTGGGGACCCTAATGTAAGGGGGCTCTCTGGGGACCCTGATGTAAAGGGGGGCCATCACCTCACTTCATAATGTGCAAACCGGCTCAGCCTCAGCGTCGCTGCATTGCTGAAAGGCAGCAAATGGCTTGCAGCAATGCCAGTTTCTGAAATTCCAGCCAATGAGGCTGTACCATTGTGCCTGCTTAACGTTAGCCCTCCCACTTTACGCAGGGATGTGAGAAGGAGAAAAAAAATACAGAGGAGAATAAGTGAAATAATAAGAGGTGAGTGAGGACTCCTTATATTATGCTACTTGTGTTTTTTTGCACAATTGCGTATGGTTCATGTACTGTTTTTGTGCATGTTTGCAAAATTAAAGTGGGCCGGTCTGGATGAAGTCTCTCTTTTGTTTCCACATACTGTATGTGTTTAAGTCACTGATTCCTACATATTAAACATAAATCTATATAGTCAGACAACAAGGTTAATGTGAAAACAAAAATAAAAATAAAAAAAAATAAAAAGGAGCAGACTCGATGGACTACTCAGTCTTTTTGTGCTGTCACTTTTCTATGTTTTATGTTTTTATTTAAATGTGATGGCATTTCCAGATTTTTTGGAGTAGAAGGAAGAATCAAAAGGAAATCCCCTTTAGTCTGTGCACAGGGAGCTATCAAAGAAAAAACAGTACTATTGAAGCCAAATTCTGCTGTATTAACTATAATTAGGAGTACACTCTAAACTGTTTTTAGACCAGATCATTGTCAATCCAAACAATGCAGCTTGACCAGGCAGCAACACATTAACTGTACATTGGGCTTTGGGTTGTTTTCCCTTTTATGGCCCTCCACTGCTATTTAAAGGGAACATGCATAAGGCTCAGTGTATATAGACATCTGTGTTTTGCATATTGTGTATGATCCTTTGATTATCTTAAAAGAAACTGTTAGGGCCCATTTATTCCTCTCTGTGTGCGTTAACATGTTTTTTTTTTTTCATCCACTTACAGTGAGCAAATAGTGAGCCTCAATACACAAAATCACATACCTGCACTATTTTGGCAATACAACACACAACAATAGACAGAGCATTCACATCTGCACACCACAATACACAAAGCAATCACATTTTGCCCTACAGGGGCGCTCCTCCTAATGCCAGGTATGTCCTAGAGAAGAGAACAAGGCATTGCTGTGAAAAATATCAGAGATGTTTGGGGGCAGGCTTCACTCTGTTCACAAATGGCCTACACGTATGGAAGGAGCATTAATGGATATTTTTTAAATCAGACTTGCAGCGTGGTGCGGTGGCAGTAACACACACAGTCAGTGGCCGCTGGTGGGTTTATTGGGGGGGCGGCAAACAACCAACCATCCCCCCACGGCAATCCCCCCACTCCCCCCCCGGGCGGCACCCACCCTCCTGCTGTTTGCTGGTAGGTCCGGCACTTACCCCATCGTGGCGTGGTGCAGGCAGTGGCTCAGCGGGCAGTGTCTCTGAGTCCTCTTCATGGCAGCCAGGCAGCATGGTGTGGCGGCTCCAAGTCCTCTCCATGGTGGCTTCCAGCTCTCCCCCTCCTCTTAAGCATCCAATAGGATTGCCTGCCCTTTCAGCCAATTGGGTGACGGGACCCGCTTCCCGACTGGCGGGGAGGAGGATCAGTGTTGCAATAGTGAATATTCATTCACTGTTGCAACACACCTGGGTGGGCTCCGGACGCAATGCTCTGCTCCCCGAGCCCACCCTATTTTGAAGCCTATTAGAGCCTCTGGCTCTAATCAGGTGCTTCAAAAGACACACCCTGCCTATTCCTGTAATTGTAATTCATGCGCCTGGCATCCTGAAAGGGGCCGGGCGCATGGATAGGGGGCGGCACCTATGTGCCCACAATGCACGGACCGCCCCTGCACACAGTTCAAGTGCGATGTAGAGAACTTGTATTGAAGTAATGCAAAGACTGTTTACAATATACCCAGCGGGAAGAGAGCCCAACCGGGAACACTCACTAACCAATATACATCATGGGTTTAACAATGCACATTACAGATGAAAAGCGTCAAATACATGTAAAATAAAAAGTAAATATCTGGGATACAGACCAATCTCTAAATACAGCATTAAACCGAAGCTCCTGTTGGAGTCGTATGCATCAGTAAAGGTGAGAAAAAAAATTAACTAAAGCTTATCGTTTCTAAAAAAAAGCTAAGGCACTATTCATACACAGGTTTCAGTAGCTTGTAACCTACGATCCCAATTTGATTTTCCAGGCCGAAAATAGCGTTTCATGAAAAAAAATCTTGGTGAACTTATCGAGGTCTGAATCTGGGAATATCCCCAGCAAGCACAGCTTCGGATCCAGGGTCAGGGTGGACCCCAAGAGAGCAGGTTTTAGCTGAACTAGCAGCACCTGTTAGGAGGGGCAGAATGTGGCCTGGCTATTTAGTGCCCAAGCGGGAAGATGTCCAGAGAAGTTACGGTCCCTATGCTTTCCCTCCTCGCCAGGAACCTTTCCCTAGTTCTGTCCCTAACAGATGGAGTACCACCTGTCTTTACTCTACCCACTCACAAGTGACTGGGAGCCTGGGCCTTAAATAGGCTCTGCCTGACCCAAGATGGTTGCTAAAGTCACATGGGGCGGCAGCATCCAATTGGATAGCTTCCCCAGTCATCCAGTAAATCATAGAGAAACTATGTTCCTTTTGACTTCCTCTCCAACGGTAATGCCGCTGTGGATGAGTGCCACCTACACTGGAGAAAGTATACTCCACCTGCCTACAGGTTGGTTTAGAATGATGGAATAGTGTTCATGGACTGCATTGAGTATCTTCTTTATAAAGGTGAACTAACACTAAGAAAATATACTTGATTAGAATTATTTTAAAACCAGAGTTAAGCGTCATTTTAACCGATTGCCGACCGCTGGTCGGCAATTGACGGCGTCAGAGTGGCTTCTCTGCGCAAATCGCCATCATATGACGGTGGCTGCGAGATCGCGCACAGTGAGCGCGCGCGCGACGCCGGAGGCGCGCCCGCACGCTCACTGTGTCCGTGGAGGGCCAGGGAGCGGGTGCGGCGGATTCCATCTCCGCCGGCCACCCGCGATGCCCCCCCCCCGGAGTGAAAGAACGGAGTTCCGTGCAAGTAAACATGGACCTCCGTTCTGTGAGGGGGAAGGGCTGTGATCACTTCCCTTCCCCTGTTAGGGCAGCCCAAACACAGTGAGAACACGCCCAGGGAACACTGTTAACCCTTAGAGCGCCCCCTGCAGGTTAACCCCTTCACTGCCAATGGCATTTACACAGTAATCAGTGCATTTTTATAGCCCTGATCGCTGTATAAATGCCAATGGTCCCAAAAAAGTGTCAAAATGTTCCGACATGTCCGCTGAAATATCGCAGTACCGCTAAAAATCGCAGATCACCGCCATTACTAGTAAAAAATAAAAAAAAAATAAAAACCCCAGAAATTAATTCTCATCATCCGTAAACGCGACCACTTTTGCGCAAACCAATCAATAAACGCAGATTGCGATTTTTTTTATCACAAATATGAGGAAGAATATAAATCGGCCAAAACCGATGAAAAAAATGTTTTTTTATATTTATTTTTTTGGATTTGAATTTTAGCAAAAAGTAAGAAATTTGTTTTTTTTTTGTAAAATTGTCGCTCTTCTTTTGTTTATAGCGGCGATCAGAAATGACGCAGCGGTGATCAAATACCACCAAAAGAAAGCTCTGTTTGTGGGAAAAAAAGGACGCAAATTTCGTTTGGGTGCAACGTCGCATGGCCGCACAATTTTCAGTTAAAGTGACGCAGTGCCGAATCGCAAAAAGGGCTCTGGTCCTAAAGGGGGAAATCCTTCCGGGGCTGAAGTGGTTAAGGAAATGCAGGGTGAAAATCTAAGTGGGTTTAACTGATCATATTTGCTTTTTTTGCCCTTCATGGCTCGTGAAAGGGATGCCACCTTTCACCTAATCTTTTAAACTGGAAGGCGTCCCCCTTTCTCATGTCAGAAATTTGAGAGGTATGTCATAGTTCTGACAGGCAGTCTCAGTTCCAGTGACTACAATACACTTTGCTGGTGAACACACAGCCACAAGTATTACCAGCAAGCAATTAGTTCTGTTTCTGAACTTTAAGTCAATCAGCACATACCATAAACAGTAATAGGATTCTAAGCTGTTATTATGATTGCACCTTCACATGCCTAGCAGTGAAACTATGCATTACCGTGCACAGAACTAACATAACATTCTCTTCTAGAAGACTGCAGCTTTTGTACAAGGCTGGGACTTCCCCATCAAAACAAATCCAAGCTGACTGTCCCTCCGCCCACAACTGAGAATTGCTGCTTAGCCGTGCAACCAGATCCTGTGTGTCACCGACAACTTGTATCGCTGCCAGGCCTAACTTCTTCTGTCATCTTACTTCGATGCAAAGTCGCCGAGGGAGCACACGTATACAGAAAACACAAGTCTGCAGGTTGGTTTTCTATGTTTTACACTCTTTTTGTAGCTGAAACAGAAGTGTCTGTGCTATCCGGGCTCAGCTAACACAAAGAATGTCTGTTCTATATACATTAACTTATTAGATGGAAGGGATAAGACAGCCGAGTAATGCCGCCCTCTCTGGGAGATCCTAGTTCAGATACATTCACTTTCATTTTTACACCAAGATCTTATTAAGTTTTGATGTGAGAAAACCAGATCAGAGAAAAAAATATGTATATAGTCCAGATCAACCAGTCACATGCGAGCCAAGATCACAGGGTCATAGACCGATAAACAGATTGATACATAAATGAACAATGTAAACCTTACTTCTATCGCTGAGGACAGGTATTACTGGCCATAGATGGATCAAAATTTGGCCGGTTCAGCAGGGAGCAGCTAAATTTCAATCCGTGTGTGGCCGTTTCCGCTCAACAGATGTTGATTGTCAAATAAGAGAAATTAGAAAACCTTTGTCAAACAGCAGCTTAGGGTTGCCACCTCATCCCTTTAAACCCAAACACATTAACCACTTCAGCCCCGGAAGGATTTCCCAGTTTAGGACCAGAGCACTTTTTACGATTTGGCACTGCGTCGCTTTAACTGACAATTGCGCGGTCGTGCGACGTTGTACCCAAACAAAAGTTGCGTCCTTTTTTTCCCCACAAATAGAGATTTCTTTTGGTGGTATTTGATCACCTCTGCGTCATTTCTGATCACTGCTATAAACAAAAAAAGAGCGACAATTTTGCAAAAAAAAAAAAAAAACAATATTTCAAATTTTTTTTTTGCTAAAATACATATCCAAAAAAAAATATATAAAAAAATTTTTTTTATTGGTTTTGGCCGATTTATATTCTTCCCCAAAAAAAAAATCGCAATTGGCATTTATTGATTGGTTTGTGCAAAAGTTGCCGCGTATATGAATGATGAGAATTAATTTATGGGGTTTTTATTTATTTTTTACTAGTAATGGCAGCGATCTGTAATTTTTAGCGGTACTGCCATATTGCGGCGGACATGTCGGACCATTTTGACACTTTTTTGGGATCATTGGCATTTATATGGCGATCAGTGCTATGAAAATGCATTGATTACTGTGTAAATGCCATTGGCAGTGAAGGGGTTAACCAGGAGGGGGTGCTCTAAAGGTTAACTGTGTTCCCTCAGTGTGTTCTAACTGTATGTGGGCTGGGCTGGCAGGGGGAGGGGAGTTATTACGGCTTCCATATACAGTGAGCCTGTGATCACATCCATTCCCCCTCTGTCAGAACGGAGATCCTTGTTCACATACATGGACCTCCATTCTCTCACTGTGGGGGAGCCATCGCGGGTAGCCAGCACACATCGAGTCTGCCCTACCCGCTCCCTGGCTCCCCCGGAACACAGTGAGCGCGCGAGCGCGCTTCCGTCGGCACGCGCGCGCGCTCAAAATACTTGTTCTCACAGCCACTGTCAGGCGACAGCGTTTCGCGATAATGAACCATGTTGCCGCCATCAAGCCATGGCGGGCGGTCGGCAACTGGTTAATTACACAGGTTCTGTGGCTGTTTAAGGGGGTAATTAAACTCACTTGGTGCCTTATCTGCATTGAATTAGCTTCAGAACCTGTGTAATTCATATGTGTTCGGGCTTAAAGGGATGAGGTGGCAACCCTACAGCAGCCGCAGCCAATTGATCAGTGTATTTTGGCAGCGCCGAGTCCTGCTGTCAGAATACAACGTCCCTGCTAGGGTTGCCACCTCATCCCTTTAAACCCAAACACATATGAATTACACAGGTTTTGAGGCTAATTTAATGCAGGTAAGGCACCAGGAGAGTTTAATTACTACCTTAATCAACCTCAGAACCTGTTTAAAGTGGAGGTCCGAGGGCTAAAAAAAAAATTAAAAGTCAGCAGCTACACATACAGTAGCTGCTGACTTTTAATATTAGGACACTTACCTGTCCTGGAGTCCAGCGATGTCGGCACCCGCCGCCGATCTTCGGACGTGTAAGCAGTACAGCTTCACGCCGGGCACCTTACTGCGCATGCGCGAGCTCTGCCGCGCTCTGCTACTGCCAGGCGGCCAGAAGCAGAGCGAGCAGGGAGGAGGGAGCCGGGCTGCTGACGTCAGCGGCCGCGTCCGCCGGCCAGAGCTCCCGGAAGTGTGGAAAAGGACACCTGTCTAAAGACAGGTGTCCTCTTCCCCCTCCCCCCCGAAAGGTGCCAAATGTGACACCTGAGGGGGGGAGGAATCCAACCAGCGAAAGTTCCACTTTAGGGTGGAAATCCGCTTTAATTAATATGTGTTCGGTTTTAAAGGGATTAGGTGGCAACCATAGTCCCTGCGGAGGGGGGATTCCTCTTTCCTCCTTGTTTGTGTGAATGGAGAAATCCACACAAATTCTGTGGCTGATTAAGGTGGTAATTTAACTCACTTGGTGCGTTATCTGCAATAAATTAGAACCTGTGTAATTAGTATGTGTTTGGGTTTAAAAGGAGGAGGTGGCAACCCTAGTGCGACTTCATCTGAAATTGCACAACTTCAAAGCCACATGTCAGTTCGACTTTGGGTGCGACTTGGAAGACATCTGTGTGGCTTCATGCACAGATGTCTATGTAAGTCGCACCTGAAATCGCCAAAGTAGAGCAGGAACTACTTTTTCAAATTGGTGTGGCATCGCACAGCTTTGAACAGTGCAATTGCCGGAAATAGGGTGCAACTTGTCACTTCAATGTGAACGGGGGCCAAACCTAATTTGTAAAAGACTGCGACCAGGCAGCTTAACACACACTTACCTGCTTGCTTGTCGTCTTCTATTAAATGTGCACTAAGCTTGCCTGGCACACTCTGACTGTGTCAGAATGACTGACTCCTGTGCAAATGCGCAGGATGACATTATCACACCCCCATCCCCCGGCTGCTCAATCACAAGCCTGAAAAACCGGCACCTGGGAGGAGATGGTGGTGGAGGGATGTAAACACCACATCACTAGAACCACCACATCGGTGGAGGTGAGTATACAATGTACCAAATAGTATGCAACAAAAAACTACATTACAACCTCAAATGCATCAATCTGTGAAAAAAAAACCAATAAAGTAAAGATACAAATATGATAAAACAATAAAATGATGCTTCTTCTATGCCCAGTACTCAGATAACTACACCACTTCTTCTATTAATGATTCCTCAATATGATAGATGCAATCAATACCAATAGATACAGTGATTATTTTGAACAAAAAAATCAATAAGTCACCATGCACTTTCATCTTTAAGGGTCTCATCCACCTTCTCATGATGTTCCTAAGATTACCACCTGGACACCTCCCCCTCTCACGCTGATAGAGACCATGGAAATCCAAGTACTTCCATTGAATCCTCTGCTCAAAGGGAATTAGAGCACAACATGGTGTTATAACATTTTAAAACCAATGGCACTTTATTAAAATGTATATGCAATCTACTCACATAATAAGTGCATCACCTTAAAAACACTTGTCTACAACCAGATACATGCCCCCTTTAAGATAGAGACCTCAGCATCATCAGTCAGTGTAATCCAGCATCTACTTCCGGGTAACATGATGACGTCACTAGATCCCACCCTGTCATGTTTTGTTACTGTCCTTGTGACTTTTTCAAAGAAGTGTGGGAAGACACCATATAAAGCCTCAGTTCCCAAGCAGTTGTATCTTGTTTGCATAAGTGGTGGAACTCACTCATTGATTTAACAAGAAACTGTATTACACATAGTTTATATCAAGGACTTTTAATCATGGATATGGCGTTCAATATAATCACTGTATCCATTGTCATTGATTGCATCTATTCCACTGAGGAATCATTAATTGAAGAAGTGATGTAGTTATCTGAGTACTGGGCACTAGATGGAAAAGGCTTAATCCGTAGACCCATGTATCATTGTCCCTTGACTTCATATAACATAGCTGGAACCTGGCTACAATGATATTTTGATTTTTAATATATTGTATTTTTTTTTACAGATTGATGTATATGAATTTCGTAATTTAGTTTTAAGTTGCACGGCAATGGGAGTTAGTCAAGTATGGGAACGGAAGGATTTAATTGTCCGACCTGCGGACAAAGGAGGTAGCATAGTTCTCCTTAGTAAGGAAGCATACAATAAAGAGATGGCTAATACCAGAATGGTTAACACCTATGTCCCTCTGGCCAATAACCCCATGCATAAATATAAAAAGACACTTCAAGATTTGGTAAACAAAGGATACAAGGAGGGTATATTGAATAGAAAAGAGAAACTTTTTTTTGGTTCCTTCTGCTCCGCGAGTGCCAGTCATGTACTACCTACCGAAGGTACAAAAGAACCCCAATAATCCTCCAGGTCACCCTATGATTAGCGGCATTGACTCGGTTACCTCAAGAATTGGAAAGTACATAGATGAGTATTTGCAGCCTTTAGTAATTAAAACCCCTTAATATTTAAGGGATTCTACTCATGCTATCAATTTACCTAGAACAATTGAGTGGAAAGATGGGTACATTTTGGCAACGGCTGATGTCACATCTTTGTATACTGTCATCTCACATATGCATGGATTGTATGCGGTGAGACACTTTCCCGAAAGGGATAGTTAGATAGAATTATTACCTAGTTTATTTATGGCCAAGTGGGAGGAGGATGTCATCCATGACAGTCGGTGCCCCAAATAGTTTTTTGGGGTAGGCTCATTGATGACATCATCCCCCTTTGAAATGGTAGTATGGATATACGACTAGCATTTATCTCCCACCTCAATAATAATGACAGGCGTATCAAATTACAGTGTGAGGTTAGCACCCGGGGTGGCACTTTCTGGATTTGGACATTAGGGTAACCAATGGATCTCTTTCTACCATCACCTATTTCAAGGAGACTGATAAAAATTCCTACTGTATATAGAAAACACCAGTTGTCATCACCCATCATGGCTATGAGGGGTTATTAAAAGCCAATTTTTGAGGCTTAGACAGAACTCAACCATGGCGGATGATTACTACTTACAGGCACAAGTCTTGAAACAGAGATTCCTGGAGAAGGGATACAGTGAAACAGCATTGGACGACACTATTGTGGAAGTGGTGGGTAAGGATAGAGGACTATTGCTATCCAGTAAGAGAAATAGGCCCACTGAACCTGATCTCTTTATTTGTTGTTTCATTAACTCATACTCGGAATAACTTTGGCCGATTAAGCATATTATTAAGAGAATGATGCCACATTGGACCCTTGTTTACCTCAACGTCCCATGGTGGTATATAGAAGAATAGCATCCTTGAGAAATGTTATTGCCCCCAATGTCATAGATCCTGCCATAAGAACTCAGTTCTTTCATGATTTGAGGGTTTTTTCCCTTGTAGGAAGTGTACTGTTTGCCAAATCAATTCTTTCCAGGGGAGAAAACTTACTAGCTTTCAGTCCTATGAAACGGGTTTAACATACAACATCATTTATCACATTCACGACTAAGAATATGGTGTATTTGATACAATGTTCTTGTGGGTATCAATATGTAGGGTGTGCAGTGAGGATGTTGCAGACCAGACTCAAGGAACACATCGCCAATATTAGGTCTGGGTTTTCTAATCACAGTGTACCTAAACATTTCACCAGGTGCCACGGTAAGATCCCTGCGGGCGCACTTTTCATGGCCATTGATAAATATTCCCCCCACTGGAGGGGTAGTAACGTTAGGAGGGAGATCTCTTGACTTGAAACGAGATGGATTAATCAGCTCAAAACATATGTCCCATTCAGCTTCATTGTCGATTGGAACATCAATTGTTTTATTAATAATAGCTAAATTTGTTTATAAATAATAATTTTTTACTATTATTATTTTTTATTTTTATAATTAATTTTTGTAAAAAAAAATCCTTGTTTGCATGCAAGTGCAAAGCCAGATATTACATCTTCAAAGTAAACGATTGTAATTGTATTGCGTTTTAATGGTAATGGTATTGAGTTTTAATGTCACTTTGGGTTTCTTGAATCAGGAGATTTATGTATGTATTTATATATATATATATATAGTATAGTAAGTATGGGTTACTTACTAATTATTTACTAATGGGTTAAACACTGATTAGTTCCATCTGATATACATAAGAGTGATAGCATAGCTGACTCCGTTTGGCCAGTACCTCTGAAGATGTCATTCTTTGACGAAACGTGTGTCGGACAGGGCCTATATGCTATATGACTGTCGGAACACTGGTGTTTGGAGATTGCCTGCTCTGGAAACCTCTCTGTGCATCTTTTAATGCAATTTTACTGTGCAAAATATGTAAGTGTACAGATTTTTTGAAACGTATTGCGCTACGAGATGTCGTTTTCTTGCTTTGCATTACATTGCTGAGAGAGTCCGCAGCAAGGGGATGAGTGGTGACAGGAAGACAGCCTGGTTATTTTAAATGCACTGTTGACCATTTAATATGATCCACACTATCTGGTAAAGAACCAACCTTATCTTATGGGTGATATCACTGTAGTGATCAGCAGTGCATGTAATGACTATTTATTCCTTAGATTGCTTATATTTATTGGATAAGAGCAGCATTCACTTGCACTTGGATATTGGACTATACACCTTATATTTTTTGGATGTTGCACATGAATTACTTTTTTTTTTTTTAGATTTTTTAATTCATGAATTGGGACTTATTATTTGTTTTTAGAGTTTGAAAATAGTTTTTTCAACACACTAATTTTATTATGTTAGTGTTCTTCTTGTGATATGTAAATTTGAATCTGTTTCACAGTTTTGCCTTTTATGAATTGAGATTTTTATCAATAACTTATATTAGCATTTTAGGCACATCATGTTGTGATAATTTAGCACCACACTATTTGACTTATTTATTAGTGTGTATTTAGTATCACTTTAAATCCATTAACCTTCTGGCTACCACTATAGCAGTGGTAATAATAGGTAAACAGCTGCAAGATGCCTATGAATAATTGTATTCAGAGTGTGCCCTTGATAGGAATTTAAAGTGTTTGTTACCCTAACATTTCATATTCCTGATATGTGCCTGCTGTACCATGTACTCATATAAGAAAGTATCCTGTTCTCATTACTTCCTTTATGTGAAATCTCTGGTGTTCCTGCTAGTCCCCTTGCTTTTCGATTACATAACTGACCAAACTAAGCATGAGAACACACCATGGTCAGTTCTCTAGCTGTGCTGGGAACTCAGTCTGCTCTCCTCCAATGATCAGACTTGTCCTGACACGCCCCCACTGCACAGCCATTCACTGGGAAGCTCAGTGTGCTGCTGCTTCCCCTTCCCCCAGCTCTTATACAGCTGAGAACAGAGGAAACACGATAAAAAGTGAAAAAGGTATTTATGGTGTTTTTTTTATATCTATACAAACATGTTTTGCCTTTCATTGCTATTTTAAACTGAATGGGTTGTTTTGCGAGGTGATTGTTTACAATCACTTTAAGGTCTAATGTAGCACTAGCCAAAATACCCAGCTTATAGCACCTATGGACAGCTTAAACTTTGGCTGATTCCTGCTGAATGTGGAGCCATGGGTGATCCTGCAAGCACCACAGTTTGAAAACAGTCAATTTAAAAATTGACTGAGCCAGAAGGAGAATTATTGGTCAAATAGTGTCCTAATCCTATCAGATGCAGTCACTGTGCGGCACCACCTTTGTAAACAGACACCTGTGGGTGCTGCAGCTACCTGAACACATTAGCCTGCAGTGGAAATACCTCCATCCAGGCTGTTAGCATGGTTTGGAAAATTGATTGATGGCAGCCTTTAGTTGACTGTGAATCTGTCTTCTAACCTAACCTAATCTAACTAATTTAATTTGTACTTATTTTTGTTTTTTATTTAGGTCCCTCAACATCAGAATGGTTGCACACATATGGAGTTGTTACTTGATCTGTTCATTGGTGACTATAACACATTCTTTATATGAAGCTGAAGCCTGTTTTTGTGATGGCGTGAATTTCTGTAATTGCTCCTCTAGACATTTGACTGCTATCCCTCCCAACCTGCCAAAACAACTGCAATGGCTGGACATATCTAATAACTTAATTCAAGAGATTACAGACACAGATTTACAGCCATACAAGGAGCTGGAAGTACTGCTCGTGAACAACAATGACATCCATTCCATTAGCCAAAATGCTTTTCAGTCACTGGCAAATCTTGAAGAGCTGGATATATCTTATAATAAACTAACCAGCATGTTGCCTACTTGGTTTAAACACCTTCAAAGCTTGAAACGGTTAAACCTACTTGGTAACCAATATACATCACTTGGTGAAAGTTCCCTTTTTTCTGCTCTGTCCTCACTAAAGGATTTGAAGATTGGAAATCATAACTTTGAAGCTTTTCATAGGCATGACTTTGATGGAGTGTTGAGCTTAGATAACCTATCCTTAAATATTTCAAATCTCAGGCAATATGCAAATGGTACCATAAAGACCATAAAATCTATCAGGCATGTTACCATTACTGCAAATATACCCTTATTGCCAGACCTAATAACAGATCTTTCACTGTCTGCTATTGTACTAGAAATCAGAAACATGTCCTTCACACTGCATGAAGATGTAGAATCCTTCTCAGCTCTGACTGACACTACTGTGAAAGTTTTAATGTATAGGGAGTGTCTGCTAACTGACAACAGTGCCGCACGACTTATAGAAATTATTCATACCTACAAAAACGTTACAGACTTTGATTTGCTTGATTGTACACTAGAAGGGACAGGGCAAGGCTCTCCAATTCTAAAAGATGAAAACTCATCTCTTACCACAGTAGTGATCAAGAATATGTACATACCAAATTTCTATCTTTTTTCAGACTTAAGTTCTATATATAAGGTAGTGCGGAAAATTAAAAGCGTTACCTGTGTTGATAGCAAAGTGTTTTTGATGCCTTGCGAATTTTCAAGATCCTTTATGATGATGGAGTACCTTGACTTGAGTGGCAATCTCCTGACAGACCTGCTTTTGGAAAGTACATCTTGTTCGGACAATTTAAACCTTTCTTAAGGTTCAGTCTGACCTTTTTCAGTTACTCTACCAAAAGAGCCTAATATTCGTCTAAATTTACCCCGTCCACCCGTAGGTGACCGTCAAATGAATTAGACAAAAGACTATACATTTCGAGGAAATTTAGACCGTTTCTGTTATGTTTAACAAGTTCTAATAACCTTGAGTGTAGGTTTGCGAGGTTTCAATGTCCTTACGTCAGTGACTAAACAGACTAGACCGTTAAACTCTATAAATTCCTAAACTCCAAATGTCCGGTCAATGTACTTCTCCCTGAACTTGGTGGCTTTGACAAAACTGACTCTAGTTACGATCAATTTCTCCCATGTACGAAATTACAAAGTCGTTGAGAACCATTACTCTCGTTAGCTAAAGACGGGTGTAAATTTCAAAAGTCACTTCCGGTTCGTGGTTTGGGTAGTATTTTTGTTCTACATGAAAGGTTTTCGTCCAGACAGTCCTCTAACGGTGAGTTCAGTTCCATGAGGTAGTAGTATTTCCTAGAACTTTTAAGCGTTCCGTAGTTTTTGTGAAACG